>JBCEWE010000441.1:772500-1300000 GCA_039877035.1 Silurus lanzhouensis | reverse complement strand
TTATTTCTCTCTCTTTCTCTTTAATTCCGTCTCACTTTTTTCTCTCTATCGCTCTCTTTAATTCCCTCTCTCTCGCTTTCTCTCGTTTTTTCTCTCTCGTTCTTTCTCTATTTTTCTTTTTTTCTTTATCCTTTTCACACACTAATTCTCTCTCTCTCTCTCGCTTTTTCTCTTATTCTCTCCCCCTCTCTCTCTTTTATGCTCTTTAGATTTTTCTCTCTATTTTTCCCTTTGTCTCCTTTTATTTATATTCTCTCTCTCTCTCTTGCTTTTTTTCTCTTTCATTCCCTCTCTCTCTCACGTTCTCTCTTTTTTCTTTCTTGTTCTCCCTTTCTTGCTTTTTTTCTCTTTTTCACTTACTCTTTCTTTCTCTCTCTCTCTCTCTCTCTCTCTTGCTTTTTTCTCTCATTCTACCTCCTTCTCCCTCCTTCTCCCTCCTTCTCTCTCTCTCTCTCTCTCTCTCTCTCTCTCTCTCTCTCTCTCTCTCTCTCTCTCTCTCTCTCTCTCTCTCTCTCTCTCTAATCACTGTCTGTGATCTGTGTGTTCTGTGTGCAGGGGTCAGGTGTGTATCGAGCAGAAGGCCCTGGACACTATTGCTCACCTGTGTGACGGAGACGCTCGAGCGGCTCTCAATGGTCTGCAGCTGGCCGTGCAGGCGTGTGTGAACAAAACCCTCAACAAACAAACACACGCTCCTCACAGCATCGTGGTCCAGGAGCAGCATGTCAAAGAGGGTTTACAGAGATCACACATACTCTACGACAAAGCAGGCGAGTATGGAGCTTGATTCCTTATACCTTAACACATGATGTGGATTTCTGAATACCATCAAATAGCATCTTAAATTTTTACACATTTACACGTTTAAATGTCCGAATAAATTAAAATACCTTTTAAAAAGAACGTGCATTAAATTTCCTTACTTTTACAAATAAACTTGATTCGATTGTTGCTTATTTTATTACCCGACTCCCACTACTACTGAATTTTTCACTTTTGCTCGATACATTCATCTCTTTAATCTAAATTAAACTCTGTACATTTTATTTTACAAGACAGATTCAAGTGACACAAAATGCTGACCCCTGGAAAAAAAAAATATGAACACTAATAAAATATGACACCGATGTTCCAAAGTCTGCTATTTGGCACCAGTTTTTAATGTGTCAGCAGCTTGTTGGGGTTTGAACAGCAGATGTCCAAATCTACACCTGGGTTTTATCACAGGAAGTGATCACATGACTTTAATTATTTTTCTCTCATTTGTTTGAATGATATGTTAGAAACACTAAAAGGAGCTCTTTGTTAGCATCCAAACAACATCAGACTCACTGATAATGAAGAAGTGGGCATTTTAGCCAACTTTTATTTTAATATTTTAATTTTTTTTTTTTCTCTGGATCAAAGACGTATATTTTTTACGGTATATTTTTACGATTTTCTTTTTTATTTATGTATTTGGTTGGTTTGTTGTTTATTTGTAAGATATGGTAGTTAGCATTGTAGTAAAACAATTACAGCAAACAATTTATTAATTAATTAATTAATTAAAAAAAAAAAAATCTCTCAGCAGAGTTTTAGACTGATTGTCTCCGTCTCGCCAAATACCGTAGATGTAAATATCGAACATTTTTAGATACAGTATTAAACATGTCTAGTTATTTTTTTTTAATTATTGAAAAAATTATTGAAAAATAAAAATACAATTGTTTATCTGACTCAAAGGTGAGGAGCACTACAACTGCATCTCAGCTCTGCACAAGTCAATGAGGGGCTCAGATGAAAACGCTGCCCTCTACTGGCTGGGCCGGATGTTAGAGGGAGGTGAGGACCCACTGTACGTGGCCCGTAGGCTGGTGCGCTTTGCTAGCGAAGACATCGGTTAGTTAGTCATGTGTTTTATGTTTTTGCTCTTTTTTTTTTTTTTGCTTATTTGATAATGAACATAATAACTAGTTTAAGTGACCTTCCTAAACCTGTGTAGAATAACATCTAGTGTGCGTCTTGTTTTAAGGTTTGGCCGATCCTAATGCTCTCCCTCAGGCAGTGTCTTCGTTCCAGGCCTGCCACTTCATCGGCATGCCTGAGTGCGAGGTAAACATCACTCATCTATAAATACTGGATGTTTATATTGAGATTTTTATAACTGATTATATTTTGTGTAAATATTTATCTGCTTGTTTGTCTAGGTGATCCTAGCGCAGTGTGTGCTGTACTTGTCCAGGGCTCCTAAGTCTATCGAAGTGTATACCGCTTATAATAACGTTAAAGCCTGTCTGAGGAACCACAAAGGCCCTTTACCCCCTGTGCCGCTTCACCTCCGCAACGCTCCCACCAAACTAATGAAGGATCTCGGCTATGCTAAAGGCTACAAATACAATCCAGCGTTCAAAGGCCCAGTGGACCAAGAATACCTACCTGAGGAACTCCGTGGAATCAACTTTTTTTCCTGGAAGCCATCTGACTCATGAACTCTGTTTCACCACTGTTTCTGGAAGAGTCGGCTGCTTTATTTACACTCTCGCTGCTGTAATTATCAAATTTACAATATGCACTTAAATGCCACGTGTTGTCTTTGTTCGTGACCTTGAATTTGTCACTTGTCACTGATCATATACATTTTTTTTTCTGTAATTAGCGTGCTGTAAAGCTAATATAAAGACTTGAATCAAAACCTTTTTTATATTGTGCCATGTTAATTTTTTCATTAAAATCTCCCCATCAAAAAAACTGATTAAACGGTTGGAAGAACAAACACACACACACACACACACACACACACACCTAGTTCTCAGTAACATTTTATAACAAACACAAACAGCTCCATATAAAGCCGCATCTTCTTAACATGATTGATGAAGGAAATATAACATACAGTTGGGAAAATAATTATTTGATCCCCTGCTGATTTAGTAAATTTACCCTCTAGAAGTCTAGAACTTAATTTTAACAGAAAGAGAAAGGATATAATGAGAAATAGAAGAAAATTTAATATTATATAGAAGTTAACTTGTATTTGCTCGAGTGAAATACGTATTTAATCCCCAACCTACCAGCAAGAATTCTCTCTCCCACACACCCAAATTAGTCCTGAACCTTTAAGAAAGAACTCCTAATATCCACCACCATGGGCAGACCAAAGAGCTGTCAAAGGACATCAGGGACAAGATTGTGGACCTTCACAAGGCTGGAATGGGCTACAAGACCATCAGCAGGAAGCTTGGTGAGAAAGAGACCGCTGTTGGTGCGCTAATTCAAAGAAACACAAGAGAAGTCAATCGCCTTCGCTTTGGAGCTTCATGCCGAATCTCACCTCATGGAGTGAGGATGATTCTGAGAAAGGTGAGGGATCAGACCAGAATTACACAGGACGAGCTTGTTAATGATCTCAAGGTAGCCGTGACCACAGTCACCAAGAAAACCATTGGTAACACATCAAACTCCATCTGCTCAAGATTACACATGAACAGACCCGTCTGAAGTTTCCTAATGAACACCTGAATGATTCAGAGAAGACTTGAGAGAATGTGATGTGGATCGCCACTGTCAAACATGGAGGAGGAAATGTTCTGCTTTGGGGCTGTTTCTCAGCTAAGGGTACAGGAAGACACATGAACAGGGTCGTGCACTGTGGAATCTTGGATGAGAAAGTCCTGGCCTCAGCCAGAAGAATGAAGATGGGTAGTGGACAGGTCTTCCAGCATGACAATGGTCAAAAAGATTTGACTATTGAAAGTTATATTTTATATATGGGTGTTGTGGGTCTCAGCTGGTGGCATGGTATGTCTGATACCATTAAGGACCAATGGAACACTTTTGGCAACTGGACACTAATAGGCACTTTTAGGACATCATGTAAATTCCAATATGATTCTGCAATGATTTTTTGAGTTTGATAATAATTCAGAATGAAAGTGTACCACAGCATTTTGGTAATCGTTTTGGGTTGTGCTAATGGTTGTTCTACAAAATATTTTGTGACATGTTTGATTAAAAAAAGACGTATGTGTTTAGTTTCTGCATGTCGGCATCATCAGCATGAGGAAATACATCGCTGTTTTTATGCCGCTCCGACAGATGGCGCCGCTGAGCAGAGCGGTTTACTCGCTGAGGCGACGAAGCAGAGTGTTTTGTGTAAATATGGCGGCGCACTGTAGCTCCATCATGCGTCTTCGGACTCTGTACAACCTTGGGAGAAAAACCTTGGATATCGGATGTAGAACCGGTCTGGACTGGAGCGGTACGAGCCTATACAGGACCCGAGCTGGAACTGCTCCCAGCCACGGAGAAACTGCCCCTGATACCCACACAGGTAGTGTTACAAGCCCGCATGACACCGGCTCCATACCTCCTCTCATACACCCCTAGTCCCAGATTACTTCCTATTGGAAATGTAGTGCACCCCTGCATGTAGAGTGATGTAAAAATCTAGTGTCAATGTTCTGCTTATTTTTAATAATTACCATGGGTGAACATGGGGTAAATTTTGCTCTGTGCTCTCTGTCTTTGTCTTATGTGCTGTTTAGTGCAATTTATAAAGATTTGTTCGAATATCCAAAAAGTAAAGAATGTAGAGATAAGGGAAAACTCTTCTTTCTTCCATGCTGTGTCTAACTTGTGTAGGTGGTAACAGTGATTATGGCATTGAATTTAGGATCCAAAAGTCGTGAGTTCAAATCCCAGCCAAACCAAGCTGCCATTCCTGGGCCCCTGACCAAGGCCCTTATCCCCATAGATGCTCAGTTGCATGAATGAGATAAATTTGAAAAAGAACATGTTCTCACACCTCAGAAGTTTAATTCACCTGTTCACTGAACAGGATGTTTAAATGTTAAAGCAAAATGAGCTCTGATTTCAGGCCCTATGGTTTAAACTTGTTAAAAATTGAAGGAACCTATATTGCATACAGTATATAGCAAAAACACTGTTAGTTCCAGTACCGGTGCCATTGTGTAGTGATGCACAACAGTTACAGATAACACAACCAAAGGGTTTTCAGTGTTATCATGTTCCCTGCATTTATAAATGGATGTTTTATTAGTCTGATTAATTTTAAAGCTCTAATACTATTCAAGTATATACTGTTTATATACTCTTTCTTGTTCTTCAGCAGGGCACATTCAATTACCCCAAGAGAGTTCAAGAGTAAAAAAATATATATATTTTATGAGCAAGGGCAAAATGTGAGCATCAGTTATTTACCATGTTGTAATCAAATGGTTTTTAGGAAGAGCAGAAATGAAAACCAACAAACTTGTTTCCTGCTTCAATCGAATATTAATTTGTATCTTGAACAGTAAGTGTGGTATCCATCCAGATGATGCACAGTGACTTATTTTTAAACCGTAATACCTCTGTTTATTATTTAATCTAAGTGCAGCTGTTGGCAACAACATTAATTGAAATGTATTTGTGAGTCTGCATTATTTTGTCTCTATTGACATGGGACTACTTTCTCTTAAGGATGAACACACAAAACAATGGGTTTTCTGTTGTTGTTGTTGTTGTTGTTTTTTATTACTCCTAATTTCCCAAATTCACGATGTCTTGTCTGTGGTGGAAGATTAAAGAGAAATTAAAATTTTCTACTGAATATTTATTAGTGTTTAAAGTCGTGTGCATTTGCGAGATGATGCATCACCTAAAGCTCGATTGTGTCTGTTCAACAGATCAACCTGATTTCCTCATGGATTTTCCTGAGCCAAAAAATCTCCTACATTCAGTTCTGTCTAGATCCCTGAGACAGTCAAATATCTCTCGCTATATCCAGTATAAATGCACAGATGGAGATATTAAGGTAGATACCGAGTAAACCCATACAACTCTACTCATTCATTCAAACCTATAATTAATGTCTCTTAATATTATAAATAGAACTTTTCATGAGATTTCCTTTGATGTTGTGTTAGAGGGCAACAGTTACACTGTTGTGGCCTGAAAGGATCGAAGTAGAGGGATTTGGAGCACGGAAGCAGGAGGCGGAGCGACGCGCAGCAGCAGCTGCATGCCATAGGCTGAGAGTGAGTTGAGGCCCTGCCCCTTTTATAAAAAAAAAAAAAAGTATGCATAAAACAAAAAAAAAAACCGCTAAAAGAAGCATTGCACTTAGTAAGTTTTGGAATTAAAGATGAAGCTTTACTATCATGTTTATTGAAAGAATTTACTGTTTATATTTGATAAGCAGTGCAATTAAATACATTTGAAAAAGCAATAAATCCTTTGGGAAAATCCTAATTTTTTTAGAACACATCAAGTGTAAAAAGTAGCATTAAAAAAAGTAAATGTTTAAACTTCAGGCATTTCTTTAGGACTCTTTGACTGATTGCTAAATACAGGTGCTTTGTGTGAACAGGAACTGGGAGTTCTGGGTCCAAGAAACCAGGTTCCCACACAGAGATCATTGCAGGAAAATGGATGGAGCTCATCTCTCAGGGAGGACACAGACAAAGACCCAAATGAGCGTAAAGGCAACGAGCTACGAAGAACCACAAGCAACAGGATGAGAAGGGCTGCAGAAAGCCTGGAGTACGCTGTTTAAATGCTTAAACCACAACTTTGGCCTTTTCTTTTTTTTTTTTTTTTTTTTTTTTTTTTTTAAAGATAAGCCTTTATTTGTCCCACAGTGGGGAAATGTTTCTGTTACAGCAGCAAAGAAAAAGAAATGTGCAAATATATAAAATAATGGAGACATAATACAGTATAAAGTATACACACAACACAATGTATAAATAGAAAAGAAGAAAAAAAGAGTAAGTAGGTATGCTGTCAGACATATTGCACGGTTTTAAATTATTGGTATTAATTATAACTTTGTTATTGTTATTATTGCAGTTAAACAGTGTGTATTATGGTGACTGGTTCACTAGGAGATCATCCTAATGATCATACTACTATTCATTTACCCTCAATACTATGATTATTTTATCATATTGTTTACCTTTATATGAGCCCATTATTATTGCCCCATAATCTTACTAATTCATATAATTTATTTCTTATGTGTAAAACTGGTGACCATAAAGTTGAGTTATCCTAATTTAAGAATCTTACAAATGATAGGCTTGTATATGCTTTTATTATTAAAAAATTATATTTTTATTATTAAACTTAAAGGAAAATCTTGTGTGAATTTTAGAATCGTTTAGAATCGTTCATCGTCAAATTATTTTTTACATTTAGTCCAAGATTTGTTTTGAGCTCTCGTGTGCTTGTTTTAAGTATATTTATTATATTTATTGTATATTGGGTGCAGAGCGGTAAAAGAGGATCCGAAAGTCTCGGAGGCACTGTCCATCTTCTCAAAACCGAAGGCTCTTCTGGTCAGGGTTATTCAAGTGGCCACAACGTCTGGTAGTGTCAACGTAAGTTACCGGAGCATGCTGGTTATTATTAATATTTGGGAACTGAACAGACGTATGGGAATGTGCTGATGTTGTAAAATAATCACCATCTGGGACGGTCCTGCATGCAGCTGTACTAAAGGGGATTGGTTTTCTTTAATCAATCCTTCAGACAACTTCACATTAAGAATTCAATGACATTCACTTAAACGAATGTAATTGATATAGGTATGATGTCATAGTTAATTGTTTAAAAACATTTTAATAAGCATTTCTTTGGAAATCTAAGTTCATGGAGGGTAAATAAATATATCATTTGCTGGCATTTTGAGGTCAGGTCACATGGTTTCATACATTTCCTGTCCTTGCTCTCTTCTTTTATTGATATTTTTTGTTGTGTTCCACAGGAACTGCTGCACTACAGGACAGTTGGAGGGAAGGTGAAGGAGTGTGAACTCGCACTGCGTTGGCCCGAGGAGATGAAATTTATTGCCCACGGCCGCCGCAGACTGGAGGCTGAAACGAGAGCAGCAGCCCTTGCCTGCCTCAGACTTAAGGTGTTTATAATTGTGTTTATGTCAGATAATTAGGGAAAGAAGCTTGTTTTGATTGGCACTTGGCAGTGGTGGATTTAGGCAGAGGCAATATGGGCAGCCGTTTTTTTTTTTTTAAACCGCTTATTTGCGGGATCGCATCAATTATTAGCTCATGTCACGGTGAATGAAACTGGTCGTGACTCAGAGTCTGCACCCACTGCCCGTAAAAGTTCCCTCACTCGTACACTCAGAAAGGAGAGGTGGGGGTGTAAGGAGTAAGTAAGCAGTAAGGAAAGCTGAATCCAAATTTAAATTATGGATGGCATAAAAGGTCTAAATCCTCAGGAGCCCAAATCATAAAAAACAGGAAAGAAGTAGAGGGAAGATCATATCTTCTAGTTTCGAGGATAGTAAAAGCTAATGAATTTAATGAAATAGGCTAGTAACTGTATATCACTTGGTTAATACTGTGTTGTCTGCTGTACTTTTACGCATAAAGCAACGATATTTCTTTTAGCTGCAACACATTTATAATTTATAGTCTGCACTTTATCATAATGTGTGTAGCAACAAAACAATTACAACCAAACTATTGTAGTTTTAGTTAAACAGCACTTAATAATTTGTTTTTCATAAAGGTTTTCTGTGCTTGTACTGAAAAGGTCCCGAGCTGAGTTCAGTAAAAAATAATCTTCAGTGCTGCCCAAAATCTCATTTAAAAGTCATTAATAAGGATATAGATGTTGTGAAATGGAGCTCTCAGAAAGGTATACAAATTTGTGAACAGCCTAGTTGTAGCCGAGAGGAGCTTTTCAAAGCTAAAACTTATAAATGGGGAGATGTTGGGTCATGGTTAGGTTCACCAAAGCTATTTGTTCACCATTCAAGCTATAACTTGGTACCAACATACAGTTCACCATCAGTTCAACAAAAAACAGAATATTTAGAGACGAATAAATGATAAATAAACTCTTGACTAAGACATTATAGCCATAATAAATAGACATAATAATAAAGCCATAATAAAAAAGTACTTTTGATGCTTAAGTACATTTGAGGGCAAATACTTTAATACTTTCACTGAAAGTTTAAAGGGACATTTTTACTGGAGTAACATTTTCCCTAGTGTATCTCTACTTTAACTCAAGTACATGGTTTGTTTGCTTTGTCCACTTCTGTTTATTGCACCACATGCCAGAGAATCAGTTCTGTGCACTGACAGAATGTCTCTGCCTGTGATATCTGTCCCCATAGACATTGTGGGACACGTAGACATTATTTAATGTATTGGGGGAAATATTTTGGACCGAGCTACAGTTTAAAAGGCCAAGTTAAGAAATTAAAAAGTAATTCTGTGAAAGCATGATGTTCTTTTTTATGCTTTTAGGAACTGGATCTGCTGGATGAGCAGAATAATCCTCTCACGCATGCCAAGTACAACCAAGCGGAGGTGAGGGAGGCAGGAGAGCGAGAGAGGAGGCCGTGTCTCATGGAGATCCCTGATGATCTGAAGTACAGGATTAAAGATTATTTAACGCAGGTCTGTAATGTTTGTTTGTTTACTGTTGAGTAATGAGAGAGGCTTGTATGAAGAAACTGTAGGATGGGTCAATATAATTGTAATCTGTTCCTTTTTTTTTTTTGTTAAAATTATACATTTAAACTTAATATACTGAGTACTAATTTCTTAACTTTAAAATTGGAAAAGTTTAGATGACAAAAAAAAATGGTTTGTTATTAATTAGTATCCAGTGGAAGAGGGGGTGCGGAAACTGTGTAAAGAGCGAGCTGACGAGAGACGGTCTTCCTCTTTTAATGAGGACGATGAAGAAGATGGCACAAAGGATCCTGTGCTCAATGCAATCACTGGCAAGCCGTATCACCTCTTGAACCCTGAGGAGGCTCAGCTCCTGAGTGACAACATTCTGAGGCAGTGGGAGAGGGCAGGACCAGCTCGGGGGGCAGAGCTTCCTGTAGACTCTCATCGTGCATGTCTGGTGGAGGCAGTGGAGGCGTCGCGGGTGGTGGTGGTTGCTGGAGAGACGGGTTGCGGAAAGACGACACGGATCCCACGCTTTCTGTTGGAGGACCGAGTGAGAGGCGGAGCTGGGGCTCACTGCAACGTTTTGGTAACACAGCCGCGCAGGATCAGCGCGGTCTCGGTGGCTCAGCGTGTCGCCAATGAGATGGGCCCCATCCTTAGACCTTTCGTCGGCTATCAGGTATATTATGATTATACATCTTTTCAGGTGAGGTGTATTTTCAGTGTATGGTAGGGCTAATGAAAAATACTACAAAGTGTTATTTTATTTTTTTTTTATCCTCTCTATAGGTCCGTTTAGAATCTCGTCCCCCAGAGGCTAGCAGTGGCTCGCTTCTGTTCCTAACCGTTGGCGTCCTGCTGAGGAAGCTGCAGTCGAATCCGTTGCTGCGTGGCATTAGCCATGTGGTAGTAGACGAAGTGCATGAGCGAGACGTGAACACTGATGTGCTGCTGGCCCTGCTTCGTCGTGCCCTTACCCACAATCCTGAACTGCGTGTGGTCCTCATGAGTGCCAGCGGAGACACACAACGTCTTTCTTCCTACTTTGACGAGTGTCCAGTATTTCACATCCCCGGCTTCATGCACCCTGTGAAACAGAGGTACCTGGAGGAAGTGCTGAGGGAGATGGGTAGACCAACAAAGAAGGCAAACATCCAGGTGACTGAAAAGATGCTGCTATGAGCAACGGTCAGAAGGAAAGGAAAAATACTAAGACGGTTATATGGGTGAGAAAGAAGGGAAGTGAGACAGATATACAGGAGGGAAAAGGGAGATTAAGTGAAATATACAGGTGAGAAAATGGAAATAGGTGAGACAAGAAAACGGGTAAGAAACATGACAATACAGAAACATGCATGAGAGATATAATAGAGGAAATTGAGACATTTACAGGTGAGAAAGCGATGGATGTGACTGGTTCAAATGATAAAAGGGAGAGTGAGACATACAGTACTTATATATCTAAATCTATATAGATATATGTGTGTATCTATATATCTATGTCTATATAGACCAGTGATTTGTGAAGTGAATAACACTGATACTTCTTCATCATGGCACCTGTTAATAGGTGGGATATACAACATTGATGTTAGAAGCGGGATAAATGGGTGAGTGTAAGGATTTGAGCGAGTTTGACAAATTGTGACGTCTAGACGTCTGGGTCAAAGCGGCTATATAACCGCAGCTCTTGTGGGATGTTTTTTTGTTTGTTTTTTGTTTTTTTACTGTATAAGTAAGAAAATGGAGAGTAAGCCTGATGATATAACTTGAGATTAGATAAGTATGTGAGACAGATACACAGGTAAGAAAAATGAAGTTGAGAAAAGCAGGAGACGGATATACATAAACACTAACAGTGTATTCATTTATTTATTTATTTACGGTTTGTGTATTTTAAGAAGGACCCGGATGATCCAACAACTGATCTCGAGTTAGTGGCCGATGTGATTGATCACATTCACACTAATGGAGAGCCAGGTAAACTTAACCACCACACATATACCTTTTTATTTCATCTCTTAAACATCAGCTTAACCGTACAAACGTGATTTTTAGCCTGATTCCTGTGGAACTTTGTGTCTTCTTTCTCTCTATATCTGGGCTGTCCAGGTGCAGTGTTGTGTTTTCTGCCTGGCTGGCAAGACATTACAGCTGTGCAACAGAAGCTGGAGGAGAAAAAGGCCTTCAAATTGGGCTCACAGCTCATTCTACCATGTATGTATTATAGTGGTTCATCACTTCAGTTCATCTGTTCCTTATTTTTCTACCTCAGTTTAACACTGATTATTTCTTTCTAGATCAGATATACTCTGTTTCGTAGCAGCTTAATACTTTTCTAAACCCTAAAAATATACAGTCGAGTGCAAATTTTGCATTCCCACAATTTTAGGAGATGTAAATGGAGAACAACAATGAAAATACTAAGTTAAAACACACAAAAGAACCACTGAACCACTATTTCTTGTCGCTCTAAAAACATCAAATCAGCCTGAGCATCCTAACAGGCTCAGTTTAAAGAATATAAGGTTTAATGAATTAATGCACACTCTGCATGTCTTTTTTTTTTTTTTTTTTTCTTTTCCTTCCCCATTTTCATCCTCTCAGTGCACTCAAGCATGTCTGTGGCTGACCAGCAGGTTGTATTTAAACGTCCTCCAGAGGGCCGCCGCAAAATTGTCCTGGCAACTAACATCGCCGAGACGTCCATCACCATCGATGACATCGTGCACGTAGTGGACCTGGGCACTCAGAAAGAGCAGAGCTACGATCCAAGAACTAAGGTGAGACCAGGGAGAGTGAAGAGGAGACTCATGGCTTGCATGTTCATAACTCAAGCACAGTAATTAAATTGGTATTTGTATTTGAAAGATGGAAAGAGAGTGAATGATTGTACAATGCGGACTGGTTCGAAATAATCCTGAAATTCTCTCTGCACAGGTCTCATGTTTAGATACGGTCTGGATTTCTCGCTCAAACGTCATCCAGCGACGAGGGAGGGCGGGCCGATGCCAACCTGGCCACGCCTATCATTTGTTTCCTCAGAAAAAACTAGACGCCATGTCCTTGTTTCCCATCCCAGAGATTCTCCGCACCCCCCTGGAGAGCCTGGTGGTTCAAGCTAAGATCCACAGTCCTCAGAGTAAAGTATGTGCTGTGGGCTGTACCAAAAAACTCTGGGAAGGGGGGTGTTTGATTTAAATGTACTTTTTTGGTTTTTGTGTTTTTTGTGTACTATTTATTTATTTTAAATTCTGTTGAAATATAGGCTGTAGACTTCCTGTCCCAGGTGTTGGATTCTCCAGAGCAAGGAGCAGTGAGGGAAGCCGTGAGGACGCTGCAAGATATCGGTGAGGGTGCACAGTTGTGATACAACACTCCAAATATGGACCATGTTTAAGTTTGAGTCCTCTACAAGTTTCTCTCCTTCTTTCTCTATAGGCGTGTTGGACAGCTCGGAGTGTCTGACTCCGCTGGGAGAGCGTGTGGCATGTATGTCATGTGACCCCCGCCTGGGGAAGCTCCTAGTTCTTTCCACTGTTTTCCGCTGTGTTCTGCCTATGCTGTCTGTGGCGGCCTGTCTGACCCGAGACCCATTCCACAACAGTCTTCAAAACCGCACCGCAATCAGCAAGGTCACGCACACACACCCACCCATGAATGTTTCGTTTGGGTCAATGTGATCTCACACTTTTGGATGGTTTTATTGAAATCAAATGTTGCAAGTTCGGCTTAGTTTCTGTACTGAACCTTACAAACATTTAAAAGAGTTATATAATAAAATTAACCTCAACAATATACTTATTAAAATTGAGTTCAATCTGTTATTTATAATTCTGTCTTTCTGTCCCAGCAGGCTAAAGAGGCTCTGAGTGGCTCCAGCTGCAGTGATTACCTAGTGTTCAGTAAAGCAGTACAGATTTATAAAGAGCTGCACGACAGACGCGACCGGCAGGAATATTTAGACTCGCACAGTCTTTCTGCGGCCAGTCTACGTTTTATACACGGCAAGTCAAGTCGCTTGCATTCAGCACATCACTTGGTACTATAGGGTACAGGTTTCAATGTTGCTTCTGGAAAACCACAATCACATTTTAGGAACGTCCCTGCTCCCTACACTCATTGTTAAAATAATTAGTAGCTGCTTTACACAATTTTACAATAACCAAAGGGTTCATTATGATCAGGGCTTAGACACCTGTAGATTCCCTGTATCTATAAATAGATACAACTTTGTCATTGTGAAGTACAGGGAAACGGCAATGAAATGCAGTTTATCATCTACCAGATGTGCAGAGAAATATTTAAATGTATGTTCAGAATCTAAGGTGTGGAACTAATGATTATTTTGATAATCGATTAATCGGACGATTATTATTATTATCGATTAATTGGATTAAAAAAATGATTTAATTAAGCTTTCTTTTTTTTTCCCCCGCTTATTATACCTATATAGAACCTTAAATTAGAGTGTTTATGTATAAAAGTCTACTTCTAAAAGCCTTAACTATCTTTTGACATTTTAAAGCTTAAAGTGGCTGCTTATTGAGGAGTGCATGGGGAATTTCTCCCTAGCATACTTTTGTACTAGTTGTACTAGTATGCATTTAAAGGAATGTACTTATTAACACCCCTCCCCCCAACACATATGCATGCACATGTACTTGTGCATGCATAAAATGTACAAGATGCCATTTTAGGACTTTGTAGTTAACATTGTGATTTATATTTTGCATTTCTATAAATGGTCATGTGATTTTTTAATACTATAGTGTGTGTATTTGTGCGTGTCCCCTTGCTCAGGTTTAACTCAGCAGTTCAGTGAGAATCTGTCCGAGGCGGCGCTGGTCACACACTCTGCAGAGTGTCTCCGTTCTTCCTCACTGCTCAATCAGCACAGAAACCAGGAGGAACTTCTAAAAGCTGTGCTGCTGGCCGGGTTTTACCCCAACCTCATCCAGGTATCTAAACACACACACACACACACACACACACACACACACCAGTTGTAGCACATTTAAATAACTGAAATTCTTCGATTGTCAGATATTGTTGGTCTTTTAGACAATTTATTTATAAAGGTATACACACACACACACACTGTACATACACAGTATGATGTGGTGAGCAAAAGTGGTTGAAGGAAAGCCTTCTAGGATTCATGCAGTGATTGTTTTGATCGTGTGAAGAATTCTGAATATTAACACAGTAATTGAAGTACAGTTTCAAAAAACATCAGACTGTCAGATGCCATTATCAGAGAGAAAAGGAAATGTTTTAGCCTCATAATAAGTTTTAAGTCTCACAGAGGGGCATCACCACAGTGTGCTTGAATTACACTAAAGCTTCTGTATTCAGTATCCAGGCCTTGTCATGCTCATCATTTTCAGGTGAGGAGAGGTGTTGTAAGCAAAGGAGGCAGGTTTCGTCCCAACGACCTGTGTTACCGCACTCGCAGTGGATCTGTGTTACTTCACCGCTCCTCCGTCAACAGGTAACCAATCTGCACCCTGCAACAACACTACACTGTGTGCACAATTGTTAAGCAAGTTGTATTTTTGAGGATATATTTTGTTATTGTACATCTACAGTGCTCTTGGTCAATCCAAAATGTTAACAAACCCTCAAACCTGAACATTTAAGTAGTAAAAGTGAAATTTTGGCTTTCTTAAGAGAATATCTACATGTACACCATTATAAGGCAACTATTAGTGTGCAGAATTATTATGCAACTAAATGAAAAACAAAGATTTTTCCATCTCACTTGTTTATTTTCACCTGTTAGAGTGAGAATAATAAACAAACTCAAAATTTACAAAAGAACATTTCTGAAATTTCAAAAAGAAAACCTCAGTGACCAATAAAGCCACCCTTCTTTTCCATAACAGTCACAAGCCTTCCATTCACAGAGTTAGTCAGTTTCTTGATCTTTTCAGAATCAACTTTTTGTGTCTGCCGCAACCACGGCCTCCCAGACACTGTTCAGAGAGGTGTACTGTTCACCTTCACTGTACATTTACTGCTTAAGAAGGGCCCAAAAGTTCTCAATAGAGTTTAAGTCAGGTGAAGAAGGGGCCATGTCATTAGTTTTTTTTATCTTTAAGGCCTTTACTGGCCACACAGTGGAGTACCTGATTGCATGTGATGGAGCGCTGTCTTGCAAAGTCTTCCTGAAAGATGCAGACTTTTCCCTGTACCACTGCTTGAAGAAAGTGTCTTCTAAAAATTGGCAGTAGGTCTGAGAGTTGATTTTGAGTCCATTTTCAACCCGAAAAGGTCCAACTAGCTCATCTTTAATAATACCTGCCCATACTAGTACCCCACCTCCACCTTGCTGGCATCGAAGTGTCAGAGTCGAAGTGGAGTTCTGTGTCCGTTACTGATCCAACCATGGGCCCATCCATCTGGTCCGTCAAGATTCACTTTCATCTCATCAGTCCACAAAACCTTTAAAAAAGTCTGTCTTCAGATATTTCTTGGCCCATTCTTGACGTTTCAACTTATGTGTCTTGTTCAGAGGTGGTCGGGTTTCAGCCTTTCTTACCTTGGTCATGTCTCTGAGAACTGAACACCTCGTACTTCTTGACACTCCAGGTAGTTTGCAGTTGTGGAATATGGCAGCACTGGAGGATAATGGGTTCCTGGTAGCTTCATGTTTGATTCTTCTCAAATCTTCGGCGGTTAATTTGAGTCTTTTCTTCTTGTTCGTTTCTTGCGACCCTGTTGACTATTTGCTACAAAACGTTTGATGGTTCTGTGATCACACCCCAATATCTTAGATATTTCAAAAGTGCTGCATCCCCGTGAAAGACTTATTAAAATTTTTTACTTTTCAGAGTCAGTTAAATCTCTGTTTGGGCCCATTTTTCCTGAGGAGAAGAATCTGCCTAATAATTATGCACACCTTGATAAAGGGGTGTTGATCTCCATAGGCCACACCCTCCATCATAACACAAATACACATCACCTGATATGCATTAAATCCAATAAGCATTCAAGTTTAATCAGCTTGGACTTGAAAAATTACGGATAGAATGATGATATGGTCAAAATAATCACTTGCCTAATAATTGTGCACACAGTGTATACATATTAGATGGTTAGATTTGAGCCAAACAGTTATTTAAAAACACATGAAGGCTGCGAGATTTAAAATAAAAATATCATTAAGATGTGTGTGGTATTTTATTTATTTATTTATTTATTTTTATTCAGGACTGAGCGAAAGCTTCCCAGTCGCTGGCTCACGTTTTTCTCTGCAGTTAAATCGAACGGCTGCGTCTTCATCAGAGACTCTTCTGCAGTCCATCCTCTGGCCCTTCTCCTCCTCACTGACTGTAACCTGATCGAGCGTGGTAAAACACACACACACACACACACACACACACAAGACAAAGAGAGATGCACATTCACACAGAGAGTAAGATATACAGGCACACATGGAGAACTGAGAGAAAGAGATTTACACTGAGTGTGAGATACACAAGCAGAAAGACTTGTTCAGAGAGTTAAAGAGAAAGCTGCATAGACACTGAGGAACAAGAGAGACATGCACAGAGAAGGTGAACGATGACTTTGTTCTCTGTTTGGATCTTATTCCTTTGCTTCGGGAATACACCGCTCGTTTTGAATTCGCATTCTTTGCCTGAGATGATCAATCAAAATGCAAAGAGGGAACGAGTAAAGACACACTGATAGTGAGCATGAGAAGAGCATACAGAGTTCGACACCTACACAAAACCTTCTCTCTCTCTCTCTCTCTCTCTCTCTCGTGTTTGCAGCATATGGTGATCGGGTCGAGGTCATCATGCCGGGCCGTTCTCTCATACAGTGGGAACTGTCTGCTCAGAGCTGGGAGCTGCTGTGGCCCTTGCGCACGTCTCTACAGGTTATGCTACACCGTAACCTCCAACCTTTAACCTCTGACTGTAGTGTGGAAGAGAACAGAATTCAGGACGGCCAGCTCATCTCTTTATTAGTGGACCTTCTGAACAGCACAGAGCCGGATGCTAACAATGCAGACTGCAGTGATGTGGAATGACGACACGTTTCATAGCTAAATTATAGAAAACTTGCACTTTGTCCCATCATTCTGTCTTGTGTGAATTAAAAAAAATCATATATTTAGTGTGTATTCAGTGGGTGTTGGATATTCAGACATTCTACACATGGCTACACTGATGACATGCATAAAATAAATTGTTCATAACTGTGAAGCACTGCGGAGACAGTGGCATTTTAGTGACCAAGATAGATGAATGTGACATGCATTTAATCAAAAGGCATTACAGGTGAAATGACCGTGTATGAGTTTTCATCTATATGCAAAATAAAATGCACACTATTCTTTATTTCCTGAATCTATGTTAAGAAAACTTGAAACTATTTGCACTGGGATTATCCGAGTATGAGCTTTTTATTTATTGTTGGCCGACACGTGTTGGCTGTGTGAAATGGTTTTTTTTGTTTGTCTGTTTGTGTTTTTATATCTTTATGTACTTGCCACTGAACTGAGGATTTTTTTTAATGTATTTATTTTATTTCAGTTCTTCCTGAGCTCATTACCATATCAAAAGTGTCAATCAAAAAAATAATATTTATTACATGTATTTGATCATAATTAATGCTAAAATATAAGTGTTGAACAGTAAAACATAATGGTGTTGCATTTTCTTAATAAGAGTTGAGTGGATTTCACGCAGACCTGGCAACATGGTAATTTGCGTCCCAGAAAGTCGCCAGAAGCAACAGGGCTCTGAATTTACACAAATATTAAATATGGATTTAAATATTGAAATTTAGTTACCATCCCTAAATACAGATCCAGAGACTGTTTTCAGTGGAAACACTTTAATAAGATGAACATTGTTTTATATTTCTCTAATGGTTTATGGTAATGTGGCTGTTCAGGGAAACACACTGATGAAGCGAAGATGGAATTTTTTCAGTCTCTTCAGAACGTTGTTCATGGTCTTCTCTGGAGTCGCCAGGCAAATCCTTTAGGGAAAAAAAGTACATGGATGAGTACTAAAAAAATACTGACCCCAGCTTATCACAGATTGGTTCACTATTGGGAATCTCTAAACAAAATAAAGCCTGTTTGCTTAAATTTCTTCAGATTATATTAAAAATGCATTCCGTAATTTACGGACTATAAAGCGCAACCATGTATAAGCCGTACCCACAGAATTTTACAAATATTTTTATTTTGAACATAAATAAGCCACACCTGTCTATAAGCCGCAGGTGTCTACACTGAAACTAATGAACTTTACACAGGCTTTAATGAAAGACAGTGTCTGTTACACGGTGTAACGGGTGAAATATGTTGTGGCACCTTTAAGAGCAGAGCGGCATTTTGGGAATAGCCTGCTGCAGCATTTTTCCGCTATTACTGCATGTGTGCAAGACCGAGGAATATGTCCTTATTATGTTCTGATGCTCATTTCTACGTTTCTTTGGGGTTCAAAACGCGGGAAAAAAGTAGCGGCTTATAGTCCGAAAAATACGGTGTATGTATATATATATATATATATATATATATATATATATATATATATATATATATATATATATATATATATATAACAGACCTTTCCAACTATATGTGATTCATCCCTAAAGTGCTACCACAATATTGGAGGCAAACAATTGTATAAGATCTCTTAGGATGCTGTAATTGATTTTGCACTGAAACTAGTAAACCCAAACTTGTTTAAGCATGACAATGCCCCTGTACACAAAGCCAGCTTCATGAAGATATTTACATGGAGTGTTGGAGTGGAAGATCTTAAATGGGATTCTATAGAGCTCTGACTTTAAACCTATCGGACACATTTGGAATAAAATGGAACGCTGACTGCACCCCAGGCCTCCTCACCCTGCTTCAGTGCCTGACTTGTGGCTCAATGAGCACAAATCTCCATAACTTCTCTCCAAATCTAGCAGAACATCCACTCGACTGTAGGTTATTATAACAGCAAATAGAAACTAGATGTGGAATGGGACATTTAAAAAAGAACAATACAAATCTTTAGAAACTTTTGTCCATATTTAATTTATTTATTCCCACCTGATGTGATATGTTCCCTCTTTTTGTCCGTGTACACAACCAGCTTCCACGCACAAGCCTTCATCCTCCAGCAGATACAAACAGTACAGCAAGTCTGGCTCCAGCTGCTTCTCCTGTACGTGTAAATACTGCAGATCAATTTCTAATTGTGTAACAGCATAACAGCCAGACGCAGATGACTATACACTTCAAATCTAAGGTGTCTGGTGTCACACATATAACCGAATGTCATCATTCTAATTTTCTGAAGCTCATGGATAGTAGAAAAGTAAGTTTTCTAAATCAGGTCACTTACAGCCCTACAAACTATTCAGAACTGAATAGTAATTAGTAAATTCTTTAGTCATTAGTGACATCTGGGCTGTTTCTTTCAACCTTCTGTTATTTAAATGATACACAAGATTTTAAAAAGAAAGTTTTCTTGTAAATTATTGAATGAGAGACTCTGGTGGCACAAGAAGGCAAGTTATAAATTAATGAGAGCAAGTTTTAGCAAAATATAGATCATCAGTGTCATCGGTTAAATGTAATTAGTGTTGCTAGAAATCTTTTACCTTGGCATGTTTTATTGCAGATGGGGGCAAATGCAAACGTGGGAAGGCAAAAATTCCTCCATTTACTGGCTGGCAGCTAATTCCAGGTAGGCCATTAAGAACCTCCACAATCTTCTTGGCGTTATTTCTTATTGTGCTCTTAATTGATTGAACCTCCTGGAAAGTACAGTTTAAAATAAGAACAATTTATTTTTAAAAGTATGAAAGAAAATTCCAGTAAAAAAACGATTGATTAGGTTTTAATATAACACACTTGAGCGTAGAGTTCATACGAAGGCTGTGTGGGTTGTGGAGGATCAACCATCAAATCCACACCAATCTGCCCCATCAATGATCCGCACGAAGTCGTGTTGAAGAACTTGTGGATGTACGGAATCACTAAAGGGTCAAGGTTCACCAACTCCAAATAGCCTCCACGCAGACCACACCTGACCACATAAGAAGATCAGTTGTCAGATTTATTTATTTATTTATTTATTTATTTATTTATTTATTTATTTTATTATTATAAAGCCTAATTCTGAACTTAAACATTTATAGGTTAAAAAATGTAAGTACATTTTTAGATAAAGTTTTAAGTTCAAAGGTGAATTGGATACAATTCAGTAATATATAAATAGATCATTTATTATTATTTTTTTTAGGTTCAATTCCTTTAATATATCTGATTTATTTGTGATTAGTTCGAACTCTGACAGCTCCACAGGTTTAATGCATAATAATGGACTTTATATAACATATAATTTCTATAGTAGCAAATCATTCAAAGTAACTAATAATAATAATAATAATAATAATAATAATAATAATAATAATAATAATGATAATAATAATTATAATAATGAAAGATCTACATATTTTTGCTTAGTGTATTTGAAAAAAGTAATTGTATTTTAATTTCTTATAACACACCGAATATATTATAATTCCTTATATTATAAACTTCCTAAAGTTTATACATTTAGACCTTTATATATATAATAATTATTATTATTATTATTATTATTTTTATATATATATATATATTAAACAACATAGAACCCAAATGCAAAAAAAGAGAAAAATCCAACCTTTTATTTAAGTACATTACTTTGGTGGTAAAAAAAATCACACATTTAGGAAAAAAAAAAAACTTGAAATCATGTGTGCCACAATTATTGGCACCCCTGATGTTAATACTTTGTACAACCTCCTTTTGCCAACAAGACAGCACTTAATCTCCTCCTATAACATTTCACAAGATTGGAGAACACAGAGAGAGGGATTTTTGACCATTCTTCTTTGCACAATCTTTCTAGATCATCCAGTGTCCTGGGTCCTCTCTTATGCACTCTTCTCTTTAGCTCGCCCCACAGGTTTTCGATTGGGTTGAGGTCTGGGGACTGAGATGGCCATGGGAGGACCTTGAGTTTGTGACTGCTGAACCACTTTTGTGTAGATTTTGCCACATGTTTTGGATCATTATCCTGCTGAAAGACCCAATGACGACCCATCTTCAGCTTTCTGGCAGAGGCCATCAGGTTTTTATTTAAAATATCCTGGTACTTCAAAGCGTTCATAATGCCATGCACCCTAACAAGGTTCCCAGGGCCTTTGGAAGAGAAACAGGCCCACAGCATCACAGATCCTCCACCATACTTCACGGTGGGCATGAGGTGCTTTTCGGCATACTCATCTTTTGTTTTACGCCAGACCCACTTAGAGTGTTTGTTGCCAAAAAGCTCAATCTTAGTCTCATCTGACCAAAGCACACGATCCCAGTTGAAGTCCCAGTACCGCTTAGCAAACTCCAGACGTTTACGTTTGTGAGTGTTAGTGAGAAAAGGCTTTTTCCTTGCATGCCTCCCAAACAGCTTGTTGGCATGTAGAGAGCGTCTGATGGTTGTTTTGGAGACTCTGTGACCCCAAGATGCCACTCTTTGATGCAATTCTGTGACGGTGAGCTTGGGAAATTTTTTTACTTCTCTTACCATCCTCCTCACTGTGCGTTGTGGCAAGATAAACTTGGGACCTCTTCCAGCCTTGTTTGTCACTGTTCCAGTTGTTTTAAACTTCTTAATGATTCCTCTGACTGTAGATACCGGCAAGTTAAGGCGAGTGGCTATTTTCTTGTAGCCATTGCCTGACTTATGAAGGTCGACACACATCTGCCTTACTTGAATGGTGTGTTCTCTTGTCTTTGCCATGTTGACAAATGGGTAAGAGAATTAGGCCTCTGTGTCACGTCATATTTATACCCCAGGAAAACAAGAAATCATGAATTACTAATTAAAAGTCCCTAGATACCCTGACCAACCTTAGCAACTACAAAAAAATATATTAAAAAAAAAAACAATTAAATTTTTCAGAGGAATTGTTAGGGGTGCCAATAATTGTGGGACACATGATTTCAAGTTTTTTTTTTTCTTCTAAATGTATGATTTTTTTACCACCAAAGTTATGTACTTAAATGAAAGGTTGGATTTTTCTCTTTTTTTGCATTTGGGTTCTATGTTGTTTTAAAAAAAAGGAGAATTTTTTGAAGTCCACGACCACATCTTAAACAGGGGTGCCAATAATTGTGGAGGGCACTGTATATATATATATATATATGTTTTTTGTAAGTAGAAGTTGCATGGCTGGTACATTTTTGTAGTAAAGTATTTTAAATGTAAAATACAATTGTTTTGACAAAAACCCTGTAACTATGGAGTTTATGTTTTTTTGCAAGATAATATAAATTATATAGTTGCAAAAAAAAAAAAAGGGGGATATGAAAAAGAAAATTGGTTATTTTCTTTATGTATATGTTTATGGACGTATCATCATAACACCCCTTCAACACCATTTATCACCTTTGACTTTAACACTATTTATCACCTTTGTGATGAACTGTAACATTTACTGAACCCCAGTCCTCCTCATCCTACATCAGAGGCTGACCTAATGTCTGTGTAGCTGAATAAACACTAATCCCTAGAGCCATGCCTTTAAATCTAAACATGAGATATACATTATTTAGCATTGTAGTGTATATAAATATATGTACTTACTCTCCCATGACACTCTTGGAGATGGAATTAAAGGAGGCTAGCTCTACGGTGCTGGAGTACGGGAGTCCCATTTCAGACAGCACTCTTCTGTAGGAATAAAACTCAGTTCCTTTCCCATACACATTATCCTGATGCACCTGTCAAAAAACGCCATTTATGTTCGAAATATTCTCCAAAAATGTCCTAGTTCATCATATGTACAGTACACAAAATGTAGTGTTAATAATACGAGTTACTCTTTAATGTATGAAATAAATTGTGTGAATGATACATTTTTATGAAATTCTCTTTTATAAAAGACTGCTACCTCGTCTACTATTAAGAAGAGCCTTTCGTCTGCAGCAAAGCGAATCACTTCGGCAATCGAGTCCTTACTCTGCACGTGGCCTGAAACATGTAGCAATGCAACTTTGGGTAAAGACAATGATTATAGAGCTCTAGAGAGTGATGGAAATGACGGTCTTTTGTTCCTGTAAAGGTTTAATTGTGTTAAGTTTGATCATGGTTTTTATTTTTATTCATTTATTTAATACTTTACTTCATGTCTGTCTTATTTTGTGCTATAGACCTTAATGAATCTTGGTCTTTTCTGCTCATTTTTACAAACAGCTTTGATTAATAACACATAGTCAATAAAAAAAGTTAGAGAGATTAGCTTTGTTTATTTAATTCATTTAGCAATCTACAGTAACGGCTTTATAATCATTTTAGAAATTAGAAATTAGAAATCTTTAAAAATTATTTTAGAATAAATATATACACTTTCTAAATGCATATACAACAAAACCACTATGCCAATGTTATTAATATTTTGTATTACCTGTATGACTTGGATTGATAATGTATAACACCATTGGGTTGCACTGCCCCCTGGCTGTGTGCAGAGCGCGGTGCAGTTCTTCGAGTTTTACCGCCCACCCCTGTTCCTCACACAGGTAGTACGGCACCACAAGTCCCCCCTGACCTGCCACTGCCATGTTAAAGGTGGTGTGGGCTGGTACAGGAGTAAGAACTCCGGTCTTCAGAGAACCCTCACTATGAACCAGCATTTTCATTAACATCTACAAAAAAAAAACCATAATTTAGTGGCTGTTTTTTTTTTACAGTATTTACAGTATTATTTGAATCTGTGCCTATTGTTTTGGTGTTTCTCACTATAAGGGAAGTCTGGGATCCACTTGTGATGTAGATGTTGTCAGGATCAGGAACAACACCATCACGTTTGGTGATAAATTTACATATGGATTCTCTGAACTTTTTTATCCCAAGTGCAAAAGTGTATGATCCTGGTAATATAAGGACGACACACAAACTATAACAAATTACAACAACTACTACTACTACTACTACTACTACTAATAATAATAATAATAATAATTAATAATAAATAATATTAATAAAAAATAGAGAATATCAATAAATAATATTTGTGTAATATTTTGTGTAAAAATATTCGTGTGTGTGTGTGTATATATATATATATATATATATATATATATATATATATATATATATATACACACACACACACACACACACACACACACACACACACACACACACACACACACATTTATGAGTTTAACTACTTTGCGAGTTATGGATAACTCACTTGGCGTTATAAGGAGTCTGATTCAAAGAAAGAAATCCAAATCCAATTCATTGCAATAATACAAGTCAAAGTTTTCCTAAAATACTGTAACATTTTTTTAATTTACTGTAATGTAAAAAAAAAGTATTTTCAAAACTACACATTGCGTTTTTAAAGATATATATTGATTTAGAGAAACATAAATAATGTAGGAGTGCATGTCATACTTTGCCATTCTTTCATGAGCTTTTTCGATTATCAACATTAACACATTTCGGATATTGCTTAACTATTCTAATCTGTAAAATACTGCTGTAATGAGGAGATATGCTATAAAGGGTATTTAAACAAATCACCTATGCTTCCTCCTTCACATTCTTCCAGAATCCTTCGCACCCTCTCTCTTGCATCCAATGGTAAACTCTCATCGTTCAGAAGAGAGGGGTAGGAACAAGTAGCCAGGACCTACACCACAGTCATCACACAGTCCTCATTACATCACATTTAAAAACTTCACAGTGATACAGAGTAAATGTTCTATAAATACCATTCCCTCAGTTGTTTTATCAGGTTAGAGCAGGAATTAAGCTGAAAGCACGAATCCTGTTTAGTTTAGTTTTAACTTTTGAAAGACATTAGGTTAAACTTATACAGCATCTGATGGAAAGACTGTACATGCTGGGTAGACAGTCTAGAACGGAAAGGTTAATATCACTACAAAGTGAATATTGTCTTTACCTGACGAACGAAGGTGATGGGTTTTAATCCCATTCTGTGGGAATCAGCAGAGGAAACATTAAGAACTTCATTATAGCGTTTCCGCAAACCCTGTACAACAGAACAGCATCACACATTCAAAAAATAGAGGTCATTTTACAAAACCTGTGCATGTTTTCTTTCTAAAAAAAAGTGGAAGGCCAGCAAATGCCTTTAAATTGCTATGGTTTAACAGCTCATGTGCTAGCAACAATAATAGATAGATATATAAAAATACAAATTGCAACTTCAAACTATCTTCAAGTTTATGAAAAAGGTTCACACTGCATTTGTCAAGCCAATATTAAAGTTTATTGTGACAAACTTTACCTCGCTAGTTATACCTTGGTGCTACATTTAGCTCTATGACAGTCACAAAAAGACTTTTACAAATAGACAGTTTGTTAGGTTAATATTAATAAAGCTTATAATATTTATTTGTCCTGGTGTTTGTTCTGGTCTGGCAAATTATTTGTAATTTATTTGTACATATTTTGTAAGGTTTTATAAAATGAATGTACAACCTCAATTCCATAAAAGTTGGGACACAATGCATTGATTAGCAAATCTCATAAACACATTTCATTGTCTTACCTGTTCAATTTCTGCTGTCATTTTTTCTGCACATCTGTCTAAAATGCCCTGTGCTGAAACACAGAAGCCTTTGGGCTTTAGAGTGATTTCTTTTAGAATAGACATGCTCTTCATATTCCCTATTGTAGTTTTTACTAGCATATATTTCTCAGGTTTAATGTTAACAAGAGTCAGTGCAGGTCCAAGAATATCTGACTCATCATGATTCTGTATCTGGGTTTATATAATTTCCACCCACACAGCAAATGTGTAACAAATGTAAAAGCTTATATGCTTATATGATTAACTTATCTGCCACCACAATCGAAAACCAGAATGACCCACAGGTGTGGTGACCTACAGATGACCCACTTGTAAGATATTCATATAAGCAGTACATGTATGTTAAACCTTTTTTAAAATTTTTATTTAATTCATATGTTACAACACACTCGACCACTTAAATGTTACTTAAGAGAACGTGTCTAAGAGAGAATTCATAGCAGAGTGGTTAAAGCTATTATTTCTTGTACCACATTTACCAGAATGTAGTTCTGCTCAGATCTCTGAGGACCCAACATCAACACCTCCTTCGACATTAACATTGCCCACAACCATTACAATCTAAAGAGAATAACCAAAAATAGCAAAGCATAACAAAACACAATACAAATATTTAAATACCAAAATATTTCATGTGTTTTAGGGTGGATATTATCATTAAACTTACCTTTTGAAAAAGTCATTTGGGGTTTATGCAGGAGGTACAGCTATAGATCTAGGGCAATACTACTGACAACATATGACAGACATGGGTGGTTAGCTGGGTAAGTGGAGCTATTATGTGGTAACATCTAGTCATCTACAGGAGCTTTGGTTAATATTTAAATCAGAATCAGTAATAGCTTTATTACCAAGTTTGCTTAAACACACAAGGAATTTGACTTGGCATCAGGAGCTTTCAGTGCAGGAGAAAGTACAAACATTATGTAACAGAATCATGGGCGTAAATCCCGGGGGGGACGGGGTGGACATGCCCCACCCCCCTAAAAAAAATATTTAAAAAAAATCGCACTCTCCATTATATGTATTCCCTATTATATGAAAAATATATGTATGTATACCTAAAATAATTGTGTAAGTAGGAAAAAAACCCGCAAAAATGCATTTAGAAACAGTTGAGTTCCCCCCCCTTCCCCTTCCTCACAGTGGTTTGACCCACTGCCTGCTTTCCCAGTTCATCTCACCTTCTCTACACACACGAGTCAGGTGTGTGTTCATCTCACCTACTCTACACACACGAGTCAGGTGTGTGTTCATCTCACCTACTCTACACACACGAGTCAGGTGTGTGTTCATCTCACCTACTCTACACACACGAGTCAGGTGTGTGTTCATCTCACCTACTCTACACACACGAGTCAGGTGTGTGTTCATCTCACCTTCTCTACACACACGAGTCAGGTGTGTGTTCATCTCACCTACTCTACACACACGAGTCAGGTGTGTGTTCATCTCACCTACTCTACACACACGAGTCAGGTGTGTGTTCATCTCACCTACTCTACACACACGAGTCAGGTGTGTGTTCATCTCACCTACTCTACACACACGAGTCAGGTGTGTGTTCATCTCACCTACTCTACACACACGAGTCAGGTGTGTGTTCATCTCACCTACTCTACACACACGAGTCAGGTGTGTGTTCATCTCACCTTCTCTACACACACGAGTCAGGTGTGCGGTTCATCTCACCTACTCTACACACACGAGTCAGGTGTGTTTTCATCTCACCTTCTCTACACACACGAGTCAGGTGTGCGGTTCATCTCACCTACTCTACACACACGAGTCAGGTGTGCGGTTCATCTCACCTACTCTACACACACGAGTCAGGTGTGCGGTTCATCTCACCTTCTCTACACACACGAGTCAGGTGTGCGGTTCATCTCACCTACTCTACACACACGAGTCAGGTGTGTGTTCATCTCACCTACTCTACACACACGAGTCAGGTGTGTGTTCATCTCACCTACTCTACACACACGAGTCAGGTGTGCGGTTCATCTCACCTTCTCTACACACACGAGTCAGGTGTGCGGTTCATCTCACCTACTCTACACACACGAGTCAGGTGTGTGTTCATCTCACCTACTCTACACACACGAGTCAGGTGTGTGTTCATCTCACCTACTCTACACACACGAGTCAGGTGTGTGTTCATCTCACCTACTCTACACACACGAGTCAGGTGTGTGTTCATCTCACCTTCTCTACACACACGAGTCAGGTGTGTGTTCATCTCACCTACTCTACACACACGAGTCAGGTGTGTGTTCATCTCACCTACTCTACACACACGAGTCAGGTGTGTGTTCATCTCACCTTCTCTACACACACGAGTCAGGTGTGTGTTCATCTCACCTACTCTACACACACGAGTCAGGTGTGTGTTCATCTCACCTTCTCTACACACACGAGTCAGGTGTGTGTTCATCTCACCTACTCTACACACACGAGTCAGGTGTGTGTTCATCTCACCTTCTCTACACACACGAGTCAGGTGTGTGTTCATCTCACCTACTCTACACACACGAGTCAGGTGTGTGTTCATCTCACCTACTCTACACACACGAGTCAGGTGTGTGTTCATCTCACCTTCTCTACACACACGAGTCAGGTGTGTGTTCATCTCACCTACTCTACACACACGAGTCAGGTGTGTGTTCATCTCACCTACTCTACACACACGAGTCAGGTGTGTGTTCATCTCACCTACTCTACACACACGAGTCAGGTGTGCGGTTCATCTCACCTACTCTACACACACGAGTCAGGTGTGTGTTCATCTCACCTACTCTACACACACGAGTCAGGTGTGCGGTTCATCTCACCTTCTCTACACACACGAGTCAGGTGTGCGGTTCATCTCACCTTCTCTACACACACGAGTCAGGTGTGCGGTTCATCTCACCTACTCTACACACACGAGTCAGGTGTGCGGTTCATCTCACCTACTCTACACACACGAGTCAGGTGTGTGTTCATCTCACCTTCTCTACACACACGAGTCAGGTGTGTGTTCATCTCACCTACTCTACACACACGAGTCAGGTGTGTGTTCATCTCACCTACTCTACACACACGAGTCAGGTGTGTGTTCATCTCACCTTCTCTACACACACGAGTCAGGTGTGCGGTTCATCTCACCTTCTCTACACACACGAGTCAGGTGTGTGTTCATCTCACCTACTCTACACACACGAGTCAGGTGTGCGGTTCATCTCACCTACTCTACACACACGAGTCAGGTGTGTGTTCATCTCACCTACTCTACACACACGAGTCAGGTGTGCGGTTCATCTCACCTTCTCTACACACACGAGTCAGGTGTGCGGTTCATCTCACCTTCTCTACACACACGAGTCAGGTGTGCGGTTCACCTCACCTACTCTACACACACGAGTCAGGTGTGCGGTTCATCTCACCTACTCTACACACACGAGTCAGGTGTGTGTTCATCTCACCTTCTCTACACACACGAGTCAGGTGTGTGTTCATCTCACCTACTCTACACACACGAGTCAGGTGTGTGTTCATCTCACCTACTCTACACACACGAGTCAGGTGTGTGTTCATCTCACCTACTCTACACACACGAGTCAGGTGTGCGGTTCATCTCACCTACTCTACACACACGAATCAGGTGTGTGTTCATCTCACCTACTCTACACACACGAGTCAGGTGTGTGTTCATCTCACCTACTCTACACACACGAGTCAGGTGTGCGGTTCATCTCACCTACTCTACACACACGAGTCAGGTGTGCGGTTCATCTCACCTTCTCTACACACACGAGTCAGGTGTGCGGTTCATCTCACCTACTCTACACACACGAGTCAGGTGTGCGGTTCATCTCACCTACTCTACACACACGAGTCAGGTGTGCGGTTCATCTCACCTACTCTACACACACGAGTCAGGTGTGCGGTTCATCTCACCTACTCTACACACACAAGTCAGGTGTGTGTCTGCGGATCAATTAATGTTTAACTCCATTAACTAGGGGATTTAATTCACTTTAAATAAAGCGATTCTCTTTAATGTAGTTGATGCGATTAAAATATCACTTATCTAGTGAACGTTAGCTTGTTTACAATAGCTTGTAGCATAGTGCACTGTAACCAACACGCCAAAGCCGTTTTCCATGCAGTGTTTTATTTGGGACGACTTGGCATAATGTTAACTTAACATTAACGGCCACAATTAGCATATTGTTTATCTGTGCATTTACTACATTAACACTGTGCTACATCCGAACTGACCCCACTGTATTTTTATGTATAATCAATTTCTATTCTGTTCTTAAGTGTCTTTATTAATTTGTAAATAAAATGTTAAACATTTTTTTTTATTCCTTGTTTTTATTGTTGTGATTATTTTTTTTTATGATAGTTTTACTTTATTTATGTAAAGCACTTTGAATTACGATTGTAATTGACGCAGTCTCCGTGCTACAATAATAATGATAGAAACAACGTTTTTCAGTGTGGGGACACTGTGTCTTTATACTGTAAGTACAATTTGACTGTATTATTTGTGTCCCCCTTCAAAAATTGCTCATGAGAAATTTTATATGTAATGTCCCCCCCACTGTTAAATGAAATTTACGCACATGAACAGAATAGTAAACCAGACAGTTAAATAATGCATATACAGAGAAAAATATTGTAGAAATGTTTGTACAGATGTTATTTGCAAGTGTGCAGTTTACAAATCTGCCATTGGATTCTATGTATAAATGTGTCAGTTATGATGGACAATGTGTAAATATTTTAATTGTTCATGCTGATTATAGCCTTCAGGAAAAAACTGTTTATGTGCCTGGCTGTTCTGGTGGACGGTGTTCTGTAGCGCCGACCAGAAAGCAACAGTTCAAAGAGAGAGTGGGCTCGTTGTGTGGGGTCCAAAGTGGTTTTTATAGCCCTTTTCTCCACTCTGGATGAGTAAAGATCTTGGAGATTCGGCAGTGGGGCACCTATAATCCTCTCAGCAGTCCTGACCGTCCGCTGTAGCCTCTTGATGGCTGATTTAGGAGATTAACTAAACCAGACAATAACAGATGTACACAGGACAGACTCAATGATGGCCGAGTAGAACTGTTTCCGCAGCTCCTGTGGCAGGTTGAATTTCCTTAGTTGGCGGAGGAAGTACAACCTCTGGGCCTTTTTAGCAATGGAGTCAATATTATTGTCCCACTTCAGGTCCTGAGAGATGGTGGCACCCAGAGTTTGGGCTGATCTTCAAAGGTCTTTCTAAAAATGCTGGTATTTTCAAAAAGATTTAATAAGAGAGGTCATATTAGAATAGCCAGGCTGGTTTAAGATGACAGGAATGTTACCACAACACTGGTAACCTATTTCTTTTGTTCCACTTCCACTTCTGTCTGAAGATAGAGTGAATAATCTTTTCAAATGTTTCACATTTTATAAACATTTTTATTTTATCAAATTTTATTTGTCACATACACATACATACAGGGTACGACATGCAGTGAAATGCTTTTTATGATAGTCTGGCATGAGGGATTAGGATGGGTAGAAAAATAAAACAAAGAAAAAGAAGGCAGATAAATAAAGTATAAAACTATATAAAATATAAGAATATATAAAGATATACAGTATATGAGAAAAAAAGTAGAGATACAAAATATACTTATAGCAGTAAACAGTAAATCAGTAAACAATTTAAGGTGGTTTATGTGGTTGTCCTTAAAGTGTCCATGTGTGGTATGGTGTGGTATAAAAAATTTGGTGGTGTGACAGGACCAAGACAGGTCCTGTGTGATGTGAACACCTAGGTACCAGAAACTGTCCACTCTCTCCACTGGGGTCCCGTTGATGTTTAGCGGTTGGTATGACCATTCCTGCTTCGTGCTGAAGGTTGTTCTCCTGACACCATCTCTCCAGGTTTTTAAACTCCTGTAGGTAGGTTGTCTTGTCGTTGTTGGAGATCAGGCCCACCACAACAGTGTCATCAGCAAACTTTATGATGGTGGTGGAGTTGGAAGTGGCCACACAGTCATATGTGTACAGTGAGTACAGCAGGAGGTTCAGAACACAACCCTGGGGAGCTCCAGTGCTGAGGGTGAGGGTGGATGAGATGTGTTTGCCCACCCGTACGGCTTGTGGTCTGTCTGTTTTGTGGCTTGTGGTCTGTCTGTTAGGAAGACAGGAATACAGTCTCACTGATACAGGTCAGACAATGATTGTTAAAATGAATGCCTGGTCTTTCACCAATCTTCTACTGTCCAGTTTAATATTAAGTAAAGCTCTTGGACTGTATCTGCATGACTGTATGCTTTGTCCTAGTGCCACATAACCAGTGGTGGATGAAGTACACAAACTATGTACTTAAGTAAAAGTAGAGCTACACTCTGTAAAATATTACACCAGTAAAATTACTCCTATTGAACTTTTACTTGAGTAAACATACAAAAGTATTTGCCTTCAAATGTACCTAAGTATCCAAAGTACTATGATTCATTATGTCTATAATGTCCTATCATAATTGTTTTGTCAGAAGCCTCTTTACTTAATCAAATCAGTGTATGTGAAAAGACTCTAGGATCTTAGCACAATAATCTATTAATAGAATAATATTAATAAGTCAATAGTTGATATCTATTCAAATTATCATTAGCCCAAAACCTTATTTTCAGCTGTGTGGCAAGTTAGAGTCAGGAGTTTATTCCATTATTACTCTCAAAATCTTTCTGTTTGCTGTTAAACTGACTGATGGAATTAGGAGATGTTAGTGTTTAAGAAGATCCATTTAATTAAGCACTAGAAAAGCCAAAAGCCAAACCAAAAAAGCCCTGGAGAAACAATTAGGCTGCTTCTAGCTGTCATAATCTTGCCTGTTAACCTGTAAATTTGTAGTTGAACACCCTATGGCAGTTGCAATATATAATATCAGCTATAATATGTTCTATGTCCATACCACACCGGCTCTCTTTACCCAGCATCTTCCTCGCCAATGTTCGGTCGCTGGTAAACAAAATGGAGGAGATTCGACTCAGCATCACACACAGCATGAAACTTCAGAACTGTAATATCATGATTTTCATGGAAACATGGCTACACAGCGGCATTCCGGACAACGCTATTCAGCTAGCAGGACGACACACACTCCGGGCGGATAGGACATTAGATGGCTCCGGTAAGACCAGAGGCGGTGGACTGTGTATTTATGTCAACAAAGCTTGGTGCACGAACTCTGTTATTGTCGAGAGTCATTGTTCAGCTAACCTGGAGTTTCTCATGGTTAAATGTAGACCGTTTTATCTACCACGGGAGTTCACTTCCACTATTATTACTGCTGCTTACATTCCCCCTGATGCTGATGCTAAGCTCGCTATGAAAGAACTTTATGCGGCCATCAGTAAACAACAGACTGTTCACCCGGAAGCTGCGTTTATTGTTGCGGGAGATTTTAATCACTCAAACTTAAAGGCAGTTCTTCCAAAATTTCATCAGCATGTTTCATGTCACACCAGAGGGAACAAAACTTTAGACCATGTATACACAAACATGGCTGGAGCTTACGTTGCGACCCCCTCCCCCACCTGGGACAGTCAGATCACCTTTCTTTGTTTCTCACCCCCAAATATGCACCCCTCATCAACCGGGTAAAGCCATCAGTGAGAACCATCAAGGTGTGGCCCGCAGATGCAGATTTCACTCTTCAGGAAAGGTTTTTACACACAGACTGGAGTACATTTGCTTTTCAGGCCACCAGTGACTCTCACACAGACATTGACTGCTATACCTCCTCTGTTCTCCTCTGATTACATCAGTTCCACCACAGACAGTGTTACTACCCAGAAACAGATCATTACATACCCAAATCAGAAGCCATGGATGAACAAGGAGGTGCGCCTCCTGCTGAAGGCACGCACTACTGCCTTCAGGTCAGGTGATGCTCAGGCCTACAGCACATCCAGAGCTAACCTGAAGAGGGGCATCAAAGAGGCCAAGCACTGCCACAACCTAAAGATAGAGGAGCATTTTTCCAACTCTGACCCTCGACACATGTGGCAAGGCATCCAGGCCATCAGTGATTACAAATCCTCCCACCCTACTCTCGCTGCCACTGATGTCCTCTTTCTGAATGAGCTTAATGACTTTTATGCTCGCTTTGAGAGAGACAACAAAGAAACTGACACAAAGCTCAAACTCTCGGCTGATCACTCTTCAATCAAACTCTCCTCCACAGATGTCTGCAATGCACTGAGCCGGATCAGCGCTCACAAAGCCGCTGGACCAGACAACATCCCTGGTCACGTACTCAGGGCATGTGCTGAGCAGCTCGCTGGGGTCTTTACTGAAATCTTCAACCTGTCTCTTGCCCAAGCAGCTGTTCCCACTTGCTTTAAATGTACCTCCATTGTGCCAGTGCCAAAACACTCCAACCCAACATGCCTGAACGACTACCGCCCTGTAGCACTGACACCCATTGTCATGAAGTGCTTTGAGCGGCTGGTCCTGGCACACCTGAAGGACTCTCTGCCATCCACATTAGACTCCTACCAGTTTGCCTACTGAAGCAATAGAAGCACAGAAGATGCAGTTTCCATGGCACTGCACTCTGTGCTCACACACTTGGACAATAAGAACACCTATGCACATATGCTGTTCGTTGAATTCAGCTCAGCATTCAATACATCATTCCATCCAAGTTAATAGCCAAACTTCTAGATCTGGGCATTAACACCTCCTCTTGCAACTGGGTCATGGACTTTCTGACCAAAAGACCCCAGCAGGTTCGATCTGGTTCCATCTTCTCCAACACCATCACACTCAACACTGGTGTACCACAGGGCTGTGTGCTGAGCCCCTTCCTCTACTCCCTCTTCACCTCCGACTGCAGGCCTGTGAATGGATCTAACTCCATCATCAAGTTTGCAGATGACACTACCGTGATTGGTCTCATCACCAACAATGATGAGACTGCCTACAGGGAGGAGATCCAGCACCTAGCCACATGGTGCAACAACAACCTGCTCCTTAACACCTCCAAGACAAAGGAGCTTATTGTGGACTTCAGGAAGGAGGCAAGAGGCACACATGACACCACCCACATCAACGGGATGGCTGTTGAGCGTGTCTCTAGTTTCAAGTTTACGCCAGACCCACTTAGAGTGTTTGTTGCCAAAAAGCTCAATCTTAGTCTCATCTGACCAAAGCACACGATCCCAGTTGAAGTCCCAGTACCGCTTAGCAAACTCCAGACGTTTACGTTTGTGAGTGTTAGTGAGAAAAGGCTTTTTCCTTGCATGCCTCCCAAACAGCTTGTTGGCATGTAGAGAGCGTCTGATGGTTGTTTTGGAGACTCTGTGACCCCAAGATGCCACTCTTTGATGCAATTCTGTGACGGTGAGCTTGGAAAATTTTTTTACTTCTCTTACCATCCTCCTCACTGTGCGTTGTGGCAAGATAAACTTGGGACCTCTTCCAGCCTTGTTTGTCACTGTTCCAGTTGTTTTAAACTTCTTAATGATTCCTCTGACTGTAGATACCGGCAAGTTAAGGCGAGTGGCTATTTTCTTGTAGCCATTGCCTGACTTATGAAGGTCGACACACATCTGCCTTACTTGAATGGTGTGTTCTCTTGTCTTTGCCATGTTGACAAATGGGTAAGAGAATTAGGCCTCTGTGTCACGTCATATTTATACCCCAGGGAAACAGGAAATCATGAATTACTAATTAAAAGTCCCTAGATACCCTGACCAACCTTAGCAACTACAGAAAAATATATTTAAAAAAAAAACAATTAAATTTTTCAGAGGAATTGTTAGGGGTGCCAATAATTGTGGGACACATGATTTCAAGTTTTTTTTTTTTCTAAATTTTTTTTACCACCAAAGTTATGTACTTAATTTAAAGGTTGGATTTTTCTCTTTTTTTGCATTTGGGTTCTATGTTGTTTTAAAAAAAAGGAGAATTTTTTAGAAGTCCACGACCACATCTTAAACAGGGGTGCCAATAATTGTGGAGGGCACTATATATATATATATATATATATATATATATATATATATATATATATATATATATATATATATATATATATACATACTACAAATATATAGAAAAAATATATACTGTCTTGTATATATTGCATTTATATATCATAGTAATGTAATAAATGAATATAATTCTTTTTTATTACTGAAGCTGAAGAGCGTCAAGCAAACGGCATTTGTCCATTTGGCTGGGTGCACTATGGCAGACGTTGCTTCGCATATCAGGCCAACCATATGGACTGGGCTTCTGCTGAGGTTCATTTATATTTTTTCTATGCAAATTTCTATTTTTTCTATATTTTTCCTTTGCATTTAGTGATTTGATACAGGAGTAAGAAATTCTTTTAGTAAAATTTGTGGTGGAATTGGTGTTGCGAATGTATAAATCCAGCCTGTGCTATAACCTTTTGCTAAAATCACATTTATATATATATATATATATAAATGTGATTTTACATTCGCAGGGCAAAATTCAAGTCAAAATTTATATTGGAGAAGCCCCTTTCCTCCTTCCTTTCTTTCTTAATTCCTTAATTCCTTCCACTTTTTCGAATAGACAAAAAGCACTCAAAACAAATATAAACTTTAACCTTTTCAATTATACAAAATCTGTTATCAGTACTTTAATATATTGACTTAAATCTGCAAATAAATAAAAGAAAAAGGAAAAACATAATCTCATCCCAGCTCATCTGGACCAGGACTTCTTCATCTTTTTCCTCTTGTCTTCTTTGTCTTCTTCTTTTTTTTCCCCTCTTCTTATTCCTTTGCCATGGCCACTTGTTTAAAAGCAATTGATATCAATAGCTAATGTCAAATCATTACATTAAAATAATTATTTTTTTTTATGTTTTTCTCATTACTTTAAAATGCTAAATAAAATAAATTTAAGATTATAATTTTATTATCAATTACTCAAATAGACACACTGACTAAATTAATCAGGACTTTTAGTAATTTGTTTAGTAATTTATTTATCCGCAAATAATAATCCATCTTTAAATGGCACTGACGTGAATCGGCAGGCTCACATAGCTAACGTTGCTGCATCTCCTACACATTTTCACTCCCAACTCGTCACGTATGGACGTGTTCTTCAGGATCCCTGGCCGTCACATTTTGACCCCCTTGGTCAATGTACCCATTTGGTGCATTTTTCAATGTGCAGGGTTAGGGTTAGGGTTAGGGTTAGTGAGTACAGTTTAAGGTTAGGGTTAGTTCTATAGAAGAAATTTTGTTCATAATTTATAATTTATATCTAATTGCTTGGACTTTTACTGCATGTAATAAAATTACACTGAACATTTGCCTCCTGTTTTAAAGTATAAGGGTCAGAGGTTCCCCCTTTGTTTCTGTTCCCACCAGGGTGCACCTTCACATCCATGTTTACGTAGCCATGTGCGTCTTTGTTTTCAGTCGTCATGTCGCCGTTCCTGCCTTGTTATTGGCATTCATGCATGCTTTTATCACACATATACATGATAATAACATTATAATTATGTATGAGATTCAGACAGTGCCAGGGAGGCTTTCTTACACTATGTATATTTATGTAATCTCTTTTTCTTTTTCTAGAATCACTGTCTGAGGCTCGGAGGACACTTGGTCTCAATACACGACAGAAATGAACAAGAACTGGTCAGGGCCCTTATTCGTGCTCATGACAAAAGTGAGAATCTGTCATGGATCGGTCTCTCTAACTGTGGGAAGGTTAGCTAAGTATTAAACCCCTCCAGAGCTCAGCCAGAGCAAGGAAAGCCTTAAACATAATCAGATGAGAAAACATACAATATCTTAATTAATATTAGAGCTTGTCATTGACTATCTATTGTTCTTTCTCTCAGAAAGGGAACTTCTTTTGGTCTGATGGCACCAAATATGATTACGCCCATTAGGATCCAAATGAACCCAATTTTATAAATGAGTGCTGCGTGCATATGAACTTTGGCGGTAGGTAAAAATCTCCTGTGTAGATGTATGTAACTTAAAGGTTTAATGCTTTGTTTTCAAATTAAATGTTATGACATATGTATAAATTTTTTCTTTGTCTGCAGGTAATAAGGGATGGAATGACTGTCCATGTAACTTGAACTATCCCTTTGTTTGTGCCAAGAGCATTGCCTGAAATTCTTCGATCCTCAACTCAGCAACTATAAATGACCATATAATCCATTTCACTGCAAATTTATAAAATCACACTTTGTTGGCTTACTATGATTTCAGCATTAAAAAACGTTAAAAAAATATTTTTTTTTGTTAAATTTATTTTATTAAAAAGGTTAAAAAAGTAATTCATTCTTACGCATGCACTCATGTGCAAATATCATTAAACTCATTCAATGGTTTTGTCAAAAATCATCTTGATGATTAATCTCACCAGGATAAAACTATAATGAAGGGACATTTGGTGTCACCCTGATTAAGACTGGTTTCCTTCTGAATCTGGTTTCACTCATGTTTTTTTTCTAATACCATCTCTGGGAGTTTTATTTTCATAATTTATTTGGAAAAACAGCTTTTGGACAGTGTACATAAAATTTCTATTCAATTAAATCAAAGAACACTTAAGGCAGCTATACAATTGGGTAAGGGGAAGATTAGGGGCCTGAGAAATATTTATAACATTTATATAGTTAGATATATTGTGCTGAGTGCTGCATATTTGTTGAGGTCTATACTACCTTTAGATATGCGAGGATTGTGAGGATTCAGTAACAAAATGGAGAACAGGTTTACAGTAATACAACATGCATTTTAGAAAAGTTAAATCAAATACTTGTCTTTTAAGGTTTGCAGGGAAATAATAGTGCAGTGCTTAAGATGTTGGACTCCTGATCAGAAAACCTTTAACCCTCAACTGATCTGTAGTTTAAATCAGATCATTTATACTGTATACAATCATCTCAGTGGTATAAAGTGTAATCGCTCTGGATAAGGGCATTTGCCAAAGTACTGTACATGTAAATGTACACCATTAAAAAAAAAAGCCTCTTGCATTGTAAATATAATAAAGTATTAGGTATTACAACATAATAAATCCTATTATCAAGTCTGGGTATTAGATCTCTGATCAGTATTCTCTTTATGAGAATAAGAATGTTTTCTGATTATTTTTTTCCAAATTAACTATCTAACTAACCTTTGCTCTTTCAGAGAAACAGCTGGTTTAAGAATGATGGTACCAAATTGTCTTTTACCAAGTGGAACCAAAATGAACCAGATGTCAACAGTAGAGAGTGTTGTGCATATATGAACTGGGGAGGTAAGTTTGATAGGATCAAACCTTGAGTGCATTTTTTTTTGTGGTGTTTCAATGTTTTTTGTATTTTCATTACATTTTCTAATTTGTTGTTATTTATTTCTGTATTCAGGGCAGAAGGACTGGAATGACATTCCATGTGATAAGAGCTATCCTTTCATGTGTGCTAAGAGAATCAACTGAAATTCACTGAGAAAATCAACTGAGTGTAATATAATACATTTGTAAAAACACACTAAAATCTTAATAAAATCTGAGCTATACTAATAAAATCAATAAAAACAATAAAATCTTGAATATATTCATGGAATTATTTTATGTACAGTCAATTCTGGTTTCAGCATTGTTGGCAAGAATCCCATAATGTCCCTTAAGCAAGGATTGTATATAACATGGAGGATCAAAATGTTTGTGTATTGGTACTGTAACTAATATATTCTAATGCATTATCAAAAATCTACCATAATATACAGTTTTGAAATGTTGGTGGTTAAATGTAATTTTTTTTTTAATTCTAAAATAAAAGAATTACATGTAATTTGACACTTTATAAAAAATATACATTTCATAGCACACATATTTGAATGTAGCCAATGAACTGCTATGCTATTAAGGATTTTTTTTAAACTGTGATACCTTTTGACAGTAAAGATCTATTTTTTGGTTAAATACCCCAGTAATGGTAAAAAATAAAAAATAAAAAAGCTTTACAAAAAGACAGGTTTTTTTTACAGGATAGACCTACCCTGAATGCATAGATCGAAATTACAAAAGACATAAAATCGAGCAAATAACAGAATTTGTAAACCATAAACTGGAACAATTTGCTTTGTATTGGGAAAAATAAAACTAAATACCGTATGCAACGTATCATATACCTGATTTTATCTTTTATTAAAAATCGACAATGTACAGCAAGATCACTCCCTATATGTACACAGTTTCTTTATTCCTTTTTTTTTTGCACAATGATATGAACACATGCATATGTAGATATATGTGTGTCTATATGTGAGTGTATTCAGTTAAATAACATCTGATATACAGTTTATCTGCTAGAAATGCAATGTCTGATTTTCTTTGAAAAAAAGTAAATAAAAAATATGTAATTATTATGTTATTAAATGGATATGACTATGACAGGAGAACTACTTGTTCAGTAAGATATCTGAAGTCACAACGATTCTACACTCTTTAATGGGTGTAGAATAGTCATGACCTTAGTTGTCACTGTATGTTTCAAATAGAAAAAAAGTTTTGTAAAGTGATCGGTTAAGTAATCATGCATGCACAGACTAACAGACAGACTAGGATCAAATCCAGAACAGGTTAAATATATATTTATGGCATTTGGCAGACAGCTTTTTCCAGAATGATTTACAATAATCTTATTTCCACACCTAAAGGTTTTGCTCTATGGCCCAAAGCGGTGGTATGATTTGAACTCACAACCTTCCGGTCAGAAGGCCAACATCTTAACCAATAAGCTACCAATTTCCACCATGACCCCACCTCACCAAACTCACAGTCTTTGAACAAGGTTGCAAATACTTATGTTATTCAGGATTATCAAGCAAAAGGTATTAACCCCAATGGCAAAGAGTGGTTTTGGTCTTAATCTATAATACATCAACAAAAATGAGTGACATCTGGTGGTCCAGTGGATGTGTTTGTGGATTGTAATCTACTGAGTGCTAGTAAAAGCCACTGAAACATTCCAATTCAGTCAACAATAAATAATGATGCATAAAGTAACACAACGTCCCTTCAACAAATCACCATAACTTTACAGTAAGTTAACAACAATCCTCCAATATGCTCTTTTTAAAAAGTTTATGAAAAAAAAACATTTGCTGTGTACCACAATGAAGCTTTGTCATAGTCTATATGATAGCATCAATGCACCTTTAATTACATGTCACATGACTTTGCACCGGTGTCACAATTTTGGTTAATTAACATCTGTATTTAAGTCACAATTTTCACCTTACCCATTATCTTGCTTTTGTCTTTAATGGTTGTTGTTGTCTTGCTTGTCTTTGTAATCATTATGAAAAGTCTTTCTGTAACTGCTCTGATCGAGCCAATATCAACCAATGGTTGAAATAGTTGAAGATACAGATGCCCTGAAGGGAGACCGGAGCCGCATCGACACCGACATTTTGTAAAGGTGCGAGGTGAGAGGGCAAGGCCGACACAGAAGAACCCGATACCGGTAAGCTTCGGCCCCGAAAGCTAACCTCAGGAACTTCCTGTGAGAAGGAATGATGGATACATGAAAGTATGCCTCTACTGTGACAAACCAGTCCTCGGATCTGATTTGAGACACCACCTGCTTGAGGGTCAGCATACTGAACCTGAGTCTCACGAGTGAGCGGATCAGCTGACGTAGATCCAAAATAGGATGCAACCCACTGTCCTTTTTGAAAACTATAAAGTCCCGGCTGTAGATCCCGGATTCTCGTTCTGATGGAGGGACCACCTCGATTGCCTCCTGCTTTAGAAGTGTTTACTTTGCATTCCATGACCAGAGTCTGCTTGCTTCCCAACACAGTGGAAAGAACCCTGTCAAAACAGGACCGATGAGACTCGAAATGAATTGAATAGCCTCACTTTATAGTGGGCAGGACCCAATGAGACACGTCTGGCAGAGCTTTCCAAGCTGCCAGAAAGATTCTTAGGGGTATCAGTCCCTCGAGACTGAACTCTGGTGTTCCTAGAGCAGGGGCAGTGCCCTGAAGCAACTCTAGGAGACTCGAAGGAGGTGGCAAGTTCTCCTTGACCACTGTGAGACTCTCCTGGACTCACAGGGCTCACAGGGCTTCGCTGCGCAGGATCCCTGACAGGGGAAGTGCGAGACGTGACGCTCCGTTTCTGTACCTCCCAATGGGAGGTGGTGGGTTGAGGTTGGGGCTGCGCCCACCGAGTAGCCCCACGAGGGCGACATGGGAGGTAACGCTCGTGAACTGGCTGCCAAGGGCACCTCCCAGATCCAGCTCATGGAGCAGGTCAGCCTGATATGCCTACAAGACCGCCATGGTGTGCAGGGACGCAGCAGCTTGACCTGCCAAGGCATGGGTCAAAACTAATTGCTTACTGGCTATTTTTTTATTTTTTTTTAACCACGAGGAGTGAGAGCACCCCTCTCTAGTGCTCTCCGGCAGTGGAGCTTTGCAAAGAAATGTGAGCAGAATGTGTGCGGCACAATAAGCATGGTGCAATAGTGACAGAAAGTGCAGAGAATCTGTGCAGAACCGCAATGAGCGCAGAGCGATGGCATTGACATGTGAGCGCAGTGCTCTCAGCCGACTCTCTCAAGAACCAGGATAGTTCCCAACCCCTTAACAAAGGTCACAATCAGTTCTCTTTATCACTTTCATGTTCTCCTGTATATAAACTGCTCAGGGACATTGATTCAGTTCATCAATTCATCTGTGTGTGTATTTGTTTATGTGAGTGAGTAAAGCCCCAATGCTTTGATTGTGGTTTTCTATCTTTTGGATTTCCTTAGGCTTTATTAACTGTTCGTGCTGGTATTTTGTCTTGTCAGGTAATTAGCTTTGATATTTTTGTATGAAATGAAAAAAGAACAGGAAGTCTAATGTTAACTGAGTTTGAGAAGTGTAATCACCTTTATACTTAATTTGTTTAGTCACAGTCAATGCAAATACAGAAGGGATGCTGGGAAGGTAATAAATGGACAGTGTTCCAGTGAACAATTTTTATTATTAAACAGGAGGGTGTATATTACATTTTAGACATGAAGCCAATATAAATTGATGTTTGTTGAATAAAAGTTAAACACTTAAAAAATGATTAACTATTCAAACTATGCAATAACAGAAATACATTTATACAAATTTTTTATTTTTTAAAATAGTCGGACACTGATTCTAGTTGTCTCAAAGTTGTGAGTAAAACAAAAAAGCACAGACGTTTTCAAGACCATCTGCAAAACAAAAGCTGTCAAACTTAATCCTAAAACATTGTAACTGTGCCAAATAATGAACATGTGCTTTTCACTGTATAATTATGACTACATATATATATATATATATATATATACAGTGAGAAAAATAAGTATTTGAACACACTGCTATTTTGCAAGTTCTCCCACTTAGAAATCATGTATGGGTCTGAAATTGTCATCGTAGGTGCATGTCCACTGTGAGAGACATAATCTAAAAAAAAAAACAGAAATCACAATATATGATTTTTAAACTATTTATTTGTATGATACAGCTGCAAATAAGTATTTGAACACCTGTCTATCAGCTAGAATTCTGACCCTCAAAGACCTGTTAGTCTGCCTTTAAAATGTCCACCTCCACTACATTTATTATCCTAAATTAGATGCACCTGTTTGAGGTCGTTAGCAGCATAAAGACACCTGTCCACCCCATACAATCAGTAAGAATCCAACTACTAACATGGCCAAGACCAAATAGCTGTCCAAAGACACTAGAGACAAAATTGTACACCTCCACAAGGCTGAAAAGGGCTACGGGGAAATTGCCAAGCAGCTTGGTGAAAAAGGTCCACTGTTGGAGCAATCATTAGAAAATGATTCAGCACATGTCCAGGCACGTCTTAAGTTTGCCAATGACCATTTGGATGATCCAGAGGAGTCATGGGAGAAAGTCATGTGGTCAGATGAGACAAAAATAGAACTTTTGGGTCATAATTCCGCTAAACGTGTTTGGAGGAAGAAGAATGATGAGTACGATCCCAAGAACACCATCCCTACTGTGAAGCATGAGGGTGGTAGCATCATGCTCCTTCCCCCAGTTAGAGCATTGAAGATGGGTCAAGGCTGGGTCTTCCAACATGACAATGACCCGAAGCACACAGCCAGGATAACCAAGGAGTGGCTCTGTAAGAAGCATATCAAGGTTCTGGCATGGCCTAGCCAGTCTCCAGACCTAAACCCAATAGAGAATCTTTGGGGGAAGCTTAAACTCCGTGTTTCTCAGCGACAGGCCAGAAACCTGACTGATCTAGAGAAGATCTGTGTGGAGGAGTGGGCCAAAATCCCTCCTGCAGTGTGTGAAAAACTACAGGAAACGTTTGACCTCTGTAATTGCAAACAAAGGCTACTGTACCAAATATTAACATTGACTTTCTCAGGTGTTCAAATACATATTTGCAGCAGTATCATAAAAATAGTTAAAAAATCATACATTGTGATTTCTGGATTTTTTTTTTTTAGATTATGTCTCTCACAGTGGACATGCACCTACAATGACAATTTCAGACCCCTCCATGATTTCTAAGTGGGAGAACTTGCAAAATAGCAGGGTGTTCAAATACTTATTTTCCTCACTGTGTATATATATATATATATATATATATATATATATATATATATATATATATATATATGGTATATTTAATTATGGTAAATTTACTGCATCTACTGCAAAGATGTGCAGTTAGTAGTTTTGCCTCAGCAAATGCTTCACCTTTTGTCAGTACAGTCTACATACACAGTAACAGTAAACATGTTCAATCGTTTGCAAGTCTAAACATTTGCAACTCAGTATACCATCTGTCATCTGTCAAAATATTTACATCTCCTTTTCCTTGCAATTCCACGTAACATTTTATATCTGCAGTAATCTTATTTACTCAGGTATGAGGTTTCTATCAGCATCGCTATATAAGCCTCTTCACTTACCCAAGTATGTTACATCAAGTAAGAGGAGACTCCTAAATAAATGTAAGTGAGATTTTTGTAAGGTCTAACAGATTTTTTTTTAGAAAATATTATTACATTAATACATTATTATTTTTCTTCAAGTGCATGAAAATTCAGAAGTATGGCTCATCAGACTGAAGTGCTCTTTCTTCTTATTCTTGCCACAGCTGCAACAGATTATGGTAAGAATAAGGGTTTTTATAGTTTTATTACAGCTGTTTGGTTTTAACTTTGGATCGAAATGTCATGAGTTTAAATCCCACAAAGTTGCCACTGCTGGGCTTTTCAGAAAAGCCCTCAATCCTCAACAGTTTAATGAATACAATAATTTTTCTATTGTACGTCACTCTGAATAAGGGCATCTGTTAAATTCCAGAAAAGCAAATTTTAAAAAATATAATACTGTGATTGCTGTGTCCAAATTGCTGTGATATCTTAAGCGTCATCAAAACATAAAATATATAATACCTATAGCATGTTTGTTAGGCGAGGTACGGAGGCGGAAGCCAGAGTAACGGCAAACAAACTTTATTCAGCAAAAGGCAGAGCAAACACAAAATACTCGTGCAGATCGGGTTAATCCGGCAAACGGCAGTTCAAATATAACATCCACGGTGCGTAAAGGAGGAAGCGAGGCACGGGGGGAAGCGACGGGGAAGCGTCGGTAGTCCGAGGTGCGCTGGGGAAGCCAAACGCGGCCGTGGAGTGAGCGAGAAGTCCGGGCGAAGAAGGTATGTAGCGGGAGAAGCACAAACGCGAACACACACCAGCATTAACCTGCACGACCACGCATGAACGTACAATAACGGAGCCCGAGCGTGGGTGAGTGAGTGGTTTATATGGAGGCAGGGAATGAGGCGATAATGCGCTTCAGCTGTGTGTGATTTGCGCTGCACGCTTGGGAGCGCGCAGAGGCAAAGGCAGCCTCTGAAGGAGGCGTGGCAGGTGGATTCCTGACAATGTTAGTACGGTAAAGAAATTATATGACCAAAAATGATGACCTTTGCCCTCTTCCCTTTAAGCTTTTGGGACGAAACAGATACAAGCAGGTAAGGTGAAACCTAAATACTTGAAAAACATCAGTTGATTAGACACTGTGACCACCGACACTATCATTTTATGTCTTTTTCTCTTGTCCAGGAGATCGTTTTGATATGATTGTGAAAGGTAATTAATGATCATATATATATATATATATATATATATATATATATATACACAAAAATATATATACTAAAAATATATAGAAAAAATATATACTGTCTTGTATATATTGCATTTATATATCATAGTAATTTAATAAATGAATATATATATTTTTTTATTACTGAAGCTGAAGAACGTCAAACAAATGGCATTTGTCCATTTGGCTGGGTGCACTATGGCAGACGTTGCTTTACATATCAGGCCACCTATATGGACTGGGCTTCTGCTGAGGTTCATTTTAATTTTTTCCAAGCATTTGCATTTACTGATTTGATACAAGAGTAAGTACATTTTGCGAAATTCTTTTACTAAGATTTATGGTGAAATGGATGTTAAACATATATATATATATATATATATATATATATACATATATATATATATATATATAAATGTGATTTTAGCAAAAGGCTGTTAACAGTTATAGCACAGGTTTTATACAATATAGACTAAAAGCAAATGTAAACTTTAACCTTTTCAATTATACAAAATCTGTTATCTCTACTTTAATATATTGACTTAAATGTGCAAATGAATAAAAGAAAAAGTAAAAAAAAATAATTTCATCCCAGCTCATCTGGACCAGGTCTTCTTCATCTTCTTCCTCTTGTCTTTTTTGTCTTCTTCTTCTTTTCTTAGTCTTATTCCTTGGCCATGGCCACTTGTTTAAAAGCAATTCATGTCATTAGCTAATGTCAAATCATTACATTAACATAATTATTTGTTTTGATGTTTTTCTTAATACTTCAAAATGCTAAATTAAATAAGTTTAAGATTATAATTTTATTATAAATTACTCAAATAGACACACTGACTAAATTAATCAGGACTTTTAGTAATTTGTTTAGTAATTTATTTATCCGCAAATAATAATCCATCTTTAAATGGCACTGACGTGAATCGGCAGGCTCACATAGCTAACATTGCTGCATCTCTTACACATTTTTACTCCCAACTCGTCACGTATGGACGTGTTCTTCAGGATCCCTGGCCATCACATTTTGACCCCCTTGGTACCCATTTTTCAACGTGCAGGGTTAGGGTTAGGGTTAGGGGTAGTGAGTACAGGTTAAGGTTAGGGTTAGTTCTATAGAAGTATTTTTGTTCATAATTTATAATGTCTATCTTCTTGCTTGGACTTTTACTGCATGTAATATAATTACACTGAACATTTGCCTCCTGTTTTAAAGTATAAGGGTCAGAGGTTCCCCCTTTAATTCTGTTCCCACCAGCATGCATCTTCACATCCATGTTTACGTAGCCATGTGCGTCTTTGTTTTCAGGCGTGTCCTGTCGTTCCTGCCTTGTTATTTTCATTCACGCATGCTTTCATCACACATATACATGATAATAACATTATAATTATGTATGAGATTCAGACAGTGCCAGGGAGGCTTTCTTACACTATGTATATTTATGAAATTGTGCATAATACCAACCTTTAATAAAAACATCTATACATCTCTTTTTCGTTTTCTAGAATCACTGTCTGAGGCTCGGTGGACACTTGGTCTCAATACACGACAGAAATGAACAAGAACTGGTCAGGGCCCTTATTCGTGCTCATGACAAAAGTGAGAATCCGTCATGGATCGGTCTCTCTAACTGTGAGAAGGTTAGCTAAGTATTAAACCCCTCCAGAGCTCAGCCAGAGCAAGGAAAGCCTTAAACATAATCAGATAAGAAAACATACAATATCTTAATTAATATTAGAGCTTGTCATTGACTATCTATTGTTCTTTCTCTCAGAAAAGGAACTTCTTTTGGTCTGATGGCACCAAATATGATTTCGGCCTTTGGGCTCCAAATGAACCCAATTTTCAATGGGATGAGTGCTGCGTGCATATGAACTACGGTGGTATGTAAAATAAAACTATGTAGATGTTTGTAACTTCAGGGTTTAATGCATTGTCTTTAAATTAAATGTTTTGACATTTAAATCTATGTATACATTTGTTCTTTGTCTGCAGTGAGTAGGGCATGGAATGACTATAAGTGTGACAGGACCCAACCCTTTGTTTGTGCCAAGAGCAGTGCCTGAAATTCTTCGATCCTCAACTCAGCAACTATAAATGACCATATAATCCATTTCACTGCAAATTTATAAAATCACACTATGTTGGATTACTATAATTTCAGCAATAAAAAAATCTTTAAAAAAATGTATTTGTTGTTGAATTTATTTCATGAAAAGTTTAAAAAGTATTTCATTCTTACGCATGCAAATATCATTAAACTCATTAAATGGTTTTGTCAAAATCGTCTTGATGATTAGTCTCACCAAGATAAAACTATAATGAAGGGATATTTGGTGTCACTCTGATTAAGACTGGTTCCCTTCTGAATCTGGTTCCACTCACGTTTTTTTTCCTCATACGATCTCTGGGAGTTTTTTCTTGCCATTATTATTATAGGAGGCTACTGTCTTCTTCTTCTTCTTCTTCTTCTTCTTTCGGCTGCTCCCATTAGGGGTCGCCACAGCGAATCATCCGTCTCCATACCACCCTGTCTTCTACATCTGCCTCTTTTACACCAACTACCTGCATGTCTTCCCTCACCACATCCATAAACCTCCTCATTGGCCTTCCTCTTTTTCTCCCACCATGTATTTTCATAATCTATTTGAAAAAACAGCTTTTGGACAGTGTCCATAACATTTTTATTCAATTAAATCAAAGAACACTTAAGGCAGTTATACAAGTGGGTTAGGGGAAGATTAGGGGCCTAAGAAAAATGTATAACATTTATATAGTTAGCAGAGGTGGGAGACTCGAGTCATATGACTTGACTCGAGTCAGACTCGAGTCACAATTTTCTGGACTTGAGACTTACTTGACTAGATCTCTGAAAAGACTCGACTTGACTTTAGACTTGCTCCTTGTGACTTTAGAATTGACTCGGACTTGTGCCTATTTACTTGAAATGACTTGTGGAAAATAATTTTTTTCAATTATTGTGATTTTTTTATATATTTAAGAATAGACTATATATTTTCCAATAAGTCGGCGAACCCAATCCACTCTTCCGCATGCGTAAACCGCTAGACGCTATCCGGAAGCCGCTTGCCGCCTGCCGAAACAGCAGATCCCTCCATGGACAAGACAACATGTACACCGCAACAACACCAGCCCCACACCCGAGGATAATAAAGTTCGGGTTAAGAGATTACGCGTACACGGCCAGTTTGATTTTTTGCAAATGCAATTCACTGTAATTTGCCTTCACATTGGCATTATTTTAAACTGTCCAAACATCACAGTTTAACATTGAAGTGGTCAAGGGTTAAAGTTGTTATGGCCAAATACATAAATCTGGTTTGATGTACGGTAAATATCTCCATAAATACTGGGGCATGACCTGATAGTTTTTAATTTTGTACATTATTAAAGATATTAGAAAATTAATGAAAAGCCCTAGAGTAACATGATCATAATAGTTTGTGGATAACTCTTAACAGAGCAAACAATGTTGGGTTCATCACCTTTTAAAAACCACTGCCTCACTTGTACAGTAAGATTTTTTTTTTCTGATATTGATATTCTACTTTGAGTATGCAACCCATTGTTTGGTGTCTGATGAGATGACAGAGTATACTTTACAATTATAGGTATTATTATTACTATATGTTGAGATGGGGACATGTGACTGTTCACTCCATGTTTACACAGATACATCAGGGTATTGATAGATAGAAATGATCCAGTTTAACAACTGTAGTTCTGACTCCTCCTGAGAAGGGAACATCAGCACATTCTACTGTCTAAAAAACTTACAATTAATTCTTGTTTACTTGTTCATTTAATTTATTTTTATTTTAGAGCATTTAAAGTGCTTCTTAACGATATTTTATTACACACAAGTTAATTTATTTATTTTTGTAACCCATCATCAGCCCTCTGTGTCTAAATAAGTAATAAAAGTCCCTGAGTTAAAAAATGTGTCAAACAAATCTGTGTGCGACTTGGTATGACTTGATGACTAAGTTGGGACTTGACTTGACTTGACTTGACAAAGAGTATGACTTGACTTGACTTGACTTGACCCTTACAACAGAATGACTTGACTTGACTTTGACTTTCATTTGGTGACTTTCTCCCACCTCTGATAGTTAGATATATTGTACTGAGTGCTGCATACCTGTTAAGGTTTAAACTACCTTTAGATATGATTTACAGATTTACAGTAATTCAACATGCATTTTAGAGAAGTTAAATCAAATACTTGTCTTTTGAGGTTTGCAGGGAAATAATAGTGCAGTGCTTAAGATGTTAGACTCCTGATTAGAAAGCCTTTAACCCTCAACTGCTTTGTAGTTTAAATGAGATAATTCTAGGTCCCCTGGTGGTCTTGTGGTTAGGATGCGGCGCTCTTACTGCTGCAACCCGGGTTCGATCCCCGGTCAGGGAACCAACCCCAGCCACTCTTAGTGCCGGTCCCAAGCCCGGATAAATGGGGAGGTTTGCATAAAATGGAAGGGCATCCAGCGTAAAAACGTGCCAATTTAAACATGAGGATGATCCGCTGTGGCGACCCCTAATGGGAGAAGCCGAAAAAAAGTTTATACTGTATACAATCATCTCAGTAGTATAAAGTGTAGTCACTCTGGATATGGGCATTTGCCAAAGTACTGTAGATGTAAATGTACACCCATTAAAAAAAATAGAATAAATGTTTTCAGATATGCTTACTGCCATGGTTCATTTGGACACAGCACTCTCCTAAGATATGACTGGGTTCCCTTGGGTTTCACTTGATGTAAGTCATTTTGCTGCCATCAGTCCAAAACCTGTGATTTTGCTGTAAAGATAAACAGTGAATAGTCTATTATAGGCTGTAATATTTGATTAGTTTGTTCCTTTATCTGAATAATTATAATTTGCCATTTAGCAAACCTTCTGACAGTCAGAAAGGCCGATCCATGTTGGATTCTCTCCGGGGTCATGAATACGGATAACGGACTTGGCCAGTCGGTAATCGTTGTCATTGAATTGAGACCAAGTGTCCACCCAAATTCTGACAGTGTTTCTAGAAAAAAAAAAAAAAAAAAAACTTTAGTATCATTGCACATTGCTTAATTGTTATTATTACTGTGCAAAATTTTGGAAGGGAAAAAATTATTTTCACTATATACTGTTCATAATATACTGATTGCTAATCTATAGCTAATTGGTCTTTCCTACTGCACACTTCACTGCTGTCACACTGTCCTCATACATGTCCTGCACCACCCTCACATACTTCTCTGACACACCTGACTTCCTCATACAATACCACAACTCCTCTCTTGGAACTCTGTCTTTAATGGGTGTAGAATAGTTGTGACCTTAGTTGTCACTGAATGTTTCAAATAGGGGGAGGTACTCCTTACCTGTTAGTGGGATTTCTGGGCGTGGTGACTTCCACACAGTCTGTCTATTCGTGGTGATATAGTGGTACATGGTGACAGCCTCATATCATTCTCTGGTTCTAGCCTTGCCCTACTTTTTCTTTAGATATGCCGGTGTGGAAAAACCACTCTCACAAAGGTATGTAGCTAGCCTATCCTGTGTCAGTTTGAATATTTTAGATATTTCCATTAAATTCAGTTTTCCCACTAATGTGCAAATATTCTGGAAATGTTTGGAAAAATAAAGTATAGAAAAAGTAATTTTAATAGTGAAATTATGTAGGCTGACACGGACCACATGCAATGCCGCCGCGGACCACCAGGGGGCCGCGGACCACTGGTTGAAAACCCCTGGTCTATATGATAGCATCAATGCACCTTTAATTGCATGTCACATGACTTTGCACCGGTGTCACAATTTTGGTTAATTAACATCTTTAAGTATTTAAGTCACAATTTACACCTTACCTATTGTCTTGCTTTTGTCTTTAATGGTTGTTGTTGTCTTGCTTGTCTTTGTAAGCATTATAAAAAGTCTTTCCGTAACTGCTCTGTTTGAGCCAATATCAACCAATGGTCGAAATAGTTGAAGATACAGATGCCCTTAAGGGAGACCAGAGCCGCATCGACACAGTGGGAGGGCAAGGCCGACACAGAAGAACCCGATACCAGTAAGCTTCGGCCCTGAAAGCTAACCTCAGGAACTTCCTGTGAGAAGGAATGAAGAATACATGAAAGTACGCCTCCTTTAGATCTACTGTGACAAACGAGTCCTTGGATCTGTTTTGAGACACGACCTGCTTAAGGGTCAGCATCCTGAACCTGAGACTCACGAGTGAGCTGATCAGCTGACGTAGATCCAAAATATGATGCAACCCACTGTCCTTTTTGGGAACTATAAAGTCCCGGCTGTAGATCCCGGACTCTCGTTCTGATGGAGGGACCACCTCAATTGACTCCTCCTTTAGAAGTGTTTACTTCATGTTCCATGACCAGAGCCTGCTCGCTTCCCACCACAGTGGGAGGAACCCCGTCAAAACGGGACCGATGAGACTCAAAATGAATTGAATAGCCTCGCTCTATAGTGGGCAGGACCCACTGAGACACGTCTGGCAGAGCTGTCCAAGTTGCCAGAAAGATTCTTAGGGGTATCAGTCCCTCGAGACTGAACTCTGGTGTGGGCACCACACTGCTGGGGCAGTGCCCTGAAGAGACTCTAAGAGATTTGAAGGAGGTGGCAAGTTCTCCTTGACCACTGCGAGAGGATGCTCGCTGGCACTGGCCATGCCCTAAAGCACATTCAGTGGCAGGGTTAACGGACACCAGATACTGCGGTGCAACGCACCTCTTTTACAGATGAATTCCCAGAACGTTCTATGTGAAGACTTTTTCGCTGTAGCCCTCTTATTGAAGATGACAGCCTTCAGATCTTCACTCCCGAGGGCTTCGCTGCACAGGATTTCTGACAGGGGGAGTGCGAGACATGATGCTCCGTTTCTGTACCTCCCGATGGGAGGTGGTGGGTTGAGGTTGGGGCTGCTTCCACCGAGGGCGACGTGGGAGGTACTGCTGAAACGACCCCGCCTGTTTCTTACTTTCCTGAAGGAGTGAGTGGGGCATCCAGCAGCACGGCCCTATCCCTGTCAGAGGTCCCTCTGTCAAGACAAGGGCGGCCATGGACCAGCCAATGGCCCTGGTCACCTCTTTAGTAGCTTTGAGAGCCAGGATCATTGTCCGGTCGGACCTTGTGAACTGGCTGCCCAGGGCACCACCCAGATACAGCTCATGCAGCAGGTCAGCCTGATATGCCTGCAGGATCGACTTGGTGTGCAGGGACGCAGCGGCTTGACCTGCCAAGGCATGGGTCAAAACAAATTGCTTACTGGCTTTTTAAAAATGTTTTATGTTTTTTAACCACAAGGAGTGAGAGCACCCCCCTTGAGTGCTCTCTGGGAGTGGAGCTTTGCATAGAAATGCGAACAGAATGTGTGCGGCACAATAGTGACAGAAAGTGCAGAGAATCCCAAATGTGCGCAAAATGTGCACAGACGGCTCCTTCGGGAACCGACCTAGCTCCGCCCCCAACTCCATAGCTCCTCGAGCCTAGCTTGCAAAGTGTGACAGAGAGGCAGAGCTGATGATCTTGACGCAGGGGGAAGAAACCGCCGAAAGGCCTGCTTACAAGCCAGTGAGGGAGTGCTGGACCGAGCAGGTGAGGTTGGAGAAAGGGACACGCCTGTCTCGAAACCCTCTGCAAAGTCCATTTGGGAGCCCCAGGAACTGGTGTGCCGCTCCGCCTCAGCAAAAGCGGGGCTAGAACCGTGAGGAGCACGGGGCTAGAACCATGAGGAGCACAAGCTCTCTCCTCTGAGAGTCAGTTGGGAGCGGAGCGATGGCATTGACATGTGAGCGCAGTGCTTGCAGCTGACTCTCTTGAGAAATGAATTAGCACGCTCCGCTCCCAGAATTAATTAGTGTAATTAGTGTTGCTAGTAACTTCAGCATATTACTCTAACTCTCATATAGCTCTTACCTTGGCATGTTTTATTGCAGACAAGGACAAATGCAAATATGGATATGGATTTATTTGGGATTTTTACTATTTAATTAAAACAGAACCAGGATAGTTCCCAACCCCTGAGCAAAGGTCACAATCAGTTCTCCTGATCACTTTCATCTTCTCCTGTATATAAACTGCTCATGGACATTGATTCAGTTCAAAGATTCATAGAGTTTTGCTTTAATTCTGTGCATCTGTGTGTGTGTGTGTGTGTGTGTGTGTGTGTGTGTGTGTGTGTGTGTGTGTGTGTGTGTGTGTGTGTGTGTGTGTGTGTATGTGTTTGTGTAAGTGAGTAAAACCCCATTGCTTTGATTGTGGTTTTTTATCTTTTGGATTTCATTGGGCTTTATTAACCGTTCGTGCTGGTATTTTGTCTTATCAGATAATTAGCTTTGATATTTTTGTATGAAATGAAAAAAGAACAGGAAGTCTAATGTCAACTGAGTTTGAAAAGTGTAATGACCTTTATATTTGATTTGTTTAGTCACAGTCAATGCAAATACAGAAGGGATGCTGGGAAAGTAATAAATGGATGGTGTTCCAGCGAACAATTTTTATTATTAAACATGAGGGTGTATATCACATTTAAGACATGAGGCCAATATAAATTAATGTTTGTTAAATAAAAGTTAAACACTTGAAAAATTATTAACTTTTAAACTATGCAATAACAGAAATACATTTATACAACTTGAATATGTTAAATATCTTATATTTTTAAAATAGTCAGACACTGATTCTAGTTGTCTCAAAGTTGTGAGTAAAACAAAAAATAAATAAAAATATATGCTGTAGATATCAGTGATAATTGTCAGGTACCAACTGAGCACGAACTGTTAAAAAAAGTATAAATGATCACAAGTCAAGAAGGAGAGCGATGCAGCAAACGTTGTAACTGTGCTAACTAATGAACATGTGCTTGTCACTGAATAATTACCACTATATATATATATATATATATATATATATATATATATATATATATATATATATATATATATATATATATATATATGGTATATTTAGTTATGGTAAATTTGCTGCATCTACTGCAAAGATGTGCAGTTAGTAGTTTTGCCTCAGTATATGCTTCACCTTTTGTCAGTACAGTCTATGTACACAGCAACAGTAACATTGAACATGTTCAATCCTTTGCAAGTCTAAACATTTTCAACTCAGTATACCATGTCATCTGTCAAAATATTCACATCTCCTTATCCTTGCATTTTCACATAACATTTTATATCTGCAGTAATCTTATTTACTCAGGTATGATTATTTTTCTTTGGAAAGAAGACGTTTCTATCAGCATCGCTATATAAGCCTCTTCACTTACCTGAGTATGTTACATCAAGTAAGAGGAGACTCCTAATTAGATGTAAGTAAGATTTTGGTATGGTGTAACAGATTTTTTTTTCATATATATTATTACAATAATAGATAATTAAAATTTTTCTTCAAGTGCATAAAAATTCAGAAGTATGGCTCATCAGACTGAAGTGCTCTTTCTTCTTATTCTTGCCACAGCTGCAACAGTTTATGGTAAGAATAGGGGTTTTTATAGTTTTATTTCAGCTGTTTGATTTTATTTTTTGATTGAAATGTCATGAGTTTAAATCCCACAAAGTTGCAACTGCTCTTCAGAAATGGCCTCAATCCTCAACAGCTCAATGTATAGAATAATTTTTCTATTGTACGTCACTCTGAATAAGGGCATCTGTTAAATTCCAGAAAAGCAAATTTTAGAAAATATAATCCTGTGATTGCTGTGTCCAAATTGCTGTGATATCTTAAGCGTCATCAAAACATAATAAAATATATAATACCTATAGCATGTTAGTAAAGTAAAGATATGATATGACCAAAAATGATGACCTTTGCCCTCTTCCCATTAAGTTTTCGGACGAAACAGATACAAGCAGGTAAGGTAAAACCTAAATACTTGAAAAACATCAGTTTTTCACTGTGGCCACCGACACTAACATTTTATGTATTTTTCTCTTGTCCAGGAGATCGTTTTGATATGATTGTGAAAGGTAATTAATGATCTTATATATATATAATTTACTGTCTTGTATATATTGCATTTATATATAATAGTGTATCATAGTAATTTAATAAATGAATATATTTTTATAATTCCTGAAGCTGAAGAGCGTCAAGCAAACGGTATTTGTCCATTTGGCTGGGTGCACTATGGCAGACGTTGCTTCACATATCAGGCCAACCGTATGGACTGGGCTTCTGATGAGGTTCATTTATATTTTTTCAAAACATTTGCATTTACTGATTTGATACAAGTGTAAGAAATTTTGCGAAATTCTTTTTTTATTAGTGGTGAAATGGGTTTTGATCATTTATATATATATATATATATATATATATATATATATATATATATATATATATATATATATATATATATATATATATATATATATGTGTGTGATTTTAGCAAAAGCCTGTTATAGCACTTGCAGAGCTGGTTTTATACATTCTCAGGCCCTAGGCAAAATTTATATTGGAGGAGCCGATATCCTCCTTCCTTAATTAATCCTTAATTCCTTCATTCCTTCAATCGTTCTACTTCTCCAAATAGACAAAAAGCACTTGAAACAAATATCATCTTTAACCTTTACAATTATACAATATCTGTTATCAGTACTTTAATATATAATGCTATTAAATTCTGATAAGACAGAGATTTTGTTCATCGGCCCAAAAACTAGTACCCAGAAGCTCCAGCATCTCAACCTGCATTTAGACAGATGTTCTGTAACCACTAGTTTAACGGTAAAAGACCTGGGAGTTATTTTAGACAGCAACTTATCTTTTAAAAATCATATCAACCAAGTTACAAAAACAGCCTTCTTTCACCTTAGAAATATTTCTAAGCTAAGAAATATGTTGTCTATTTCCGATGCAGAGAAGCTCGTCCATGCGTTTATGACCTCCAGAATAGACTACTGTAGTGCGTTACTAGGTGGATGTCCTGCATCATTAATAAACAAGCTTCAGTTAGTTCAGAATGCGGCAGCAAGAGTTCTTCCTAGGTCAAAAAAATATGATCACATAACCCCAATCCTATCGTCCCTACATTGGCTTCCTGTTAAGTTTCGAATAGACTACAAACTACTACTTCTCACTTATAAAGCACTAAATGGTTTGGCTCCCATGTATCTCTCCAGTCTTCTAACACGCTACAGTCTGTCACGCTCCCTGAGATCTCAAAACTCTGGACTTCTAGTAGTTCCTAGAATAGCAAAGTCCACTAAAGGTGGTAGAACATTTTCACATTTAGCTCCTAAACTCTGGAATAGTCTTCCTGACAGTGTTCAGGGCTCAGACACACTCACCCAGTTTAAGTGCAGATTAAAAACATATCTTTTTAGCAAAGCCTACACATAACACACATCACATCATAACCTTGTGCTCCAGAACATCTGATCACATGCACATTATCAACTTGTGCTGTTAATATCATGAACGGAGCAATTAGCGTTAATTGCTCTCCACTGCTTCTTTTTCTCTCCCCATCCCGAGGCTTCCTGAGGTTTGGCCAGCTCCAGTCACCTTCCACCTTGTGAAGATTATGGACCTATGGATGATTACAGAGAAGTAGATGCCGAACTCACAAACATCCCGAACCATCTACAGATGTACGAGTGCCAATTGGATCCCACTACATGTGTGGCATTGGTCCTCCTGGAGTGTTTAAAGGCTCTGGCATGGAGAAGCTGATGCTGGATCTATGATTATCACAAATGTTGAGCTCAGTAGCTCCTACTTTTATACCAAAGACTGTAGAAAGAACATTACTTATAATCTGAGTACCCATGAGTACTTCAGTGCTCATGTTAGTTCTCACTCTCCAGTGTTCTGTATTGTTGAAAGATTTATGATCACACACTTGATGTCACCCAAATGAGGATGAGGTTCCCCTTTTGAGTCTGGTTCCTCTCAAGGTTTCTTTCTCATTACATCTAAGGGAGTTTTTCCTTGCCACTGTCGCCATGGCTGCTCATCAGGGATAAATGCACAAAATTCACCTTGACTGTTGATTTCTGTAAAGCTGCTTTGAGACAATGTCTGTTGTAAAAAGCGCTATATAAATAAACTTGACTTGACTTGACTATATTGAATTAAATGTGCAAATAAATTAAAAAAAGGGAAAAAATCATCTCATCCCATCTGGATCAGGTCTTCTTCTTCTTGTCTTCTTTTACATCTTCCTCTTCTTTTTTTTCTTCTTATTCCTTGGCCATGGCCACTTTTTTAAAAGCAATTAATGTCATTAGCTAATGTCAAATCATTACATTAAAATAATTATTTGTTTTGATGTTTTTCTCATTACTTTAAAGTGCTAAATTAAATAGGTTTAAGATTATAATTTTATTATAAATTACTCACATAGACACACGGACTAAGTCACTTAAAAAGACTTATACTGCATGAAATACAATTACACTGAACATTTGCCTCCTGTTTTAAAGTATAATAGTCAAAGGTTCCCTCTTCGCTTCTGTTCCCACCAGCTTGCACCTTCACATCCATGTTTACATAGCCATGTGCGTCTTTGTTTTCAGTCATGTCATGTCGCCGTTCCTGCCTTGTTATTGGCATTTGTGCATGCTTTCATCACATGTGTATCACATCACATCTCATATGTGTATTTATGTAATTGTGCATACTAACAGCCTTTAATAAAAACATCCAATGATCCTATCCATATCTTTTTCTTTTTCTAGAATCACTGTCTGAGGCTCGGTGGACACTTGGTCTCAATACACAACAGAAATGAACAAGAACTGGTCAGGGCCCTTATTCGTGCTCATGACAATAGTGAGAATCCGTCATGGATCGGTCTCTCTAACTGTGAGAAGGTTAGCTAAGTATTAAACCCCTCCAGAGCTCAGTCAGAGCAAGGAAAGCCTTAAACATAATAAGATAAGAAAACATACAATATCTTAATCAATATTAGAGCTTGTCATTGACTATCTATTGTTCTTTCTCTCAGAAAGGGAACTTCTTTTGGTCTGATGGCACTAAATATGATTACGCTCATTGGGCTCCAAATGAACCCAATTTTAAAAACTAGTGCTGTGCGCATATGAACTACGGTGGTATGCAAAATAAAACTATGTAGATGTATGTAACTTCAAATTTTTATGCTTTGTCTTTAATTAAATGCTATAACATTTAAATCTATGTATCCATTTTTTCTTTGTCTGCAGACAGAAAGGGATGGAATGACTATCCGTGTGACAGCATCCAACCCTTTGTTTGTGCCAAGAGCAGTGGCTGAAATTCTCTTATCCTCAACTCAGCAACTATAAATGATCTGTAGCGGGTCCCGATTAGGTCCCCACTGGCAGATGTATATATATATAATCCTCTGATCGGAGTGCTCTGAAAATATTACAAATAATACCAAGAAATCAGTGAAGCAGGACAACTGTTGCTCATACTCCATTCACTCGGATTATGAGCTCGTCTTGCTCTGTGCATCGCTAATTGTGACGCGGCACTCATTGTTACTGCCCCCCTGTGTCCGTTAAATGAAATATGTCTTCATGTGTTTTTTTCATAGTCTATCATTAGCATTAAATTATATGCATCAGAATAAAATAAAATAGCACAAAAGTAATCATTTCAACAAAACTTATTTTGTGAGTGTCACATCCACCCTGACAAACAAAAATGGCTCCCGACATTTGTCACAACAACAAAAAAAACTCTCTCTTTTTTTTTTTTTTTTCCTAATAAACTTGTGTGGTGACCGGCATGTAATATGTGTAAGGCCTGTACATCTGTGGTACGTAAGGCATAGGCAGAATAAACTGTCTGGCTATGTGTGGCATAAATGTTAGTGGAAGTGAGGTAATCTGTGAGGAAATAGAATCTACATGTGTCTGTGTTGAAGGTTGGCCCAATGATTCATAAGTGAACACTGGCTTTGGTCTTCTCTCCCTGGCAGACCTCCTAACCTCTCTGTGTGTACCTTCTGCAGGCCAAGTCATCATAGAGGGGTAACTTAGTCTTTTCTCCTGTACTTGTTCATCATGTTCATTTTGCTCATCCTCTCCTGACGGGGGGGAAAAAGTGACATTAGGTTGTTCCTTTGCCTATGATTCCTCCTACTAATTCCACTTCTCTATTCATCAAACTTTGCCTATCCTCTTTTTCAGTGGTGTTTCGTTTGTGCTCACTTTCAGGTAGGTTTGTTTCACCCGTGTGTGTATAGTCTCTTTCTGGTGTCTCTTGTCCATCTGGTAAGTATGTGTCCATCGGTTCTCTTTCCTCAGTCAGTAATGTATCTGGACATTCTTTCTGGGTCATGGTTGGTTTCTTTGGGGTCAGAGCAGGCACTGTTGTAGGAGATGACTTTGACACTGGACTTTGCTCTCTCCCTGAGGTCGCGGATCTAGTATGTCCAACTTGATCATTTTCCATACTCACTACCGGTGTTCTCAGCCAATAACCTCCTGTCCATTCATCCTCATCATCAGTGTTCGATGTTTCATCCTTATCAGCAGAGTTTACTCTCCGTTTAGGCTGTTTTTGCCCGTGATGGGGGGTTATAACAGGGTCAGTGGGCTGTGCTGGATTCTCAACAGGCAAGTCATTCACTAACAGCAGCAAGTTCCTGTGTATAGTTCTGTTCCTTGCATTTGGGTCTCCCTCAGCATTAATGACATATACCGGATTATCTGAGATTTGCTCCTTCACCACATAGATCCTCTTCTCCCAGTATGAGCGTAGCTTACCGGGTCCACCTCGCTCACCCATGTTTCGAACCAGTACTCGATCTCCTGGTTTGAGGACCACGCCCCTCACCTTTTGATCATAGTAGGACTTGTTCTTCGCACTTGATGACAGGCTAGATTTGTTTGCAATCTTGTACGCGTCTGCCATCCTTTTTGACCATTTATCCACATATCCTTTGTGTGTCACTGATTCAGTGTTATCCAGTAATCCAAACAAGAGATCCACGGGGAGACGGGGGTGTTGCCCATACATCAGATAATGAGGGGAGTATCCGGTGGACTCGTGGCGAGTACAGTTATAAGCGTGTATCATTTGCGGCAAATGTTCTTTCCATCTCTCCTTTTCTCTGTCTGTCAGTGTCCGTAACATTTGCAACAGTGTGCGGTTAAACCGCTCAGCAGGATTACATTGTGGGTGATACGGAGAAGTTCGTGAGTGTCCAACCCCTGACAGGCGCCCAAGGGTGCGAAAAAGGCTGTTCTCAAACTCACATCCTTGATCATGGTGGAGACGGTTTGGATAACCCAGACGAGGTATGTAATCGTTGTATATCCGTTCAGCTGCCGTTTGTCCTGATTTATTTTTGGTTGGGTAAGCCTGAGCAAACCTGGTAAAATGGTCTATTACTACCAGAATATATTCATAGCCCCCTTTGCTTTTCTCCAGATGTAAGTAGTCTATGCAAACCAGATCAAGAGGGGAAGCAGAAGTCAGACCACCCATTGGCACGCGGATGTGGGTAGTGGGTTTCTTCTGTTTTATGCAACTGCATTTTCTTGTGACATACTCCTCTATGCATCTCTTCATCTGTGGCCAATAGAAACATTCTCTGGCGAGATGGAGCACACGTTCTGTGCCAACATGTCCCATGTTGTCATGGAGATGTTTTAGAGCAACTGACCGGTACTTGGTGGGTAGGACTAACTGTTTTCTTTCTGGTGTTTGGCGGTACAGAACTCCATTTTCCAAATGTAGTTGATTCCACTCATGAAGGAGCTTGCGAGTGAGTCCACTCACTGACCTTCTGACCTCATCTGTGAGAACATCATTTACCTCTTTCAATGTCATTATTTCCCCTATCCCAGGGTCCTCACGTTGGGCTTTTGCCAACTCTTTGCGGCTTATTTCAGGCAAGAGTGAATGAGGCTGAGATAGCACATCAGCAGAGGAGGTGTAAAGTGCAGCTATCCATGCTACATCCTTCTTCTGGGCTGCTCTACTCCCTTCCCAAGTTGCATGCAGCACATCCTGAGACAGTTCCTCCGTGCATTTTGCCACATAGTTGTCAATATCGAGAGGGATACGTGAGAGCGTGTCGGCATCTATATTGTTTTTCCCAGGCCTGTATTTGATACTGAAGCGGAACTCTGACAATTCTCCAACCCAGCAATGTCCAACTGCATTGAGTTTCGCAGTGCTCATGACATAAGTCAGCGGATTGTTATCAGTGTAGATGGTGAAATGCGGAGCATAGAAGAGGTAGTCTCTAAATTTCTCGCACACTGCCCACTTGAGAGCAAGGAACTCGAGTTTTCCGCTGTGGAGCCGGTAGTTTCTCTCGGCCGGTGTCAGAGTTCGTGATTCATATCCAATGACACGCATTTTTCCACACTGTCGCTGATAAAGGATTGCTCCGAGCCCTTTCTCCGATGCATCCGTGTGTAGAACGAATGGCTCCTCGAAGTTGGGGTATGCAAGGACTGGGGGGTTGGTAAGCATATTGACAAGCCTTTCCAAGGTACTTTGGTGATCAGCCTTCCATATGATGGGTGTTTTGGACGGGAGCTGTGGACCCTTGGACTTGCATGGGCGTGGGAGGGGTTGAGTTATGGGGGACTTAAATTGGAGCAACTCATACAATGGCTTTGCTATTTTAGCGTAATCCTGTATGTAGGAACGGTAATAGCTCAGGAAGCCAAGAATCCTTCGGAGGTCGCCAACTGTTTGGGGCGTTTTGGTTTTTAGAGCCATCACTGCTTCTAGGTCTTTGGGGTCAATTCGAACTCCCTCAGCCGACACCAAGCGTCCGACATAGCGAACCTCCTTCTGAAACATCTCACACTTTTCTGCCCATAGCTTCACTCCATGATGTTGTAGTGCTTGGAGGACTTTGCGAATCACCTCCATGTGGTCACTGAAAGATCTGGAGTAGCACAGTAGGTCATCCAGGTACGGGATGCAGTACTCATCTCTTAGGGAACCCAACATCTCCTCCATGCTCCTCTGAAAAGCTGCAGGTGCATTAGAAAGTCCGAAAGGAATTCGTACCCATTCGTAAAGACCCCAGGGAGTGATGAAGGCGGTGAGATGGCGTGACCCTTCTGCCACAAACCCCTGGTGGTAAGCTTTACCTTGGTCCAGTATGCTGAACATTGAGTACCCGCCTAGCATGTCTAGCAAATCCTGTATTCGCGGCAGTGAATGTCTGTCAGGTACGTTTTTTTGATTTAGCAGACGATAGTCTATGCAAAGACGAAGAGTGCCATCCTTCTTTCGCACACATACAACTGGGGCAGAATAGGCGGACTTCGATTTCACTATCCAACCTTTTATAAGAAGATCTTGAATGTAATCTTTCACTTCCTTAAACAGTGGTCTGGGAATGGATGTGTATGATCTCTGCACAGGAACATCATCGCTAAGGTTAATCACCATTTGTAGATTGGGAATACAGCCAAGGTCATTTCCATCCTTCGCAAAGGCGTTTGACTCCTCATGAAGCATCTTTCTAGCAGCCTCTTGCTGTTCTTTCTCCAGGTGGTCGAGGTTTACAGGTGGGTCCCACAGAGGTGGGTCTGAGTTGCTGTCCTGAGTGGTGGTTACCTGACTGACAGTCGCTGAAGGCTGTGTTTTATCCAGGATATCTGCCTCCACAACATTTTCAACATGCTGCAGAATCCCTAGAGCTGTTTTTCGTGGTATTGTGATGTCATGATTGGTGTTATTACCAACTGGAATGGTGACATAGGGCTTTGTTGGGTTCTGTATTTCAAACAAGCCTGGCCCTGCATCCCACTGTCCACACGGTAGGCTGTCTTCATCTGTCTCGAACAACACTAATTGGGTAGAAGTATCCATGTTCGGCGGAACCCGACACCTCACCCACAACACTTGACCAGCTGGGAGCACGATATCCTTGGCACCTGTTCTTAAGCGTCCCTGCTGCATAACTGGCTTGGCTGTCTGAATAAAGTTGACGAGAGCATCAGCTGCTTTTTTGGGAACAGATATGGCATTGCTAAGAAGGCTAGCAAGTATTGGCACTAGTCTCTCTGGTTTTCCACAGACTAACATTTCCAAGACATTAAAGCCAATCAATGGTTTATCCATGGGGTAGCTGCTGATGAGAAATGGAACACTAATGGACAGGCTGGGATCCAAATTCCCTGGCAAGTTCACTGTAATAGCTACCCACCCATCATAGGGGATGAGACTACCGTTTGCAGCGATAACTTTCAGTTCCTCCTCTCCTAAGATCTCAGAAACTGAGTGAATACTTAGGTCAGGTAGATACTCTTGTTTCCAGGCACGACTGACTATGCTGACTTGGGACCCAGAGTCGAGCAGAGAAGTGACTGCTAAGCCATTTAAATAACTCTGAACTAGAGCCTTTTTCCCGATCAGGTTAGCAACTGCTCTAGCTTTAGCTGCACGTGGTGACTGGGGAGGGACTTGAGCTACTTGGTTACAGTGGCTTAGTGTGCTTGTCGTTGAGGGTGAGGGTAAGTGTGCTTTGTCCTTATTGACCTCACCTTCTGTTTGGGACTTATTTTTAGACCCGGCCACTAGATGTCCCTCTCCAGTGCCCGGTTGGAGTTTCCCTGTCTCTTTGGACACTGTAGACAGCCTGCTGCACGGTGTCCTTCTTCCCCACATGTGAAACAGTGTTTACAGTCTTGCCTGTCTTGTTCCACGCAGCTTGGACAACCATAGGGCCTTCCACGTTTAGAGTGTGTCCTATTTTGACTGTACTGACGCCCATTGTGTGTTAACTGTTGTTGGTTTTGTTTTTGCATAGTCTGTACTAGTCTGGTAAGCTCCTCTACTTTGGCCGTGAGGTCGCTCAGAGGATCGGGTTTTGTCTGCTTTGACTTGGACCCTAAACTCTCTGCCTTTATGCTAGGTGTCTTTACCACATCTGATTCGAGCTGTGCGCTGTGTGCATTTGTTACCATCTGTCTGCGTCCACCAAGTCTTTTCATTCTCTCATTTTCTTCACTGGTGATTTTCATCACATGGCGTAGAATCATCTCATCAGTGACCCCACTGGTTGTCAACAGAGGTTTGAGCTCTCTGCGTATGTCACTGTGTTTGTGTCCAAAGCCTTGGTACACTGTATGTAGAAAAACATCTTGTACTGTGGCTGGAGAGTATTTAATGTTAGTGTCAGCCAGTTTTGATGTCAGTAGGATGCGTTGTTTTAAGCCTATCAAACGATAGAGAAATTGTTGTGGTGTCTCATTTTCATCTTGTTTCGTACACATCAACTCTTGGAATAGCTCTGTGCTGTTTTTTTCTCTTAGATGAGTTTGGAGAAATCCCTTGAGTTCAATCACTGCCATGTCGTCTTTGTTCATCAACATCTCTTTAAATATGCCTGGTCTTATTATCTTAAGCACACCACGAACAATCTCTGAGTCGGAGAATCCTTCTTTGACTCCATCATCAATTTGTCTACAGACATTATTGTAGCTGATATCTGAGGACTGATCACCGATCTGCCCGCCATGCACTTTGAACTCTCTCCGTGGAAGGTAACTGAGTTCCCTTAAGGACACCATCCCCTCGCGAGCTGACTGAGGGGCATGCTCACCCAGGGGGTTCCTGTCTGGCTGCCTCAACAGGACTGAGAATGAGGGCGTCTGTGTCTGTGAAGAGGGCATATGCATCTGCAACGGTATAGCATGTGCTGGCATACACTTTATGAGCTTCTTGCTAAGCTCCTCATAGCTAGCAAGCAAGTCAGCGTTCGATGTGTCAGGTACATTTAACATTGTAACCTTAGCCAAGCCTAAATCTGGTTCGACAATACCACTAGGGGATGTAGTAGTGACTAAAGTGGATGTGTGTCGACTTTGCGGGTGTGTGTCTGTGGTGTGGTCAGGGGGTGTTTGGATAGTAACAGAACCTTCAGCAAAATCAACTAAATTGTCAAACTTATCACCACCCTGCCCAGTATGTAACTCAGAATCACCCTTCGCATTTTGAAATGACAAAACATCATGACATTTTACTATATCATCAATAGCATCTTTTAACATCAACAACTGAACCATTCCCTCATCCTCTGCTTCAAGTAATTGCTTACTGTACATGAACGAGTTGATGTGATCGTAGCATTCCTCCTGATCTTTCGCCACAAGCTCTGACTGGTCCACGTCCAACACTGGGTTTACCGCTCTGGCGACCCGAAGAAGCTCTTCAGCTGTCAGGGTGAGTAGGCTCTTCCTAATGTCCCACACTAGGCTCTTCCTCCCCCCGCTCGACATGATGGCTCCTCGTCTCCCCCACGGCTGGCAACACGGTTCGGTGATGGTGCAGTCGGCTTTAGATCACAGGCCTCCACTCGTCCACGATCGCAGTCCCCACTGCTGGACAGGGCTAATTGCAGGTCAGCGTTGTCATCATTCGGCTCCCGATCCACTAGGTGGTGCCGAAAAATCCCGGACGAGCCCCCAAGAATCTGTAGCGGGTCCCGATTAGGTCCCCACTGGCAGATATATATATATAATCCTCTGATCGGAGTGCTCTGAAAATATTACAAATAATACCAAGAAATCAGTGAAGCAGGACAACTGTTGCTCATACTCCATTCACTCGGATTATGAGCTCGTCTTGCTCTGTGCATCGCTAATTGTGACGCGGCACTCATTGTTACTGCCCCCCGTGTCCGTTAAATGAAATATGTCTTCATGTGTTTTTTTCATAGTCTATCATTAGCATTAAATTATATGCATCAGAATAAAATAAAATAGCACAAAAGTAATCATCTCAACAAAACTTATTTTGTGAGTGTCACAGATCTTATAATCCATTTCATTGCACATGATGTTATGTTGGCTAACTATAATTTTCTTCAGTAAAAAAAAATCATTTAAAAATGTATTTGTTATTGAATTTATTTCATGAAAAGTAAAAAAAAAAAAGTAATTCATTCTTGTGGCAAGGAAAAACTCCCCGAGATGGCATAAGGAAGAAACCTTGAGAGGAACCAGACTCAAGAGGGAACCCATCCTCATCTGGGTTGCATCAATGCCCATTTATTACAGATAAACTATGTTGCTTGGTACAGTGATGATGATCAGAAGCAAACTGTAATCCTGAGTCAGTGTAGCAGGCTGTTGACATTAACTACAGTCCAAATCCATCCTCAAAGCTCCTGTTCTTACTCTGCATTTTCATGGAAGCCCAGGGCGTTGATGAGAAACCATCCCAAGCTGCTCCTTTACCTAAGAAAAATCTACTTATAAAAGACTTTACTAAATAAATACATTTTTAACCTTGACATGAACACTGAGTCTGTGTCTGAGTCCCGAACACTGATTGGAAGGCTGTTCCATAACTGTGGGGCTTAATAAGAAAAAATCTGCCCCTGCTGTAGTCTTCATTATTTGAGGTACCAACAAATAGCCTGCACCTTTTGATCTATATAGGCGTGAAGGGTCATATTAGTACAGAAGTTCACTCAGATACTGCGGTGCAAGACCGTTAAGTGTTTTATACGTTAGTAGTAGTATTTAATAATCAATGCGAGATTTAATTGGGAGCTGTGTAGACTGATTAAAACAGGGTTAATGTGGTCATATTTTCTAGATTTAGTAAGCTGCTGCATTCTGAACTAACTGAAGCTTATTTATGCACTTACTCGCACACCCAGACAGTAAAGCTTTACAGTAGTCTAGATGTAACAAAAGCATGAACTAGTTTTTCTGCACCTGAAACAACATCATATTTCTAATTTTAGCAATATTTCTAAGGTGAAAGAAGACAATCCTGGTAATATTATTCAAGTGAGCCTCAAAGGAAAGACTAGGGTCAATAATCACACCAAGGTCTTTGACTGCTGTACACACTGAGATAGAAACACCATCCAGAGATGCTACGTAATCTGAAAGATTACTTTTAGTTGCATGTGGTCCTAGTTGAGCAGAAGGAAGTTATCAAGCATCCACTGTCTAATGTCTTTTACACACTCCTCAACATTGTTAAGCTGATAGCAATAGCAATGGAAGTGAATATCATGTTTATGTATAATTTCACCCAGAAGCAGCATAAATAAAAAAATAAGCAGTGGGCCTAAGACAGATCCTTGCAGAACACCAAACCTTACCTCAGAGAGTGTGAACTCACCATTTACATCAACAAACTGATAGCGATCAGTCAAATAAGACCTAAGCCAGGAGAGAGCTGTTCCCTTTATTCCAACAACGTTCTCAAGTCTAGCAAGCAGGACAGTATGATTAATGGTGTCAAAAGCTGCACTAAGGTCAGGCAAAACCAGTAAACAGACAAAACCCAGAGGCCAATAGCAGGTCATTTACCACCTTAACTAGCACCGTCTCCTAAGTATATATAAGCATAAATGCTGTGCTACAACAATTTCTAAAATCTTGCAGAGATTTGATATTGGCCTATAGTTGGACAGCTGACATGGGTCAAGGTCAGGTTTCTTAATTAGGGAGTTGATTACTGCCAGTTTGAAGGATTTAGGTACATAACCAGTGCTAATGGAAGAGTTTTTAAAATTTAAAACAGGTTCAATTACCTCTGGAAAATCTTATTCTTGATTAGTCTAACCAAGATGAAACTATAATGAATGGACATTTGGTGTCACCCTGATTAAGACTGGTTTCCTTCTGAATCTGGTTCCACTCACGTTTTTTTCCTCATACAATCTTAGGAAGTTTTTTTCTTGCCATTATTATAGGGGGCTAATGTATGATGCTAAAATGTATTTTCATATTCTATCTGAAAAACAGCTTTTGGACAGTGTCCATAAAATTGTATTCAATTAAATTAAAGAACACTTAAGGCAGTTATACAAGTGGGTTAGGGGAAGATTAGGGGCCTGAGAAATATTTATAACATTTATATAGTTAGATATATTGTGCTGAGTGCTGCATACCTGTTGAGGTCTATACTACTGATGGCTTGATTATCAGATCCACTGATCTAATAGTTACAGTTCTGGCAGAAATGTTACTATACACTAGTTCTAAAACCACCATGTTTGAGTTTCAGTGCAGTAAAGCTGGATGGCAATAGGAAGACAGAAAGTCATGTTCAGCTGCAGGATTCAGCAGTATTTCCCTCATATAAATGATTCACTTTAGTGATATACTTTGATTGACTAGTATATTTAACTGTTTCACTGTTGTAATGGTGAGCAATTATTATAGATATTACAATATTTAGCTACAGCTCCTTCAAGTAACTATTGAAATTCATAAATCAGTTCTCAGTGCTCATTCAGCCACCAAGACATCAGTAAGGTCTAGTGACATGTGGATAGTAATCTAAGTCTTGGTGGAGATTGTTGAAGAACTGCAATGTTATTTGTATACAATACAGGCAACACATAAATAATACAGCATAAAGAAAAACGCAATACCAATTTAACAAACCTTTCCAGAAGCATCGGCACCTTTTTACAGCCAGTCTCTATTATTTTTTACAGATTCTGCAAGTTGTTTTGTGGTCAATTTGTTTGCTTGGTAAAGTGTGTTTGTTGTGTCTTCATTCATTTCTACACAGTACAGCTGTTAGTTTTGGCTCTCTAAAACCTGTTCAATCATTTACAAGTGAAAACATTTCAATTTCGCATGCCATCTGTCATCCTTGTTCTTGTCCTGCATCTCTAAAGGAGGTTTTTATAGCTAAGCAGTAATTATTTATACAGCTCAGATTAATATTTTTTATCCAATTTGTTTATAGAAGTTTTTACCAGCATCACTATATAAGCCTCACTACTTACCTCAAGCTGTTACATCAAGCAAGAAGAGACTTATTATGTAAGTGGTTTTGTTTTGTTTTGTTTCTCAAGATTATGTATATTTCTTTCAATAATAATGCTTCCTAACCTTTGTTTTTGCAGTGCATTAATAAGCAGAACTATGGCTCGTCATACTGAAGTGGTGTTACTTCTTCTTCTCGCCTTCACAGTTATAGCTTTTGGTAACTAAGATAAATACTGTACAGTTAAAGCGTTTTAAACCTTTCTATAAGTAATGGATAATGATTAATTTTAATATACTTGTACAGTCATGGGATTTTAATAGATTGAATTTTTTTATATATATAACAAGCAGTAACAGTTTTTGCAACCTAATATTGTCATTGCATTCAACTTAATAGAGATAGCTATATTATATTAATATATGGTGTGTATATATTTTCTCCTTGTAAGCTGATGTGGAGAAACATCTTTCAGGTAAGAGTCAAATGAACACCTTTAAAGTAATCAGTTAAAAGAAATAGTCATTATAGCCACCAGGACTAACGTCTCTTTTCCTCCCTTTTTTTTTATTTTCTAGAGGAATATTTTGATCAGCTTGTACAAGGTAAACAATAAATGCACAATTCAGCAACATTAGTGGAAGAAACTTTCAGTATTCAAAAGTCTAACATTATTATTGCATATAATGGAAGTTATAATGAAGCGACCGTTTTCATCTATTTTTCATTCAGAAGCCATAAACCGTAAAGAACTGGTGAAATGCCTGGGATGCTGTCCATTAGGCTGGGTGAAGTTTAATACACGTTGCTACAGTTACCATGGAGTCAGCATGGACTGGGCGTCTGCTGAGGTTCAATTTATTTTCATTAAACTACAGTATAATTTATATTTAATGTTATTCAGTGTGGTAAAACATGCATTTATTTAGAATATCAATATGTTTTTTATATTTAAAAAATCTGCTTTTAAAATATTAACCCTGCATAAACAGAATATATTTCCAATACTTGCATTAGGTTCTCCTACGTCTATTATCTGGTATCCAATTTCATAATATACAGGCAGCACTGTTCCAAAATGTTCCCAAACTACAAAACATAGTGTTTATTCATAGTTATATGTCAACTCACATTGAGCCTGTTCATATATATGTTCTTCACAAAAAGTTATTTAAAAACAATCCATTGCAATTGTATTATAAACGTAAATACAGTGTTCGGGATTTATTTCTGAAATGAAATATGCAGTTTCATGTTGGCATTGGAATATTGAAATACAGTGTATTAAAACATTTGCAAAATATATGTGTAATTTCTTTATACTCGGATGACGTTGCTCTTTCTGACTCTCTAGAATCACTGTCTGAAATTCGGTGCAAACTTGCTGTCAGTACACAGCGAAAATGACTATCAGCTGGCTAAGGCACTTATCCGTGCTTATGACCCCGTGCAGAACCCAACTTGGCTTGGCCTCTCTAACTGTCAGAAGGTAAGACAACATTGATCATATCTTGAACATGGTGCATTACATTAACGCAACCAACATGGTCTACTACACTGGAACTCTTTTTCACTGCTTCACTGTACATACCCTGCACAAATTATATAAAGTCTTTTTTATTTATTACTTGATTTAATTTTCCCTTTTTTATATCTAGTTTTTCATTTTTTATAGCACAAGCACACCATGACAAATTCAACATTTGTATTGTTTTTAATGATAAATGCAAATGGCATGTTGACAACCATGCTTTAAAAAATACACAGACATGTTGTTTAGTTGTGAAGATATAAGCATCTACAATATAATTTAATTTTGTGTAATAATTAAATGATTATATGCATAAATTACATATACAAACATTGAAAACAAGCATTTGAACGTAGTAAATCACGTTTGAAAACAGGTAAGTTACTGTTGTAGTAGGCAAATTCTATGAAATGAGAATAAAACTGAAAAACGCAGCAAGATAACAGGATTGAAAAAAAAAGGAAAAACTATGCTTTGGTGTGCAAATGCATAATCATTCGCTGAAAACCACAACAGTGACTAAAAATGTAATTGTTTACTGCTGATATTTGCTGCTTTTAGATTGAGTGTTAGCTCAGTGTTTAAGTGTTTCTGATCAGAAAGCCTTTAAGGTATTACAACATAATAAATCTAATAATCAAGTCTGGGTATTAGATCTGTGCCATGTCTTTTTGTGAGAATAACAATGGTTTTAGATTTTTTTTCCTCCAATTTTACTATCTAACTAACCTTTGCTCTTTCAGAGGAACAGCTGGTTTTGGAATGATGGCACCAAATTGTCTTTTACCAAGTGGAACCAAAATGAACCAAATTTTACCGATAGAGAGTGTTGTGCACACATGAACTGGGGAGGTAAGTTTGACAGAATCAAACCTTGTGTAATAATAATAATGTATTTTCATTACATTCTCTAATTTGTTATTATTTATTTCTGTATTCAGGGCCGAAGGACTGGAATGACATTCCATGCGATAAGAGCTATCCTTTCGTGTGTGCTAAGAGAATCAACTGAAATTCACAAAGTGTAATGTAATACATTTCTAAAAACACACTGAAATCTTAATAAAACCTGAGCTATACTAATAAAATCATTAAAAACAATAAAATCTTGAATGGAATTATTTCATGTGCAGTTATTTCTGTTTTCACCATTGTTTTAAAAAAGTCCCGCAATGAACCTTAAGCAATGATTGAATCATCATAGAACAAGGAGGATCACCATGTTTGTGTATTACAAGTTTAAAAATATACAAGTTTTAAATGTTGGTGGTTATAGATTGTTTATTTCGGATTCTTAAATAAGAGAAATACATCTAATATGACACTTTATCCAAAAATATACATTTCATTGCACACATATTTAAATCTTGACCTTTTTTGAACCTTTTGACAGTAAAGGTCTATTTTTTGGTTAAATACCCCAGTAATAAAAAAACTGTTTTTCACAGGATAGTCCTACCCTGAATGCATAGATGGAAATTACAATACACATTTATAAAATGGAGCTAATAACAGCATTTGTACACCATAAACTGGAACAATTTGCTTTGTACTGGGAAAAATAAACCAAATACCGTATGCAACATATCATATACCTGATTTTATCAATGACAATGTTCTGGACAATGCACAGAAAGATCCCTCCCTATATGTACACAGTTTCTTTTATTTTTTATTTATTTTTTGACTGCATACATACAGTATGTAGATATATGTGTGTCTATATGTGAGTGTATCCAGTTACATAACGTCTGATATACAGTACGTCTGATAGAAATGCAATGTCTGTTTTTCTTTGATAAAAAGTAAATAAAAAATATGTAATTATTATGTTATTGAATTTGATATGACTATGACAGGAGAACTATTAGTTCAGTAAGATATATGAAGTCACAACGATTCTACACTCAAGGTTGCAAATACTTATGTTATTCAGGATTATCAAGCAAACGGTATTAAACCCACTGGCAAAAGGTGGTTTTGGTGCAAAAGTTTTCTTCATCTATAATACATCAAAAATGAGTGACTTCTGGTGGTCCAGTGGATGTGTTTGTGGATTGTAATCTACTGAGTGCTAGTGAAAGCCACTGAAACATTCCAATACAGCTAACAATAAATAATGATGCATAGAGAAACACAACGTCCCTTCAATCAATTAACTATATCTTTAAAGTAAGTTAACAACAATCCTCCAATATGCTCTTTTTAAACAGTTTATTAAAAAACATTTGCTGTGTACCACAATGAAGCTTTGTCATAGTCTATATGATAGCATCATAGCACCTTTAATTGCATGTCACATGACTCTTTGCATTTTAATAACACTTTAGACCTTACCCATTATCTTGCTTTTGTCTTCCATGGTTGTTGTTGTCTTTCTTGTTTTTGTAAGCATTATGAAAATGTAACTGCTCTGGGAAGAACTGGCTTGCAAGGTCTGAACAAAATATCAAACTAGCAAAGACTGGCAAGAGACATAGCAAATATTTAATCTAAATGTTTGGAGAAACAAACTGTCTGGATGCCAATAGCATGTAAAGCTGTAATTTATGCTAATGGAGGATTATTCATGTAAATAAAGTGTAACGTCTGTATATTTATATATTTGTTTGGTCAAAAAAAAATGTATACCATTAAATTTCTTGTGTTTCCACTCTTACAAAGTAATATTGGAGAATATTATCCGAATTTGTTTACGGCAAATAAAAGAAGAAAACCTGTAAGGTGATTGTCTGGAATGATTTCTGGAATCGGTGTGAAATATGTAGACCTTCAGTGTTTCCTCGTTTCACTTGTACATACAGTAAACAGTTCCCTTGGATGTCCCTTGGATGTTCAATACAGTCCGGAACATAAACAAATGAAAATAAAGGCATATGGTTAAATAGATTAATAGATAGATACAAATAAATAGAAATGCATATTGTGAAATAAATAAATAAATAAGTCTAATATGAGAAGTCAGCTAGATTGTAGATTGGCTTGTTGATTAGATTTGCAGTCTGGATGTTTGTCTTGAGCAACAAAATTTTATTAGCAAGATCCTACCTGAAATTATTGATAGAGGACATGACTGTAGTGCTGTCTCATAATATTTGCTTTCCATCTGACAATGGACATGTTAGATAAGTTCTATTGGGTGGTGCCCAGTTATTTAATTTATCACTGATGGTGATTAGATGTGTCATATGATTTCTGCTGCCTATTGAAACAAATAAAATTCCATTAGAATCAAATCAATGATTATATTTAGAAAACATTATAAATTAAATAAGATTAAAATAGAACGACATTTTAGTAATAGAATGATATGATTATAAGAGTGTTACTATAAATAATTAGAATAGTTCAGGTTTTAAAGGCAAACAGAACACAACAATGGAGAAACTAGTATTAAAGAAATCAAAATACATAAATATTATATATATATTTCAATTTTCTACATTGTTAATTGTCCGACAGGGGTCAACAAATGTTGCATTGCTGACTTCTAGAATGATCCCTGGTACTCACTCTCCATTCTTTAATCATGGCCCACTTCATGAAGAGTTTGGACATTGGACCTCTTTGAGTGTTTAAAGGCTCTGGCATGGAGGAGTTGGTATTGGCTCTGTGATGATCTCAAATGTTGAGCTATTTTATGAGTTGCTCAGTAGCTTCCGGTTCCACAATGTCAACTGACTGTATAAAACTGTAGAAAGGAAGAAAGGTAGTTCTCAAACTCGTTTTTAGTGTTTTTTTTGTTTTTTTTTAAGATTTATAATCACACTCTTGAGACCACCCAAATGAGGATGGGTTCCCCTTTTGAGTCTGGTTCCTCTCAAGTTTTCTTCCTCATAACATCCTGGGAGTCCACATCCACTAGTCACCCATCGGGGATTAATACACGTAATGAACTTTCATTCTTAAGTTCTGTAAAGCTGTTTTGAACTTGAACATTAATTCAATCTAAAGCCATGGTAATTCTAAGCATTCTAAGCAAAAAAATCTACATTGAACGTCAGAATGAATTTAAATTATTGTGTACCGTGAGATACATACTGTATTGACATTAAAGTCAACATTAAATCAAATACAGATGGAAACTGGACAATGTTATCCAGGGTTATGGCTCAAAGTTTGTGCAAATACAGATGGAAGTTGTAAATGTAATAAATAGTTGGTGATTCCAAAAGGCAAGTTTGCTAATCGGCTATCAGAAACGATGATCATAGGACTGTATACTGTGTGCATCTCATCAGATAAATATGGTGACATGGTATGAATAACGATTGGAATGTTGTTGCTAAAAATAAAAACATTTTCATTTAATACAGTATAAGGATTTTCTTGTTAATTCATTTTTTTATTTCTACAAGTTTGATGATATGTGTTATACCTCCTAATTCAGGGTTTTAACGGAGAAACAACGAAGAAATCTTAAGGAAAATAAAAAAACGAAAAATAAAGTGTCTGGAAATCTCCTTTTCTGTCCCAACAAGTAACACCACCATCAGACTAAGCAAAAGTTTGAAGGTTTATAGCAATATCTTAAAAAAAAGAGGCCAAAATATTAAACAAAAGGTTCCCAATTATCAGAGGGAGTAAAGAAATTCTTAATGTGACAGAAAAACAAAACTTCCTAAATAACCATAAACAGGAGAAACCCAAATTGCCAACACAAAAAGCTTCCACAACTAATAATTAAAAAAATGGTCTATAAACTGTTTACACAGGATTAAAATTCATAACACATGACATATATATAAATTAATTTAATAAATATGTATTATGACATACTTGAGAAAATGTATGGTTCAATTATTTAAAGCTTATTTAAATATTACAATCAAATTAGTAATAGTTAATTGCAATACAACCTAAATTGCATCACATTCTTTTACATTTCTTAGGTTGTTGTTTGTACAAAGCCCAGGGATCACTTGCCTATCAAATAATAACTACTAAATACTGAATTAGGATGTTGCAGATGTTTAAACAAAACAAAAAACAAAATCAAGAATAATATCTGTAGTTTTAATTCTCAGTTCTGTTCTTTTACTCTTTCATTCTTACACTGTGAATGCACAGCACAAATAATACTGGTTATTTCATATAAATCATTTACATATCCAAACATTCCCAGCTCAACATGCCATCTGTCAGTTAGTATATATGATATAATCATTAACTCAAGTTTAGATTTTTTTTTTTTTTTTTAGCAATTTTGGACTAGAGAAGGTTTCCATCAGCATCACTATATAAGCACCACCACTTACCTCAGTGTTTTACATCAAGCAAAAAGAGACTCCTGATTTGATGTAAGTGGATGGATTCTTTTAACATTGTTTTCAATAATTATGCATTAATGTCTTCATTTCTTGCAGTGCATGAAAAGCCAGAATTACAGTATGGCACGTCAAACTGAAGCAGTGTTGCTTCTTATTCTGGCCGCATCAGCAACAGCTTTGGGTAAGAGTTTTAATATTATTGAACAGGATACCTTTAACTCAAAACAACTGCACCCTTAAAGAAGCAGGTGTACTTCAAAAGCACTATTAAAGTTATAATGCAGTATCTGTTTCAATACTCCACTGTTGTAGTGTTTTTGCACTTTTGAAAAGCTGTTACTTAAAACATGACTTGGTTGTGATATTTCGTGATTGTAGCCAGATTACTGTGATCTGAATCAAAATCTGCTTTTGTATTTCTAAAACAGTGACAATGATAGAAAATTATTTACGACATATACTGATCTTTACCATTTCTTTCCTCCTTTAAAGCTACTGCAGAGCTGTCAGGTAAAATAAAACTAAACAATACAATAGCATCAATGTAGCTATTGTAACCACTAATATATCTTTTCTTCTGTTTTCTAGATGCTTATTTTGATAAGCTCGTACAAGGTAAATAAAACCGCACAAATAATGAACATGATCTTAATGAATAAGTCCTTTATTTATTTATTATTATATTATATAAGTACTGTATTTATTGACTGTTTAAAAATCTAGACTCTTAGGAAACATAAACACACAAAGCCACTTAGGTTACATGGTGGTAATTGTTAATAATATACAACCACAGTTCATACGATACTACAAGTTAATATACTGCTCCCATTTGTATTGCGCTTTTAACAATGGACACTGTCTCAAAGCAGCTTTACACAGATAATTTGGTAATAAAGAATTAATAGGAATGTTCCTTATAAATGTAAGTTTACATTTACATTTGCGCCATTTAGCAGACGCACTTGTTCAGAGCGACGTACAAAAGTGCGTTGAGTCTCTAGCAATGAATAAATCTACACTGGTACGCTAGATTACAAACTTAATATAAATATAACTCTTGAATTCTACAAAGCAAACCTGGAAATAGCTAATTTAAGTGTTAAGTGTTTAAGAGATGGTCAGAAGGAGTTGCAATGTGTGTTTGTGGATTTAGAGAAAGCGTACGACAAGGTGCTGAGAGAGGAGTTGTAGTATAGTATGAGGAAGTTAGGTGTGTCAGAGAAGTATGTGAGGGTGGTGCAGGACATGTAAGAGGACAGAGTAACAGCAGTGAAGTGTGCAGTAAGATCAACAGACAGGTTTAAGGTGAGGGTTGCATTACATCAAGGATCGGTTTTGAGCCCTTTCCTGTTTGCAGTGGTGATTGAAAGGTTGACAGACGATGTCAGACAGGAGTCTCCATGGACTATGATGTTTGCAGATGATATTGTGATTTGCGGTGTGAGCGTGTTGGAGAGAAGGGAAATGAAAGTCAGAAGGAGTAAGACAGAGTACATGTGTGTGAATGAGAGGGAGGGCAGTGGAGTAGGTCTTCAACCGCCGCTTGAAGATAGCCAGGGACTCCACTGTACGGACAAAGTTATTAGTAAACAACTAATATATAGATCTCTATTCCTTTCAGTCCATTCCTTATCAAAAATTAACAACCATGTCACCTAAGTAGCACTGTTTAAATGACCTACATGTCTATCATTTCTGTTTGCTTGCTTATTTATGGTTTTAGTTTGTTTGTTCTCATGAACTAACCAGGTTCTTTTTTTTTGTTGTTGTTGTTTTTTTTTGCTTGTTTGTTTTCATGCTCGATTAATCAGAAGCAGCACACCGTCAAGTCAATGAAAAATGCGGCAAATGCTGTTCAAATGGCTGGGTGATATCTGATAAACGCTGTTATATATATCAGGCCACTAGGATGATCTGGGCTTCTGCTGAGGTTCAATTCAATTCATTTAATCTTCATTCACATTAGTTTCACATTATTTTTTTAAAAGAAGTGCAGTGTGATTACATGCTTACCTATTAGCACAGCAGTGGTGCACTGTATATGAGCTATACTGATGTGATGTAATATTCAATTTCCAATTAGCTATAGATTAGCAATCAGTAAATTATGAACAGTATATAGTGAAGATAATTTTTTTCCCTTCCAAAGTTTTGCACAATAATAATAACAATTAAGCAATGTGCAATGATACTAAAGTTTTTTTGTTTTTTTTTCTAGAAACACTGTCAGAATTTGGGTGGACACTTGATCTCAATTCAAAATGACAACGATTACCGACTGGCCAAGTCCGTTATCCGTATTCATGACCCCGGAGAGAATCCAACATGGATCGGCCTTTCTGACTGTCAGAAGGTTTGCTAAATGGCAAATTATAATTATTCAGATAAAGGAACAAACAAATCTGAAATTTGATCAAATATTACAGCCTGTAATAGACTATTCACTGTTTATCTTTACAGAGAAATCACTGGTTTTGGACTGATGGCAGCAAAATGACTTACACCAAATGGAACCCAAGGGAACCCAATCATATCTTAGGAGAGTGCTGTGTCCAAATGAACCATGGCAGTAAGCATATCTGAAAACATTTATTCTATTTATCTCTCCATCTATCTTTAAAAATATTTAGGTATGTAAGTTTGTGGCATTTTTATTTTACTTTTATTTATATAATAATTCACTACTACGCATTATTTGCTTTGAGAATGTTGATGGAGAAGTATAGAGAAGGTCAGAAGGAGTTGCACTGTGGTTTGTGGATTTAGAGAAAGTGTAAGACGGGGTGCCGAGAGAGGAGTTGTGGTATTGTATGAGGAAGTCTGGTGTGTGAAGTATGTAAGGGTTGTGCAGGACATGTATGAGGACAGTGTGACAGTGGTGAAGTGTGCAGTAGGAACAACAGACTGTTTTAAGGTTAAGGTTGCATTGCATCAAGAATTGGCTCTAAGCCCTTTCCTGTTTGCAGTAGTGATTGACAGGTTGACAGATGAGGTCAGACAGGAGCCTCCATGGACTATGATGTTTGCGGATGATATTGTGATTTGTGGTGAGAGTAGGGAGCAGGGTGAGAAGAGCCTGGTGGAGGTATGTGCTGGAGAGAAGGGGAATGAAAGTCAGTAGGAGTAAGACAGGGTACATGTGTGTGAATGAGAGGGAGGGCAGTGGAGGGGTGCGGTTGCAGGGAGAAAAGGTGGAGAAGGTGGAGGAGTTCAGGTACCTGGGGTCAACAGTGCAAATGGAGAGTGTGTTAGAGAAGTAAAGGAAAGAGTGCAGGCAGGGTGGAGTGGGTGGAGAAGAGTGATAGCAGGAGTGATTTGTGATAAAAGAGTATCTGCGAGAGTGAAAGGGAAAGTTTATAGGACTGTGGTGAGACCTGCGATGTTTTGGTTTAGAGACAGTGGCATTGAGTAAAAGACAGGAGGTGGAGCTGGAGGTAGCAGAACTGAAGATGTTGAGATTTTCATTGGGAGTGATGACGATGGACAGGATTATGGACAAGTTTATTGTAGGACGCTTTGAAGACAACGTGAAGGAGGCGAGATTGAGATGGTTTGGACATGTGGAGACGGATGATCTCCCTGTGGCGCCCCCTAATGAGAGCAGTAGAAAGAAGAAGTAGATTTTTTATATAATAATTATATCGTTCTTCTTTTTCTGCAGAAATGAAGGACTGGAATGATGTTGGCTGTAAAAAGAAATTTCCTTTTGTGTGTGCTAAAAGCTTTTACTGAAAAGCTGACACCTTCACTTTTACCACCTTTTAGACACTTGTCACTGATGGATTTACAAAAACCTCACTGTGTCAATTGTAAAGAATTTAAGCAATAAAAAAATCCGAATACATTGATGTTTATGAAATTATTTCAAAGATTTTATCATTTTGAAATACACTCTCACTCTCATCTGCCTACCTTTTAGCTTCACCATAAAATATAAACAAGCACACTAACATAACAAAATAGAAAACAACACAAAAATAAATTAAAAATGTGTCCTTAATTCGACAATAAAAGTATTTGACAAAGTATTTCATTTCCATTTAAATCACATATGAGTATATTTCAGGTACACTTTACAGTAAATTAATTATGACAACACTTAACCTTAATTAACTTCAATTAAAATCATGCTGATTAGTCCATGGCTGTGAACATAACATCAGTATAAAGTAATTTGATTTTTTTTGTTTTTACAGTGGCCTTCCACAATTTACTCCTAGCTCTAACCCCTAACACTAACCTCTAACCTGCCCGTAAACAAAAAGTTTTTAATTAAACCAAAAGTTGTTTAAAATTAATCATTGGCAACATTAGCTGACCTAGGATTTGAGCTCGTCCAATCCCAAATCTCAAAACCTCCCAATCATAAATCCCATACCAGATAAGTCATCATTTACATTTACATTTACATTTGCGGCATTTAGCAGACGCCCTTATCCAGAGCGACTTACAAAAGTGCTTTGAGTCTCTAGTAATGAATAAATCAACACTGGTACGCAAGATTACAAACTTAATATAAATATAACTCTTGAATTCTACAAGCTTGGAAAGTGCTAATTTAGGTATTTCAGGAAGAAGTCTTCAGTCATCGCTTGAAGATAGTCAGACATCTAGGGGAAGTTCATTTCACCACCTCGGTGCCAGAACAGAGAAGAGCCTTGAAGTGTACTTACCTCTCATTCTGAGAGAAGGTGGTACCAGTTGAGCAGTGCTGGAGGAGCTGGAGTGATGAGGTCACATCTCGCATCTCATCATCATGCTCATGATTAAATCCATACAAGCACAGACACTTCTCTTAATTATAGATACATTAGCGACATTACTATGTTAAATAGTGCACAATGTTTTAAGTTTGCTAACTGTATTTCATGTGATTAAGAGCATAAAAAGGTTATTTAGACGTGGACCAAATACTAGCCAGGCATCTTAAAATGGCAGATTATGCATCCAGCATTTTGATAATAAAATGTTTTAAGAAAACGAATAAAAATGGGTCAGATTAGCTACTTAAAACTGTTAACATTAAACTAATCTTGTACACTAATTCAGGCTTTTTTAATGGATTTAATTAAATTGCTTTATGATGCTACAATTTGTTTTGTTTGTAATTAAATTCTGTAAAGCTGCTTTGGGACAATGTCCATGATTAAAATTGCTATACAAATAAAACAAAATTTAATAGAACTGAAAATAATGTTAGCGTTGTTTAAGTGGTAGTTGGACTGTTTCTTGGACTGTTTCTGATGAGTGTCTTTAACTTTTATGTAACAATAAGGATCCTTAACAATCCCAAATTATCCCTCACAAGCTTTCTTCCTTATACCATCTCACTTCTTCATCTCTTTAAAGCTGCTTTGGGACACTGTCAATTGTTAGAATCGCTACACAAATAAAAATAATTTGAATTAAATGTTTCTTGAATACGTGTAGTAATAATGTACAGTAATATAATAAACTAAGTAAACATTACGTCATTTATTTGTAAACGAGGGGGGGGGGGCGGTAGGAACCATTTGCGATTCTTTCCGTTTGCTGGGACGGATTTTCAAGGCGGACCCCAAAAAGTTGCTGACCTAAATCGCATTATTTTCCGGAAATGCACTTTAGGAATTATTTGTAGTTTTGATAGATCACCGGAAGTTCCGGTGGCATTTCACTTCCGATGGGAAGCCGGAGAAAAATGAATGCGTTTTTGCGTTCTTTAGGAATCTAATTTTCTTTTTCAAGGTAGGAATTTGAAAACCCCAATCCTTAACATTGTGCGTGTGTGCTTTTGATATATAAATGGTATAAACAGTGCATTTGGTAAAAAGGAACAAAAAGCGTAGCAGCTGACCCAACGGTTGAGCTGTGACAGCTCTCGTGCAGCTAGCAAAGCGCTAAACCAGTTAGCAGTCAACACAAGAGAGGAACGAGGATCAACACCTTCATTCCTGTGTCTGATATCTTCTAAAAGCGTGTATTGATATAATGTGGTCCAGCTGTCGATCATGTTGCTCCTTGGTTCAGAAAATCCACCTCCTACTGTAACATTCAGGTATCATGAACAGAAGTATGGTGAAGATGATGTATTTGGGTGTTGGCTGATACGCAGAACTCGGATATTATAACTAAAAATGGATAAAAAAAAAAAAAAGTATTACTGTTGCATCCCTGCTTGTATTTGCTAACATCACTGAGCCCTTCTTCTGGCTATCATGGTGGTGTTCCAGGTCACAGTGAGTCCAGTACCAGAGAAACAGAATGGGTCTGTTATCTGACCCGAACCGAAGGAAGGCGTTGACCAGTCTCCTCACCCGCCTCAACACTCCTCTATGGTAAACACTCACTTTGCCTTTATGGTGTTCACAGTTTTGATGGATTCATATAAAAACATCAACACAGGCTTCAGTGTTTAAAAGCATCATTTAGATCGGGTTAAATATGTAGAACGAAAGCCTTCGTTGTTTTTCCCAGTGTGGTGTGCTACCTGGCGGGCATCGCCTGGTTCATGGGCCTGGCGTTTGAGCCGTTCACTCTGCGGACGTACATGTCTGAGAACGCCATGGGTTCCACCATGGTGGAGGAGAGGTTCCCCTCAGGAGAAAGAGCCTTGGCTACAGGGCGGGAGTTTGCAGCTCAGAAGAAGAAGGTTGGGTGAGTGGAAGAGACTTTCCCAAAGTGAAAATGAAAACCGAGGACATTTCGAGAGAAAATGTCTGCACGTCCTTTCATCTTTATTGGTGTTCATGTCTTGCTCTCGGTCACTGAAGGGGAATGCCGGTGGACTGGCTGGTGAAGACGATGCAGGCCAGAGGGCTGGAGGTTTTCACCCAGAGCTTCTCACGCACTCTGCCTTTCCCTGATGAGAACAAGGAGAGATTTGTGAGTTTGTATAAACCTTTATAGGCATGACAGAATATCGTAAAAGGTTTAGGAAGCTTTGTTTTGTTTTTTGTTTGTTTGTTTTTTCTGTCTGATGTTTTGTTACAAACGTCAGTTGTTCGGAAGCCATAAAAGAAACATCACAAAGATAAAATAAGTATGAAGAAATTAGATGGTTTTATAAGACATTTGCTGAGTAAATATGTATATATTATTTTGGTATATGTGTGTGCACAGAATAATGTTAAATTCTAAACCTGAAGAAGAACAACTTAGACCCTCAAGGGTTATGTCTTGAAGGATATAAATATAAAATTTGTTTATAAGTGGGAAAAAATATTACTTTAATCATAAAGTTAATCATTAATTCCTCCCCCTTTTCTCCCCCTCTCTCCCCCTCTCTCAGATGGTTCGAGGCACTAATGTGTACGGGATCCTGCGAGCACCTCGAGCTCCCCGAACAGAAGCCCTGGTGCTCAGCGCCCCCTGCAGTCCTGGCAACAGCAACAACCAGGCAGTTGGCCTTCTGCTGGGTCTCGCACAGTATTTCAGAAGTGAGAGGCTTATAAACTCGATTTACACAAACTTCATGATTCACTTCACGTTCTTAGGGGTTTTATGGGGTGCAGTTTTGGAAGATGTATTCAGATTTATTATTTTGTGCTTTAATAGAAGTAGAGAATTCAGGCTAATCTACAGTAAGATTCATGGACAGAAAAAGTGACAGCACCCTATTGTACATGGCTATTATTTATACCGTGGTCTGTTTTTAAAATCTTGATAGGCAGTCTGCTGTCAGTTTAGTCATTGTTCTGAATGAATGCGCTGCCTTGTGAAAAAATTTAACGACCATATGATGTGATGTGCATGTACCAGGAAAGGAAGAAATTACACATGTGACAAACCTTTTCTTCCAGGCAGATTATTAAAAGAATGAACAAGCACGATTATATCGGTTTTGTTTTGTTATTGTATAATTTCACCCAAAGGCAGCAGATAAAAAAAGAAAAGCAGTGGGCCTAAGACAGATCCTTGTGGAACACCAAACTTTATTTCAGAGAGTGTGGGAAAACTCACCATCTACACCAACAAACTGATAGCAATCAGTGAGATAAGACCTAGGGTTACACTTCTAAAAGATAATTTTATCACTAGTGATGGAAAAAGACTGTACATTAACACACTGTATGAGCTGAATGCTCACCTTATCAAAGAAATTACGTATCTTAGTGCAATTTTCTTAAAGTTATTTAGTGGGAAAAGAGATCTAAAACCGTAAAATTTAAACACAGACGCAAAAAATAGACGTGTAGTATAACATTCCAAATGTTGTAATCTCAGGTCAGATTTACTGGGCCAAAGACATCATATTTCTGGTGAACGAGCACGATCTCATCGGCATGCAGGCTTGGTTAGAGGGCTACCATCATACCAACATCACTGGTGAGTCACATGTTACTTACTTAATTTCATTCAACCAGACTGCAAGCTTCACTAAATACAGAACATTTCAGCTGATTTCTAACCTCGATTAAATGTTTAAATAAATACTTACGACATTTCAGAGATACGACGTTCACCTCAGATTTTATTTACTTTATTTGTACTATGTAAAAAAAAAAAATGTAAAAGTGTTTACAGTGCCTCTTTATGTCTGCGTCGGAACGCATCATGGAGTAGTCACGTACGACCTGATGGACTTACAACCTGATGGACTTAAGACCGTTTTTTTCGGTCCCTATCTACGTCATAAGTTGGGGTCTGCCTATACAAACAGACAAATAAAATAAATTCAGTACAATTCAATTTGTATTATACTTTTAACAATGGACTCTAAATCAGCTTTACAAAAATCAATAGATTGCGAATATTAATGTTATCATCCTAAATTAGTCCTTATATGTTTATCTATAACCTGTTCTGACGGTGTCAAGAAAACAACCCACTGAGAAGGTAAAAGAAAGAAACCTTGAGAGGAACCAGACAAGGAAACAAATCCTCATCTGTGTGACACCAAAAGTCTAATCATTATTGTTCCATTATTGCTGAGGTCATCAATTGTTCACTGATAGAAACGACTGTTTGTGGCCAAACCTGTAGCTTTAAACTATTGCAGGAAACTAAGAAAGTGTTTTCCAATTGAAGAGAACACTGTCCAGAAGTAGGGCATTGAGATAAATCACTGGTATCTCAGGAGCATATGTAACTTTAGAAAAAAAAGGAAGGAAGTGAGATGGCCAGAGAGTGAGAGAAATATGGATTCTAGGAATCTGTATTGAGAAACCCTGGTGTATGTTTTTCTACAATGTCCTTGTTAATGCATGTTCCATTTTTTTTTTTTTTTTAAAGCCTTCCATCCCAACACTCCAAAGAGCTTTCAGTATTTAAAAGAATGTAAAGTGGAGCTGAAGTGAAAATAGAGCTGTGAGGTTATATTATTGTAAATGCCATGTGGACATTTTATTGAGCGTGTTGAGGTATTTATATTCAGATTATTCAGATTTCTCTGTTTTGTTTGTTTTTTTACTTCTGTTGCTTGCTATATAAATGTTTATTCTGACAGTAGAAAGAAAAAACTCAGAGATAGTATGAGGAAGAAACCTTTAGAGGAACCAGACTCAAAGGGAAAACATCCTCGTCTGGGTGACACTGAACGTCCATTCATTATTGCTGAGGTTATAAACTGTTCACTGACAGATTCTCAAATGTTCATAGTCAATAGGCGTTTGCATTTTTTTAAGTACACTTTTATACATCAATACACTGAATTTGGGTTTTTATATAGTTATAATAAGCAAAACATCCAATAAATCTTTTTTTTTTAGGTTTTAATTTTTATCTGATTAATCGAATAATCTGAAAAAGAAAAAAAAAATTCAAATAATTGATTATCAAAATAATCGTTAGTTGCAACCCAAAAATATACAACATCTACATAGTATATATAGTATATATCTAAATAAAACAATTCTGCTGTTGATCAATCAGGGATGGACTTTACGCCGCTACAGGGCCGAGCAGGCTCCATCCAGGCTGCTCTCTCGATGGAGCTCAGCAGTGATGTCATCACCAGTTTGGACCTGGTACTGGAGGGTCTAAATGGACAGCTGCCCAACCTGGACCTGGCCAACCTCTTCCATGCCTTCTGCCAGAAGCTTGGCATCCTCTGCACCATTCAGGGGAAGGTAAGGGAAACTTCAAGACGTATAGATGCTGTTAAATTATGATGCACACTGTGCGTGGAAAACCTTTTATTTTTAAATACTATCATTTTATGTCTTAGCATTGTAGCTTTTATAGAGAAATGTGGTTGATATACACCGACCAGGCATCAATTAATGGCCAACAATCAGCCTAATATTGTGTAATAAAGGGACATTCGGTGCAACCCAGATGAGGATGGGATTCCTTTTGAGTCTGGTTCCTCTGAAGGTTTCTTCCTTATGCCATCTCGGGTAGTTTTTCCTCGCCGCAGTCGCCACCGGCTCGCTAATCAGGGACAAACTTACACTTAAAAACAACGTCTTATTCATTTTTATCACCACATTATCTGTGTAAAGCTAATTTGAGACAATGTTCATTGTTAAAAGCACTATGCATGTACAAATCAATTCAATTGAAATTCAATTGTTGGTCCCCCTTTTTGACGCCAAAACAGTCCTGACCAGTCGAGTATTAACAGCATAAACATCTTTAGCAATTTGAGCTACAGGAGCTCGTCTGTTGGATCGGACCACACGGAACAGCCTTCGCTCACTTCGTGCATCAATGAGCCTCAGCCACTCGTGACTGGAGCACTTTTAATAGATACTGACCACTGCAGACCGGGAAGAGCCTACAAGACCCAGACGTCTAGACGTCACAATTTGTCAAAATCGCTCAAATCCTTACGCTTCGCCCATTTTTCCTGCTTCTAACATCAACTTTGAGGACAAAATGTTCACTTGATTCCTGATAAATATATTCCACTCACTAACAGGTGCCATGATGAGGAGATAATGTTATAATGTCATAATGTTATGCCTGGTCACTGTATATTTATACTGAGAATACATAAGGAATTTAATAAGGCTATATCTTAAAAAAAAAAAAAAAAAAAAAAAATTCATTGTTTTGAGAAAGTTGTATTTTATATTTACAGATATTTTTTACTGACAAATAGTTGTTGTTTTTTTGTTTAAACTGTTTCTATTGCATTCACCATGACAGTTAATGATGCAATTTTTTAGCCTCAGTAAAAATGTTCATATCTGTAATCATGCATGCTTGATCTAGCAACAGTTAGAGAGGAAATTGACATCGGTTACAGTGGAATCGTTCAGGAATTTCAGCGATTATATCTCAGAATTGTACACTGTGAAGTCCTTCATGTTCCTGTTGTGTTATTTTATATGAAAAAGAATTTACAGTATGGCTTCACATTGTGTCTCAGCTCCAGAGGAACGACTGGGACAGTTCAGAGGGATACACGCATTCAGCACAGACCATGATGCTGATGGTGCTGAAGCAGGCGAGCGGTCGGCCCTGGGGTGACCACGGGCTCTTCTTGCGCTATCACATCGAGGCTGTGACCCTCCGCGGCATCAACAGCTTCAGACACTACAAGACTGACGCCACCACTCTCGGCAGGTCTGCCATGTTGAAGACATCGGGAGCCTTGTTTATCTTTTCAGCCGAATATAACCCACGCTGTATGTCTGCTCCTAAATTCAGGGCAGTGTGGTGTGGCAAAAAATTGCACATTGTTCTCGACATGAGCTTTGGTTACTTGCACTGTTAAATCCTGATCTGAGATCAGAAGCATGATGTAGTGTCGCTTTAAATATTTCATTCTGTGGCCTTTCAGGAGATCAAGGGAAATTTTTAACTTTTTCTGTCTTTTGCTGTAATCTTTTCAGGCTGTTGGAGGGAATGTTCAGGAAGTTGAATAATCTACTGGAGAGACTTCACCAGTCCTACTTCTTCTACCTAATGCCTTCGTTGTCTCGCTTCGTGTCCATTGGATATTACATGCCAGCTTTTGGCCTGCTGGCTGCCATCCTGCTCCTGCGAGTATCCTTTCAGCTACATGAGTCTCTAAAACTGTCAAATACACCTTCATGTGCACTTAATGTGTGACCTCAACAATTTCTGTGTTTTAGTAAGATGTCAAAATATTTGGACACACAGATATTTTTTGTTGTCACTGTGCTTTTACAATATCTGTATTCATCAATACACCAAGTAGCAGCAGGCGTTGTGTAGCAGAGCATCAGAGTGCATTGTGTGTTCAACTTTTCATGCTGCATTACCTTTGTACATTTTAAAAGCATATCACCGAGAGGTCTATAGTGTGATCCAGGAGAGCAAAGTTGGTATCTAAGGGATGGCATGCACTCTTTCATCACTGGTCAATTGTGTCTCTGAGCTCATTTATGGGAAAGAGGGTAAATAATGCTTTCCTGCCAGTGAGAGAAAGTGTGAGGAGCAGCAAATAATCGTTTGTCTTTATTTTACTAAACCATATCCTGAAGCGAATGCAATTGAAGCGTGTAGTGAAAATGTCTTCAGGATCCTTGACTTTACTGTAGGCATTGGATCTCTGGGTCCAGATTGGAAGTCCAGCTCCAGTATCCCAGGACGGAGTCGGTGAAACAGAACCGGTCAGTATGGAGAATTCATTTACAGAAGTCACTCAATTTTAGTGGAGAATTTACCCTGTGGTCAGAATATTCTACATATAAATGGGACGGATGCATTTAATACATATTGTATGACCACAAACTTTTCCCCAATACTCTCCCTTCTCTCCAGCCATCAAATCCAGGTGTTCTATCCATACTGACACCCATAGTGATCAGTCACCTGACAGGCGTGGCTCTGTACACTCTTCCCATCCTGTCTCAGGACACTGCAGTAGAGCACTTCCCTGTGTCTGAGACCGAGGCTGTGGTCCTCACTGCCATCGCCATCTACACTGCAGGCTTGGCACTGCCCCACAACACACACAGGTACCATACACACACACACACACACTCCTTTCAAATTTCAAAGCTTTAATTAGTTGGCTGAAATATGCTACTGCATATTTATTCTATTTATATGAAATTAGTTTAGCTCATTAATATCACCTTCATTAATGCTTCATTAATAAAATGAATTTTTAAATATTGTGTGTGTGTGTGTGTGTGTGTGTGTGTGTGTGTGTGTGTGTGTGTGTGTGTGTGTGCGTGTGTGTGTGTGTGTCAGATTGATCTCAGGTGAGGCCACAGAGCAGGGCTGGCGTGTGCTGAAACTGGCGGCTCTCCTCTACCTGGCTGTGCTTCTCGGCTGCACAGCTCTCATCAACTTCTCCCTGGGCTTCATCCTGGCCGTCACACTGGTGCCTGCTGCTGCCTGTGTCACACCGCACATGCCCAAGTACGAAAACACACACATACACTAAACACCTCAGCTCAACGTATAACCGAGTTACCACACACTCTTAGCCAATAAGTCAATTTTAGCAACTCGTGGGTGGTTAAACATTTTTTTTAAGCCCACCCCATTTCAAGTCATATACCCTGAGTTCCTCCTCATACATTATAGGGGTATATTACCCCTCTATGGATTTAGATTAGATTAGATTTTATTCGATTCAACTTTGTCATTGTGCAAGGTACATGTACAGAGCCCATGAAATGCAGTTAGCATCTAACCAGAAGTGCATAAGTGGCCTATTTACAATAAATAACAGTAAGATAAAAAGTGTATGAGGTCCATATATACAGGGATGAGGTGATTAATGTACAGACGGTGCAGTAGGTAATATTATATAGTGTGTATATAGTAATATACAATATAATGTGCAAAGTTTATGCATAGAGAGACATGTCAGAAGATAATATACTATATGATATAGTTATGTACAAGTATGATACAGTATATACAGTGTAAATATGGGTGGAATGTACAGTAGTGCAAATGTGAGTTATGGATGGTGCAACAAAAAATATATATATAAAATATAAAAAAAAAATATATATATATATATATATATATATATATATATATATATATATATATATATATTATATATTTATTTTTTCACCTTAGAATTTTATACATTTTTAAATGTAAATGCTAAAATTAAATGAAAATTGTTGTAATTAATCATCTGTCACTGTTTTTTCCTGCCTCTCAGATCTTTGGGTGCCTTGGCAATGGTGCTGCTTAGTCCAGGTTGCACAATCTTCTACTGTATCTTCCTCTTCCAGGACCTTCAGGAAGCTCCGGTTACATTGCCCGAGTGTTGTGTGCTCTTCCTGTCGGTCATCTCTCAGGGCATCCTGGATCACACCCTCTATGGCTCGCTGATCTACCCGCTCTTGGCACTGTTTGTGTATCCATGTTGGCTGCTGCTCTGGAACGTCCTGTTTTGGAAATAACAAGAACGAACTGAGCCTGTAATGTGCCTGTCAGGGAAACAGCTCAGAAGCATTCAGCCTTCCTTCGGGTGCACCTGAGAGGCAATTTGGGAGAAACATGTCAGGGCTTAATGAAAGTCAATTGGGGACTGGTCAAGAATATGGGAGGAGCTACTAAAACTTTAAAAGATATAGGAGGAAAAAAAAACGTTGCGGAGGACATTTTCTTCCTAAAGCTTTTTTCTTTTTCTTTTTTGTATGTTTATATTTGTTTTAAGAGACTGGACAGGAAAGCCATTTGTTTAACACTGGAAGGAAACATGAATAGGATTTTTTTTTTCTCAAATGAAAGTATGCATCGGTGTTTTTCTGGTAAGCTAGCTGGAATCACTGAGCTTATACTATACATTGTGTTAAAATGGAGCAAGAATGAGAACATTTTAAGTTTTACTGGCTGAAGCTATCTGATAAATTGGGTACTTTCCTTTAATTAATGTGACGAGCTTTTTCTGAACAAAGGACTACTAACCAAATTTACTATATTGGTTTTCCTTCGTGGCAAATTTGTTTTCAAAGTTGCTGAAACATTTTTTTCTTACTTGATTTAAAATGTACTTTTTTTTGTTAATAAAATGCCTAAAAACTGAACGAATGCTTCTTTCGAAAGTCACACTCTATATAAGGATTCTTCAGCATTTTCTTGAAAACTAAATCTACTTTACGAAGTAGTTTATTTCACAGTCTTTCACTCAGAGTAACTTACTAATAATGCAATTTTCTTTATACACATTAAACACTATAGTCATTGTAAGTTTTTCAACATTTCTCATTGTAAGTTGTAAAATCGAGAAGAGTTCAATTGCCACTGAATCATTTAATTGTATTGGAATAGAGACATGTTTATTAAAAGTTAAAGGATTTAGTTTACTTAATTGTCAAACTTTGTACTTTAAACTTTGTACTTTAAACTTCGTAATAAAAAAAAAACCTGATACATGGCAGGATTTCTTAAACCCTTTAAGAACAGGGAATTTAACTGTTGCTTAACTGTAATATTACTTCAGTAAAAGTGTCCCTTTAAACTTACACTTGAGCAAAAGTATTTGCCTTTAAATGTATTTAAGTAGCAAGTACTATGATTTAATAATAGAATGATATTACTCAAACATTAATTGATATTGGGCAAAAAAAATTTAATGAGCCCTAAACCTTTTTAACGACTTCAAAAGAATCGCACAGATAAGGCCATGGGTGTTGTGGCAAGTTCGAGTCAGGAGTTTCTACATCATTTATTCCTCTTTAAATGCTCTGCTTGAAGTTTGCACCGTTTTTAATTGAATCCATCACTATGTCGCGAGCGAGATGACCGCGCAACCTTGAAGTTACAAACAAAAAGTTTACACAATAGCACTTCATTAAACTACACCATTTCACATGATGAGGATTACACAGTTTTGCCTTCATCCGTGACACCAGTGTGTTTTCTTTTCCTGCCAGGTGACCCTGAACTCTTCATTTTCAAGCGGCTGTTACGTCACGCTAAGCTGTAACTTAAGCAACTCAACTGATCGATAACAGCATTCGTTGTCAACCAATTGCATTATCGATTAATTGTTGCAGCCCTACTTATGTCTTTTAAATGAGCCTTTTAAGCTGCACTGGACTCTAAACTCAGTTCAGGACCTTTTCAGTACATTTTCAGAAAACCTTTATGACATCACCCTAATTCTTCTTCTTTGGGCTGATCACAGCAGATCATTCGTCTCCATACCCCTCTGTCCTCTACATCTGCCTCTTTCAACTCAAGTACCTGTATGTCTTCCCTCACCACATCCATAATCCTCCTCTTTGGCCTTCCTCTTCTCCTCCTTCCTGGTGGCTCCATCCTCAGCACTCTTCTACCCATATACCCCATGTCCCTCCTCTGCACATATCCAAACCATCTCAATCTTACCTCCCTCACCTTGTCTCCAAAATGTCCTACATGCGCTGTTCCTCTAATAAACTCATTTTTAATCCTGTCCATCAACCTGCTTCCTACTCTCACCACAAATCACAATATCAGCCACAAACATCATAGTCCACTGAGACTCCTGTCTGACCTCATCTTCAACCTGTCCATCACCACTGTAAACAGGAAAGTGTTCAGAGCCGATCCTTGATGCAGTCCAACCTCCACCTTGAACCAGTCTGTCGTTCCTACTGCACACGTCACACTGTCCTCGTACATGTCCTGCACCACCCTCACATACTTCTCTGACACACCTGACTTCCTCATACAATACCACAACTCCTCTCTCCACCCTGTTGTACACTTTCTCTAAATCCACAAACACACAATGCAACTCCTTCTGACCTTCTCTATACTTCTCCATCAACATTCTCAAAGCAAATAATGCGTCTGTGGCGCTCTTCCTCGGCATGAAATTATACTGTTGCTCACAGATGGTCACCTCTTCTCTCAGCCTGGCTTTCTCTACTCTTTCCAGTAACTTCATGGTGTGACTAGTACCTATCAGTCACCTGTAGTAACTGCAGGTCTGCACATCTCCCTTATTCTTAAAGATCGGTACCAGCACACTCCTTCTCAATTCCTGCCTACTTTTCCCATCTCTCTGCCGATCCCAATCCTGTTTCGAAAACCTCTTTTTCTTTATGCTTTCCTCTCTTAACTCTTCTCACCTCCACTACACTCTTACTGTACTCTTCCTTCAGAATCACCCCTACACCATTTCTCTTTCCATCCGCACCATGATAGAACAGTTTAAACCTCAACCTCCAATGTTCCTGGTCTTACTCCTTTTTCACTTGGTCTCCTGAACACACAACATATCTACCTTTCTCCTCTCCATCATATCAGCTACCTCTCTTCCTCATAGTACCAACATTTTCAGTGCCCACCCAAACATCCACTCTTCTTTACTTTTCCTTTTCCTGTGTCTCTGTAGACGTCTTCCTCCTCTTCTTCTCCTCCTTCGGCCAACAGTAGTTGACAGTTATTAGTCAATTGTATTAAATTAATTAGCGTTTATTATCCTCATAACGAGATGAGTGATAGAGCTGCATACACACCTTTACACGTTTCTTCCCTACTTTGTTTTTTTCTGAATTTGGATCCTGATGGTTTAGATCAGGGGTCACCAACATGGTGCCCGCCAGGACCACATGAGTAGCCCGCGGGTCTTTTCTAAAAATAGCTGTTTCCTACCTCGTTAAATCATTGTTGATAATTATTATGAGAAATCATTAACACGATCAGTGTCTTCACATAGATGAATATCATTAATTATTAATAATATCATATAATAAAAGGTAAATTGAGCAAATGTGGTATTTCAGATCAAACTGAAAACTGTGTGTATCAAACTGGTAGCCCTTCACATTAATCGGTACCCAAGAAGTAGCTCTCAGTTTAAAAAAATTTAGTGACCCCTGGTCTAGACCCTATTTTGTCATCCATAATTTTCATTTGGATTAAGCGCTCCTTTCTGACGTGACGTCATACACCTTCTGCGTGTTGCTACGTTTTTATCCGCTCATAGATAAAAACACTTGATTTTGCGAAATGTAGTTGAGTAAAAAGTAAAATATTGACTTTGAAATGTAGTGAAGTTAAAGTAAAAGTCTCTCCAAACAGAAATACTTAAGTAAAGTACAGATACACGTAAAAAAAAAAAAAAATTATTAAGTACAGTAACGAATATATTGTACCTAATTTGACTACGTCAATTACGTACCTTCAATCATTTTTAAAGTTACTCTATATTCATGTTGCTATGGTGTGTTTTGGAACAATAATACTTCATTGTATTGTTCTTTTGGGTGATTTTCGAGACTGTAAAGCATATATATCTCACAATTGTGACTTTATAACTCGCAATTCTTCCCCTTTTTTTGCAATTCTGAGAAAAAAGCAATAACCATTTTGTGTGTGTGTGTGTGTGTGTGTGTGTGTCGGAAAAGGGCTTTCATACATTTCTCTAAAAAGATATATATATATATACAGAGAATTCATTCTGCTGCTATCGTTCATTCGAGGATATGAGAGGAGGAACGGTTACATATTTCCGCCGCCAGAGTTTCCGGAGGAATTAAAAATGAGACGGACCAAGTTCCTGTTTTGATTTATTTCCCTCCTGTGTCAGAAGGAGCGATGAAGACAGCGCGGTGCGCGTTTCTCCCTCAATAACTCCATCTCTTATTTCGTGTCGTTTTGCTTTCTCGATATCCCGGGCGCCGAACACACAGCAGCTCATCATGGCTCTGAGTTCGGGGGTTTGGGCTCCGGTTTTTCCGTCTCCGGCACTCCAGCAAGGCTCGAACGCGAGCTCGGGGTCCGGCTGCGGCACGGTCTTGATGTCGGTGCGTGTGTCGGTGTCGTGGGCGACGCTGCGAGCTCTGCGGCCGCTCCGCTCTTCCGGCACCGTGGAGGATGACTCGGCTCTCCGCCTGCAGCTCAGCATGGACCCGAACCGGCCAGGAGACTTCCGGCTCACCCTCAGAGACTCCGGCAGTAACGGCAGGATCATGGTAAGTCTCCTGGCCTTTAAGGAGAGAGACCTTACATGTAGATAAGTGTCTTACATTTAAATTGGGATTTAACTTTATATAAAATAAGCTGCATTCGTTGCTAAAGATCAAACTCCTACAAATGTCTTCACAACTTCCAAGTGAAAACATATAATCACACTTTCTACAGCAAATTAAATTAAAGGTGTGTGCTCTGTAATTTACACAAGACTGTCTCGACCTGTAAACATCTTCCAAGTCCGAAGATATAGTGAACAAAAATCATTTTCCATCCAGTAAATCCAGTTATTTATTGAATAAAGGCGTTTGTTTACATTTTTTCAGGTTTGAATATATCCTCAGAATCAGAGCTGCACAGCCCCGCCCCCTTTTTCTCTTCATAGGGAAGTTCCCAAAGTGTCTGCATTGAATGAATTTACCAGAAGCGAAGGTGTTGTTTATTACAAAGTCCAGTGATGGATTATCACATCTTTTTACCAAATGTGCAGTAGGTGATTTAATTCGACAGCTGTACTAATTAATGACATTTAGTCTGAGATCTGAACAAATCAATTGTAACAGACGGTAAACTTCAACGATTCCTCGAGCCAATCATATCGATCTGATGCTTATTCAGTTCCTCACTGTCCTTACTTTAGTTCCTTCCTGCAAATAGTTCCTCCCATATACACATATGTGACATATGTCTATGTGTGTATAGAGACTTTAAAATAAGGTAGACACATTTTTTTTTCTAATCTGCAAACCCAGCACATAACATTTATTCTTCTTCTTCTTCTTCTTATTCTTATTATTATTCGCTGCTATTTTCTTTACGTCTTATTTGACATTAGAGTTTAGACACACCAGTGTTTGCTAATCATGATTATAAAATAAATCATTGTTCTCTTGATACTAAGGCTGAACTGCGACCTCTGGACTTGTGACATTACATTACATTACAGTCGATTACACTGTACCATTGGCACGTGTAAATAACTGAGTAGAGTGGTTTTTTTTTTTATTTTAGTAGTTGCAATTTGTCTTTTGCTGCCTTCTTGTCCTGGTCACTCTGGTAAAAGATTTGATCTCATGAGTCTTGTACTAATTAAATAAAGGTTACTAACTAACTGCAGCATGAGAACATGAACAGCGGGTTTTATTCTTTGTTGTATATTTTACATATAATTCGGTTATGGAGGCTACAGGATTCTGGGCCAATATAAAGTAATTAACGATATGATGAACATCTTGTAACTCTTTGTTGGAAAATCTGTTTCTATATGTTTCTATAAACACAATGTGATTTTATAGCTCATATAAAACCTAATAAATCCAGGGTTATGGTCCCAGGAATCCACATGTGAAAAAGAGAGCTGCAGGATTTAAGAGTGATATAAAAAACGTGTGTTTTACATGCAGCCTGTAACCTGCTGTCTGCTCTCTCCCTCAGTCACTGGCAGAGTTTGAGCTGTGTGCAGTGAGGTACGAGATCAAGTCGCCTCGCTGCCATGAGCTGTGCGTCATCAAGCCGCCGCACGACACGCTGACCTTCACCTTTCGCAGCGAGCAGGAGGCCCAGGAGTGGGCCACCGTCATGATATCATCACTGAGGGAAGCCCACAGAGGTCAGAAGTCATGTTCACTTTCAGTGCGGTTTCTTTTTTTTAAATTTTATTTCTCCTCTTCTGATTTCTTTATTTTGCCCCGTTTCAATACAGCTTGTAACACCCTCACTGGATTGCTATCTTTTATTCTGACACCTCCAGTTTCTTTTCTCTGCTAAATTCTGCGAATCTCTGCGAAAATGTACCTCACCAGAATATCAGTCCAGTTTAAAAAAAAAAAAGCGCTGTTTATTTGTGTACCTCCAATAAGATCATCTTCTTCTGTTCCCTGTCGTTATGGGGAACGAGGAGGGGGAAAGTCAAACAGACAGATGTGGAATAATATCACTTGACTGTGTCCTAATGAACCAGTATTAGAAATAATTTATCGATGGAGACCTCAAAGCGTTTTTGTAAATCGCTCTCTGGATAAAATCATCTGCCAAATGGCATTAATGTAAACGCAGACATTCATGCAGGCGGATACACATGCAGGTGCAGACGGACCAAAAACCTTCAGACAAAAGGTACACAGATACTGTATGTGCAGGCACATGTGCAAACGGACAGGTGCATGCCAAGATGGACAAAAAGATTGTCAGACCTGTGGATTGACAGACCAACACATAAACAAGTGCAGATGCATAGTCAGGCCGATACACCGTTAGATGCAGACAGAATCATGCAGATGTGCAGACAGGCACAAAGACACATACGGCTGCAGAAAAACCTGCAGATGCACAGGTACTCATGTGGACACGTGCAGGTGCAGATGTGCACATAGATATGCAGACAGCCAACTGACACCGATGTTAGCTGGAAGACAATTAACACATGCTGTACATTAAATGCCAAGCTGCAATTTCTGCCACTTCAGACATATTCACAAGTCTGTTTCTCAGTCGCAGGCATCCGCCTCTCATCCCACTGACGACACGGAACATCTAAAACCTGTCGAGCAGAGCGCAGCATTGTCCTTATCAGCAAAAGGTGAGTGAGATGAGGAACCCGCTTTGTGATTATCATCGGGATGCACTGCGCTTTACACCACACAAACAGACGTTCTTTTGTAGTAAATGAGGTTTTTTCGTTTGTATGGGACGTCTCATGAAGTCTGAAAAAAAAAAAAAGCAATGTGCAAAAATTGTGTTAAATTGTGTAATTTGAATTGTTTTGCCTTGTTGTTTTTCTGATTACTGCATTATTGTAGAGGAACTATGTGCAGAGCTGGCCAGAGCCATCGAGGCCGGAGATGCTCAAGCAGCAAAGCAGCACGCTACATCACTGGCGCACCAGCAGATGGCGCTCACCATCCAACCGGCTCCAAAGGAATCTGAAGATGAAGAGATCAGGTGAGTTTATTTTATTTAAAAAAACATTTACATCTTTTACACCGGACATTCATTCTATTTTTGCTCAATCATTATTTTTAATGGAGATGAGATCATATTTTTAAGACACTTATTACTAAGAGTAATATCTAATATACTGGATTTAAATTTTTTTTACTGTTGATTCCTATTTCATTTCACTGCAAACATCTTCTGTTTTATTGTATTGTAGATTGGATTTCCTTTCTCTATTCTGATTTTTGTTTTTATCCTTTTCATTTTTCATTCCATTTAATGTCATGAAATGAAACGAATGAAACGTTAAACACACACACACACACACACACACACAAAATGTCATGCAGTTTTAACATGCATTTTGTTACATGCACAGTTTTATGTTCTACGCCATCTGTGTCAAACTTTAAATAACTTAAAATATTTTGCTCTCTATAAAAATATCTCCAGTCAAACACCAGACGTCTCACAGCTTCATCATGCAGCTCTTCAGAAACTCTCCCTCAGTAAATAACCGGCTGATGAGACTCTGATTTCTCCTCTGTTTTCACACCAGCTTCACTTTGTGATTTTGCTCTGGTGAAAAACATCTGCTGAAATGTCAGATTCTTCTTTAACTCTTCTCCTTTCTGGATCTTCTGCTCTGCATTCAGGTTTTTCAGCTTCTCCTGATGTTTTGTCTCGTAGTTCCGTCTGAGATTCAATTCCTTAATTACAGCCACATTCACTCCACAAATAAGACACACGTGTTTACACGTCAGCAGTGTCAGTAAACATCTACTCAGAATCCCATCGGTTTTAAAAGGCTGTTTTCAGAATCCACTTTTCTCTTCACCACTGTGAGGCGCTGTTTCACAATAACTGTACAATAGAGTTAAATACATCAACAGAAGCTCGACTTGATTGACGCTGGAATGTTCTCAGGTAGTCTAGAGTTCAGTAAGGCAGCTGAAGCGCTGCATTATGGGATCTGTAGTTTGTGTTATCAGCGCTTCATATCGCCGGGACATTAATAACAATAATAATGGATCTTTATAAAATCATCTCACGGGCCGGATATAATTGTACGTCGGGCCAGATGTGGCCCGCGGGCCTTGATTTTGACACATGTGTTCTACGCTAATGTTGCTGGATTCGTAAACACAAAACATTTGAAGTACTAATTAAATGCCTTTGTGTTGTGTTTTTGCAGCTTAGCAGTTGCAGTTGAAGATGCCACGTCGTCCTGTTGCGTCACCGTAAAAGTCGTCCCCCACATGACTGTGGCGTCTCTTAAGCAGCAGGTAAGGAATTGAGAAAGTATTAGTTCTGTTGTGCATCAAAACATAGTTATTCCTCTCACTCTTTTTATTTCTAACTTCTGTCTCTGTCCCAGATGTTTGGAGAATACGGTTTTCACCCCCGAGTGCAGCGCTGGGTCATAGGTCAGTGTTTGTGCTCCGAACAGCGCTCCCTGGTGTCATACGGCGTCTGCCGAGACGGAGACACTGCGTTTCTCTACCTCCTCTCAGCACGCCACGCCCGCCTCAGCCGACTGCAGTGCCAGCAGGACCAGGAGAGCGCCCTCCTCGCACCCGTGCCTAAACTGACCCCGACCCCAGCACCAGCCAGTCACGACTGGAGAGGATACAGCACACTGCCACCAAGACTCCATCATTCCAACACAGGTATAGCTTTAAAGAAGTGCTTTCACACATAATCCATAGTGCATCATAAAGTGTCTGTACCATGGGCAATCATTTACTGCATATTTATATACTATTATTATATACTATATTACTATTTTGGTAAACCCAAATGTAAAGTTCACTTGTATTTTAGATTGACTAAAATCAGCTTATAGATTTATTCTTATGAATTCTAATGAATAAACCAGAGAAGCAAGCAAAAACTCCCTGAGGAAGAAACCTTAAACCTGAAAAACGCAACCCAATCTTTTTGTTTACACGGGATAATGAATATAAATCATCACAGAGTTTAGACTAAGAAGAGTATAAATCAACAGTATTGAGTATGTTTACAGATAGTAATAATAGCCCTGGGATGAATTTTCATTATCATAACACCAGCTCTGTGGTGTAAATTAATTATTTTAATACCATCCAAGTGATGATATCCACTGCATAATATTTGAGATTTAAGGAGCAGGATTTGAGTATTTAGGATCCATGTTAGGACCGTTTATGATAGGGAAAAAGTAAGTATACAAGTGTGAATGAGGAAAATGATGATTAATGTATGCCCATTTAGAGCTCCAGGCTCAACTTTTAGGAACCGTACCAAGGTTTTAAAGGGTCTGGTGTAACTAGTGATGAAAACAATTAAGAAGCAGAAGGTAAAATATGGAGTGAGAGATAAAACGTCTCACCACTCCACTATCAACAAACCTGATTATGACCGTAAGAGCATGAAAAAAGCCGTCCTAATAAATGTTTGATCAAATTTCCAACTGCATTAAAATGATAATAATAAAGTAGTTCTTAAAAAAAAAAAAGTATTTGCTGAAGGTCACTCTTTCCTGAAGTTTTTGTGCTGACTGGGTAGTGGTAAACATTTCTGTTATTTTCCTAGTGCAGGGTAACATGTGTGGGGAAAATGTTATGTAGAGATGAAGTGAAATAATGAAATGAAAAATGTGTGTTTTTTCTGATCCGTTTGTGGGGCGGTGGATCAGTGGTTCAGGTTCTTTGCTGCTGTTCAGAAGGCCATGAGGTCAAAACCCTACATGGCATTCAAACAAAACTCTTTCTGAGGCTGTATAATTGCTTTACGGCACAAATATCACACACGCACACGTGCACGCAATTTACATTTTACATGTTTTTTTTTATTTTTTTATATGCTAGTAAAAAGAGGGGACAAGCACAGCTTTTCAAGGCAGCTGGAGAATTTAGAGTTTACTAGGTTGAAATAAAAAGGATCAATGCTTTTTTTTTTTTGTTGCCTATTTCCAATGAACAGGAAGCGGTGGGGGCGGAGCTGGGAAGCACAGCATCAGTGACATCATGAACCTGGAGAGACTGCAGCTAGGTGTACCTGGGGTGAGACCAACAAACCCGCAGGTACACAAGCACACACACACACACACACACACACACACACACATATATATATATATATAAACAGTATCTCACAAAAGACAAAAGTGAATACACCCCTCACATTTCAGTAACTATTTTATTATATCTTCTCCAGGAACAATACAATAGAAATGAAACTTAGAGTATCAGTGTGCAGTTTGTACAGCAGTACAGGTTTACTGTCCTCTGAAAATAACTCGACATACAGCCATTATTGTGTAAATGACTGGCAACAAAAGTGAGTACACCATACACGTGTGTATCTTGTATTAGAGCAGTTAAAATCTGGTGCTTTGAGTACAATTCTCTCATACTGACCACTGGATGTTCATGGTAAAGACTCTCTGAGGATTTCTTTTCTTTCCTAAGCACTTGTTACTTTAATTATCGTGTCCTAACCGATCTTACCGATTGCTCACATTCTTTCTACAATATTACACATTATCTCGGGATGATTTCTATTTATTTACCACTGAAGGTGGCTGTCACAATAGCAAATAATCTTCCAATATACTCTGATATATCCACTAGTTTGAACCGATTTAATCAATGCCTTTCTTCTCCTCCACTCTAGGCGGGTTGGTCATGTCCTTCATGTACGTTTATAAACAAGTCGACAAGGCCTGGCTGTGAAATCTGCAGTACAGAGAGACCCAACCGGCCCGAGCTCAGCGCGTCCGAGGAAGCGGCTCTGCTTTTATAAGAGCTCTCCGGAACCACACTGTGAACTTTTTCAGCCCCAAGGAGGCCAGTATGGACATGGAAAAGACATAAGTATGTACAGATATCTACCTGGCAAATGATTCAATGTGCAGAGTGATCCAAGGTGAGAAGACGCATCCCTGAACTCTAGGATCTCCCTGACTTCTCTAGGAATTAGCATTGGTTTTGTTCAAAGCGGAGATCAGCCGGACGATGATGATAATTTCATGGATAAAACCTCACACTGGAGATCAGAACCGAACATCAGCTCCTTTACTGTTATTAAAATGCAGTGTTTCTACAGACAACCATCTTTTCTTTGTACTACTCCTGAACTCATGCACGTTATTTTTCTTTTTTTCTGGTAAGCAATAAAACCACATGTAGCATGCTGTTATGAGAAAATAATTAATGGAAGGGTGAACGTGACAAAGAAGAGTTACTGTTACAGCCACCATATTGATCGTTTTCAAGTAATACCATGTGATTTATTCCTCTTGGGAACTTCGTGTAACACAAAATATATTTGTCGTTTAGAGTTTTTTTTAACATTGTGAGTCCACGCTATCACATACACATTGGAGCACCTATAAACACTCGTTCTCTTACCAACCTCTTCATCTTTCTTGAAGATAATAGAACGAAAGGGACACCACAAAGTATAAAGTTCTCCCCATCAGCAATTTGTCTTTGTCATCAAAATGCATTTTTCAACTGTACATTGAGATTTTTAGTTTTCGTGAAACATCCCATATTCAAGTCCAGGCACAAGCTGTTTATAGAAACGTACTAAAAATTAACCTTAAAAATCTGCAACTTTACAGTTTAAAGATATTAATTAATACGCTTCCGGACGATCAGAATCGAAAATTCAGCAGTGCTGTTACAAAATATGCCGGAGAAATTGTAGATATGCAAATGGTTATGAGAAAATATTACTGTTTGTGAATATTAAACCTGAACCACAGGGTTGTTCACAAAAATTGGAAAATTACTGACTGGGGAAAGAGGCGTTCCTAATTTTTGTGAGGATCCAAGCAAATGTAGAGATGATCCTTTTCCTTTGGAGATCTTTGTGCTTTTTTTTGTTTTGTTTTTTTGTTTTTGAATTATTTGTAAAGCTGTACATTGCACAAATGTTCAGGGATACTTTAAATGAGAGGCTAAAGGGGGTCATTTTTTCACTTGTAAATCATATCGATCATCATTTCTGAAAACATGCTCATTTTCACCACAGACTGGAGTCATATATGTATTCAGAGTTAGTTTTTGCCAATGAAATCTTTTGTTTGTTTGTTTTATTCAAAGTTTTACACTAATTAAGATTGTAGTAGGATTTAGAAAACCCTTGGAATTCACAGTTAATGCTAACAACACCTAAAGGTTTATAAAAGCTCATTAACGCATATTTAGCAAAAAGTTTACAGGATTTCTGCAGTTTCTAATTTGAATTTTAATGAAACAGAAATCCTATGAAACTCTTAATGACTTGGATTGTGCTTTTTTTTTTTTTTTTTAGTTATTTAATAATGTTTTTTTTTCTTCCATACATTTTTTTTTCAGATACTTTTACTGGAAATCAGTCTGCCCTCATTTCAGTTTGTTGTGAAAAAGAAACGATAAGGAGCTTGATGTAGCAGCTGTAAAATGTTCTTCACCAGCCTTAAATGGTGTGAAAAAAAAGAGAGAAATGTTTCTTACAAAACCAAAACCCATCTGACAAAATATAGTGTCAGCATTTTACTTGTGCTACACAAGCTCATGATTGTAAATGATTTATTATTGTTGAGTAAATTATATTTGGTGTTCAGTTTATGGACAATAAAACTATGAGATGAAAACATGGATGGTGTTTTCGTTTTTGTATATAAGATAATATACTAAATAAAATATAATAATAATAGATAGTAAAAAATATTACTACTACTAATAATAATAAGTAGAAGAGCAAGATGGAATTGAGACGCTAGGTCTTCTTCTTCTTCTTTCGGCTTCTCCCATTAGGGGTCGCCACAGCGGATCATCCATCTCCATACCCCCCTGTCCTCTACATCTGCCTCTTTCAACCCAACTACCTGCATGTCTTCCCTCACCACATTTATAAACCTCCTCCTTGGTCTTCCTCTTTTCCTTCTTCCTGGTGGCTTCATCCTCAGTATTCTTCTCCCGATATACCCCGTGCCCCTCCTCTGCACATGTCCAAACCATCTCAATCTCGCCTCCCTTGCTTTGTTTCCAAAACGTCCTTCATGCGCTGTCCCTCTAATAAAGTCGTTTCTAATCCTGTCCCTCGTCGTCACTCCCAAGAAAACCTCAACATCTTCAGCTCTGCTACCTCCAGCTCCACCTCCTGTCTTTTACTCAATGCCACTGTCTCTAAACCATACCACATCGCAGGTCTCACCTCAGTCCTATAAACTTTCCCTTTCACTCTTGCAGATACTCTTATATCACAAATCACTCCTGCTATCACTCTTCTCCACCCACTCCACCCTGCCTGCACTCTTTTCTTCACTTCTCTAACACACTCTCCATTACTTTGCACTGTTGAGCACAGGTACCTAAACTCCTCCACCTTCTCCACCTCTTCTCCCTGCAACCGCACCACTCCACTGCCCTCCCTCTCATTCACACACATGTACTCTGTCTTACTCCTACTGACTTTCATTCCCCTTCTCTCCAGCGCGTACCTCCACCTCTCCAGGCTCTTCTTAACCTGCTCCCTACTCTCACCACAAATCACAATATCATCTGCAAACATCATAGTCTATGGAGACTCCTGTCTGACCTCATCTGTCAACCTGTCTATCACCTCTGCAAACAGAAAAGGGCTCAGGGCCGATCCTTGATGCAGTCCAACCTTCACCTTAAACCAGTCTGTCGTTCCTACTGCACACTTCACTGCTGTCATCTGGTCCAACCGACTTTCCACTCTTCATCCTCCTAATCGCTGCTCTCACTTCCTTCTTACTAAACCTATCCACTTCCTGCTTCACCAATTTCACACCATCCAACCTCAAAATGATGCTCAAAATACTCCCTTCATTTTCTCAACACACTCTCCTCACTAGCCAACACATTTCCATATCCATCCTTTTTTGCTCTCACTTGCAAAACAATCCTTCCCAGCTCGGTCCCTCTGCCTGGCCAATCGGTACAAATCCTTTTCTCCTTCCTTAGTGTCCAACTTCTCATACTGCTCCTCATATGCCTTTTCCTTGGCTTTCGCCACATCCCTCTTTACCTGCTGCTGCATCTCCTTGTACTCCTGCCTACTTTTCTCATCACTCTGTCGCTCCCAATTCTGTTTTGTTAACCTCTTTCTCCTTATGCTCTTCTGCACTTTCTCATTCCACCACCACGTCTCTGTCTTCCTTTCTATTTCCAGATGTCACACCAAGTACTTTTCTAGCTGCCTCCCTCATCATGCCTGCAGTAGTTTCCCAATTATCCAGTACCTCTTCTCCTCCACCGAGCCCCTGTCTGACCTCTTCCCTGAACCTCACACTACATTCTTCCTCCTTCAGTTTCCACCATCTTATTCTTCTTTCAGTCCTTACTCTCCTCCTCTTCTTCTTTGCCTCCAAAACCATCCTACAAACCAAGATCCGATGCTGTCTAACTACACTGTCCCCTGCCAACACCTTACAGTCTCCAATCTCCTTCAGGTTGCATCTCCTACATAGAACATAATCCACCTGTGTGCACCTTCCTCCACTCTTATACGTCACCCTATGATCCTCCCTCTACTTTAAATACGTATTCACCACTGCCATTACCAATCTTTTAGCAAAATCTACCACCATCTGCCCTTCCACATTCCTCTCCTTTAGGCTATGCCTACCCATAACCTCCTCATCACCTCTGTTCCCTTCACCTACATGTCCATTAAAGTCTGCACCAATCACCAATCGTTCATTTCTAGGTACACCATCTACCACTTCATCTAATTTACTCCAGAATCTTTCCTTCTCCTCCATCTCACAGCCGACTTGTGGAGCATAGGCACTGATGACATTTATCATCATACCTTCAACTTCCACCTTCACGTTCATCACCCTATCAGAAAATCTCTTCACCTCCACTACACTCCTACTGTACTCTTCCTTCAGAAATCACCCCTACACCATTTCTCTTTCCATCCACACCATGGTAGAACAGTTTAAAGCCACCTCCAATGTTTCTGGCCTTACTTCCTTTTCACTTGGTCTCCTAAACACACAACATATCTACCTTTCTCCTCTCCATTATATCAGCTACCTCTCTCCCTTTACCAGTCATAGTGCCAACATTTTAAGTACCAACCCTAACCTCTATTCTCCTACACTTCTCCTTTTCCTGCCGTCTCTGTAGACGTCTTCCTCTTCTTTTTTTCCTCCTTCAGCCAACAGTAGCCCAATTTCCACCAGTACCTTGTTGGCCAACGATAACTGTGGCAGTCGTTGGTAACCCGGGCCTCGACCGATCCGGTATGAAATTCTTATTTGTGATCCGCACGTTCGATTTGGCACATGTGGATGCCCTTCCTAACGCAACCCTCCCATTTATCCGGGCTTGGGACCGGCACTAAGAGTGAACTAACTTGTGCAACCCTAATAGCTGGGTTATTAAGTATTATGTTTCACATTAATGCGATTCTACATAAAAAATGCAACAGATTCTCTAAAAATTTCACGTTCACATATTTCAAGTTGCTAAATGAAGAGTGAAAAGATAAAAAATGATTTCATAAACACTCAAATGTAACCTTGATTTATTTATTTATTTTTATTTATTTTTATTTTGCTAAAATAATAGTAATTTGACACAATTCCAACATTGCAATGCAGTTGGCGTAGTGAGCCTGTGTGAATTTCAGACTGTTTTCTTGGCGCAAAACAAAGGCATAAAGGTAATCACATGGAATGTCATTCCAGTTTCTCCAGGAATCAAAATTCATATGCGCACAGCACTCTCTAGGCCTATAATTTGGTTCTTGTGTATTCCATTTGGTGTAAGTCAATTTGGTGCCATCAGACCAAAGCCAGTTCCGTTCCTGGAATAATGGACAGTAAACAGTTCAACTACGGTTGTAACATAAGTGCTTATTTATTTGAGGCAATCAACAAAATGGGTTTATTATTTTCCCAAACAAACCTTCTCACAGCAAGAAAGGCCAATCCATGTTGAACTCTCATTGGGGTCATGAGCACGGATAACAGACTTGACATGCTGATATTCAGCCTCGCTGTGTATTGAGACCAAGTTTGCACCAAGATTCAGACAGTGTTGCTAAAAAAAAAGTAAAAAGGTTTGGCATCATTTTATATACACAAGCACACACACACGCACATTTTATATATATATATAATTTTTTTTGTAATGAAAAATATATTTAATTACTACAGAACCTCAGCAGACACCCAGTCCATCTTGATTCCGATATATATGTAGCTGCAGCCTCCAGATGTAACCCAGCCATGACCATGATGTGCATTTGCATGCCAGGCTTGGTGAAAAAAAAAAAAAAAAAAAAAAAAAAAAAGGACATTATTTTGTCTAAACAACACTTTTGAAAAAAAAAATCCTAATGGCTATTTTTTAAATAAAGCGTGGCAAAGAATTAATAAACTCTGGGGTTTTTTTATTATAAAATGAATGTAGAGTAGCTACTAATCAGAATGTAATAGATCCCAATTTTAGTGGTGAAAACACTTTCGATTTAATACTAACATTCAGATTAATTATAGAAAATATAGAAACAGTTTCACAGTTGGAAGTTATACAAAAGGCCTATTTCTCTCAAATATTGTTTACAAATCTGTCTATATCTGTGTTAGTAAACACTTCTCCTTTACTGAGATAATCCATCCACCTCACAGGTATGGCATATCAAGATGATGATAAGACAGCATGATTGTTGCACAGGTGTGCCTTAGGCTGGCCACAATAAAAGACCAGCCTTTTGTTCAGTACATTTCCTCATTAAAATCATTAACTTGTGTACTAGATCCCATACCTACTGGTTCCTTTAAAAATATACCACATGAAGCAAACAAACCTCTTCTAAAAAAAAACAACAACACATAACCCTTAACATTGGTTATGTACCTAAATAATATAGAATAGCATTTATTAAACCCTAATAAAAAAAAACTTAAAATTGACCCCTGCCAGCTATTGCACTTTATATTGAAAATGTGTTCCTTTAATCAAACACAACTAGTTTGAGATTTCTATCACCTCATCTTTTTTTTTAACTACACTACAAACCCCCACCCCACCCCCGCTGTAACAAGTAACTCTGTAAATTTTTATTTTGGGTAAACTTAAAATGAGCTACTTTTTACTTTCACTTGAGTAGATTTTCAGGCTGGTAACTTTACTTGTACTTATGTAAAATTTCATTGAAGTAACAGCACTTTTAATTGAGCAGAATATTTTATCCATCCTTCCAACCTCTGTCAGCCTCTGAGCAAAGCTGCTTCTCTTTTCTTTTTTTTTTGCTTGACCTTAATGCAGCTTTTGGACTGAAGATGGATGGAAGAACTTTTACTAGGATCCCATGCAGCTAGAAGTAAGCTTTCTGATTACATCGTATCTCTGAACGGTCTTTTTATTTAATCTTGTGCAGCAGTTAAGGAAGTTGATGTGGTTTACTCCAGTGGGTATATTTAACATGTATACACATATAACCATACTGTCACATCAGTGGCTCCGATGTTCTTAAATTTAGTAACAGAACATAGGGAAATGTAAGTTTATAATGGCTATTGATCCTCATCGTGTTAACTATTTATTTATTTTTTGTCAGAAAACTAATGATAACCCAATTTGTAAAGTATGTTTACCTTGTTTACATTTATATTTCTTAGACGTATAGTTAGCAGTTTTCACTGATCAACAATAATGGAGGGCAGAGCAATTCTTCTATTCATTTAAAATCCAATAAACAAAACATAGTTTCACTAGTGACTTTTAAAGACTCTTACCAAATTCTGTAAACCGCCACTTTATTATGAAAAACCATAGTTCTGGCTTTGCAGGCACTGCAAGAAAAATACAAGTAAATGAATGTACAGTTTAAATACAGGTTATTAAATGTGTTGAACCACCCATAAGCACTTACATGTAATCAGGAGTCTCTTCTTGCTTGATGTAAAACACTGAGGTAAGTGGTGATGCTTATATTGTGATGGAGAAAGAAACCTCCCCTTTTCCCAAGAAAGAAAAAAACAAACAAAGTTATTCATACTGATTAAATACAATTTTAATTACAATTTTAAATTAAAGTCATTGTAAAGTGTATTATGACAATTTTGCTTGATACAGTTAAATCACAGCTATCTATCTATATGTGAGCTGTATTCCATTATATTAGAAAACCAGGTCAGCTGATGCACTGAAGAACTTTCAAGTTGTACTGATACAGGAGTATTGTTTTCAAAAAGTAAACTAAGTAAACTATCAAATACCTGCTATTCATCAAAGACAGGTTACAGGAAGCATTTACAGTGCTCATGTTCATGCTGTTACTTATGCTGATATTCAGTATTTTGATTTAAGAGAATGTGCAAACTGTATAAAGTGTGGAGTACATTAGCTTTATTTACTTTATTACTTAGGAACCAAGAAGGAAAATACAAAATGTGATTCTTTGTTTACACAGCTGAAGAAAGACATTTCTTAAACATTAACATTTTGTGTACTGCCTTGCTTACATTGGATGGACATCATAGGCGATTTCTTTAAGACTGCAAAGGAAGCTCGGCTTCCCTTATAATGTCACAAAATTAATGGTCAAATATGTACTATTGTATTAACATTTTATTGACTAAAAATGCGTTAGAAAACGTTCATCTCAAAGACGAGTTCGTTCAGAATCAGTTACATATAGCAGGTCGGCTGACTCGATTTCCTTCTCATACATTCCCGCAGCGTCACAGTGCATTTCCCTATTGAAGCCCAGCGTCCATTGACTTCAATGGGGCTGCTTTGAACGGTTTTTTTCAGCGCTTCGAAACTAGACGGTCATTGGATAAACGCTGCGATTATGTCCCGCCCACGGACGCTCAGCGTCTCTGGGGTGAATGGGGAGTGGGCTGGCTCGGACTCCGAGCTTCTGCGTGATGATTGGAGGGTCTGTCGAAAGACTGCATCTCCTTTTGACTGACAGCGATTCTGTACTATAAGGAATCACTGAAGCTATTCGCGCTCAGTCCCATCGCGGATTTCTCAAGTTCAGTCGAAATAAAAACTGCTGCAACCTATTTCTTTGATATTTGCTTGGCGAAATTGCTTGATTTTCATCATACATTTCACACAATTATACACCACATTCCTTGTTTCAGTTTTACAGAGTTTAATATTTTAAAATTGTACATGGCCATCCTTGATAACATCTTGGAGCAGATTCCTCGACGTTTTTCAAATTTGGAAAGCATGCTCTTCTTAGAATTAGTCAATCCAGGGAAATTTGATGACATGAGACAGGTATTTCCAGAGGAGGCCTTCCAAAGTGTCCTGAAAAGTTATGGCCATCACTTTGATTCAGGAAGACTGAGGTCAGAACTTCAAGTCCTGTATTCAGATCAGGACTTGCAGGGTAACAGGGGAAAGCTGTGTGATTACTTGGTGTTCCTTAAAGACATGGAGTTGGACAGTGCAATGCCTCAGCTTTACAAACTGTTCTCATTAGTGGCAACAATTGGAGCTACATCTGCAGGTGTAGAAAGGAGCTTCTCCTGTTTAAAGCGACTCAAGTCCTACACCCGAAACACAATGGGCCAAGGCCGTTTAAGCAGCCTAGCTCTGCTGGCCATTGAGAGGACACTGGTCAAGTCACTTGAAAAGACTCCTAGTTGGTACGACAGGGTCACAGACCATTTTCTTGAAAAGGAACGTAGGGCAGAATTTACTTTTAAATAAATAGACAATTTTATGATGTAGGCCGAAAATGAGCTTCCCCTCTCTGACAGACCAGTAGCCGCCACTGATGGACATTCATCTGAAAACTCTGTTTCTCTGGAACATTTTTTGTATGTTCAGTGCTCAATTACTTAAAGTTAATCTTCTACTTCATTAGGAATGCCTGCACACCTGAATACACACTTTTGTATACAATAGTATGTGTATTGTAGAGAATAGACCCAGAACCAACATTATAACTGTTTCTAATATATTTTTTTTAAACAATTACCAGTCAACAATCCACATCTTTAATTATTTTGTTGCAAACAATTTCTGGTCATTTGAGACAGTGCTAATTTTAAGTATTATGGTATTTAACATTGTACGTATAAAAGATAATGTAAGGTTGTGAACCCTTCACTCACAAATAAAAGCTTTCATAATAATAATTATAAATATACTTATTATAATTATATTATTATAAATAATCATTTACCTGATAAAATTTAATGCGTAATTAATGCATGCATCTTAATCCTTAGGCAATCTACAAAATCCATCCGGACTATGTTCAGACACATATGAGTTATTTCCATATCACTTCATGCATAAAGACAAGAATAGGGTTATGAACTGATAATGTGAAATTATTCTCACATTCATTGTGTTACATTTTTGTTAATTATACAATCATTTCTGATGATTCATGTGAATCATGTTTATCTACATTTAACCAATGAGCATTAAGTTATTTGCCTCCCTGTAACTAACTGCATAACAAACTCTGTGCGCAAACTATTTAATTGTATGTAAAACTTTAGAGTGAGTTATTTTCCTTGGGTGTGATAGGAATACATTTTTTACTTTAATATCAACTGTATTTTTAAGTTTAAATTTCTTTGCATCAGTACATATTTATTAGGTGCAGTCTGTGTGACTTAGTGATAGAGATATTTTGTAACTATGAAACATTTAAACAATAGAAAACACCTCCAAGATTCTATGTCTTGTTCCTTATTGATCTTAAATTAATCTATTTGGTATCAATATCATCAATGGGCCTCTATAAGAGCTCATTTCAGGATTTTTTTTACAATTTTCAATAACACTACATTTCAAAAGACAAAAAATTCTAAAAACACAACTTAAAAAATTACTTTAAAACAAACAAATAAACAATTCCTAAATGGTTATCTGGGGCCTGCTAGCAGCTCTGGTGTTCTTATATGCCTGACATATTCTGCAACCTGGTATACCCATGCTAACCATCATGCTATTCTATAACAAATACTTAAATCCTTCTAAGATTTAAAATTAATGTACATTTTCTAATGTTTTCTTCTTTTTTTTTAATGAATGTTGTATTTTTAGTATTCACAATTGCTGCTGCACATAGTAGTTTGTGTTGAATCTTACTCGGTTTTCTTCTGCTGAATGAATTCTATGTATTCTATTTATTAAATATTATAGTATATTAATTGTTCTGTGTTAGTAAACAATTGTTTGGTAAACAAAAGAAGAAAAGCTAAATAAGTTGTACATTTGAGTACAAAATTGAAGACAACTTAAAATTTGAAATCTTACCATTTTAGTGTGTCTGATAGGAAAAGTTATGTAAAAGTTAAAAAGATTTAAAGCATTCAGGTTCAGGTTCAAAAGGCCATGTAGTTGTAGTTCTACAACATAATAAAAGGATAATAAAAATATATGAAATTGCCAAAATCACAGGACTCTTTGACAGTAAAGCAATATTTATGCGTACACTCTGCATTAACTCTCCCTAAACATATTCCACAATAATCAGTTTAATTATGTTGACTTTATTCAGCATATCCTCATTCTTCCCTGAATGAATTCCTGAATATATCTTTGTCTGGCCATTCCTCTAACTGTTAGCTGGTGTAAAAAAATACATAAAACTTAACACTATTTAGGACATCTGTCAGGGAGCACCCTGCGTCTTCACCCGCACCAGCCCTGCCCGCACGGAGCTGCTCGCCTGATTATTAACATGGTGCACCTGATCTCCATTAACCACACACACATATAAGCAGCCCATGTTCACCTACATGTTGTCCGTTATTGTTTTTCCACGAGTCACGCTGTCTGCACTGCTTTCTCTCTGCTGTTGCTAGCGCCGCGCTTTCCCCAGCGCGGTCCAGTGGATTGCTTTACACAAACTGCCGTATTTTGTTCACAGGACTACACAGCTTTGCTGTTGGAGTGTATTTTCCTGCTTTTGTGCATTAAAGACTTGGTGTGCGTATACTTCGGCTTCCGCCTCATTCTCCGCATCACAGAATAACGGGCCGAAGAAGAAATAAAGAGCGGCTTACCTAGAGATGGATCCCCGACCCAGCACCCCTTCGGACTCGGTTCGGGACCGCATCGCCGCGCTCCGAGCTGCCTTCCCTTCCGCCGCAGCTCGCCCAAACCTCCCCGCTGCCACCTTCAGTCCCATGGCACTCCCAGCGACATTCTCCGGAGAACCTTCCGAATGCCGCGGTTTCCTGATGCAAATAAATCTCTAAATCGAGATGCAGCTGCAGCGATTCCCCACCAATCGGTCTAAAGTCGTGTTTTTCATCTCGCTTCTGTCCGGGAAAACGCTAGCGTGGGCGCAATCACAGTGGGAAGCCTCCGGCCCGGTGGTAAACGCCTACGTGCCGTGTACGGCTCACTTCCTGGAAGTGTTCAGCGCCGCCTCCGGGGTCCTTACAAAGGCCGATCAGCTGCTCAGCTTGCGTCAGGGTGAGGACACCATTACGGATTACAGCCTCCGTTTCCGCACCCTGGTGGCATCTAGTGGCTGGAACGAGTCGGCGCTTCTCGGTGTATATCGGCAAGGTTTGGCTCCAGATATCAGGCAAGCAATGGCCATTCATGATGACATGGTGGGGCTAAAGGAATTTATCCAGAAATCCATCGGCCTCTCTCAGCGTCTGGCGGCGTGCCATCCCACGCCACTTCAACCTGCACCTCTGCTTTCGGTGACACAACCCGTAACGCAGACAGCCTCCGGTTCCGAGCCGATTCATTTGGGCTCCCAAAGACTGTCTCAGAGGGAGCGAAATAGCCACCTGGCCGCTGGTAAATGCCTGTACTGTGGGAAGCCGGGTCATTCCATCACCAAGTGCCCCACACGCCCTGCGCGCACCGCGGTGAGTACAGTCAAGTTTCCGTCAGATATTTCTCCTCTGTCCAAACTCACGGTCACGCTGCTAACTCCTGCTCTCTCCATTTCAGTTCGGGCGCTGGTCGACTCCGGCTCTGCAGGAAACTTCATCTCTCAGGCCTGCCTCAACCGCCTGCAGCTCCCCCGAGAGAGGGGCTCCCAGGATATACCCGTCCAGACCATCCAGGGATGTCCACTGGGCAGGGGCTGAGTGAAGTACTGTACACCGGTCGTGACGCTGCAAGTCGTGTTGTTCCACCAGGAGGAGATCCGGTTCATGGTGCTCAAGGACTCCACGGTCAGTGTGATCTTGGGGAGACCCTGGCTACAGCAACATGCCCCGAGGTGCTCCTTGGACCCGTGTGATATCCTGGAGTGGAGTCCGCACTGCCTGCAGCACTGCCTCTTCCAGCTTCCATCCAGGATCCCCAGAGCCACGGTGGGCGCCACTCGGGTGGAAGAGGCAACGACTGCTACCCAGGTGAAGATCCCCGAGGAATATCAGGCATTCAGGGATGTGTTCTGTGCTAAAGCGGCTACTCGTCTTCCCCCACACAAGCTGCCCAAGGGCCGTGTCTATCCCCTGTCTGCCCCTGAACACCGAGCAATGGAGGAGTATGTCCAGCAGGCCCTCCGACAGGGGTTTATCGCCCCGTCTACCTCCCCAGCGGCGTCTAGTTTCTTCTTTGTGGGGAAGAAGGACGCCAGCCCCCGTCCCTGCATCGATTACAGGCAGCTGAACTCCCAGATCGCTCCTCTCCCTTATCCCCTCCCGCTCGTTCCAGCGGCCCTCGAGGGAGGCTCGGGTGTTAACTAAACTCGATCTCCGGAGTGCCTACAATCTGGTGCGTATCAGGAAGGGGGACGAGTGGAAGACCGCTTTCATCACCCTATCTGGGCACTATGAGTACCGGGTCATGCCATACGGCCTCTCCATCTCTCCGGCCGTCTTTCATGGGTTCATGAACGAGGTGCTCCGGCTTTACCTCCAGAGTTTCGTGATGGTTTATATCGACGACATCCTCATCTACTCACGGAATCTGGAGGAGCACCACAACCATGTGCAACAGGTCCTTGGAGCACTCCAGTCGCACCATCTATACTTGAACCTCTCTAAGTGCGAGTTCCACCGCCCTCAGACCCGTTTCCTGGGGTATGTGATCAGCGCTCATGGGATACAGATGGATGAGGGGAAGGTGAGGGCAGTGCGGGACTGGCCGGTCCCAGAGACCATCAAGGAGCTCCAACGCTTTCTGGGCTTCGCCAACTTCTACCGCCGGTTCATCCAAGGCCACAGCCGAATTGCCGCTCCCCTCACCTTACTTCTCAAGGGCAAGGCGCGAACCCTGAAGTGGACCCAGGAGTCTCAAGAGGCTTTCCACGAGCTCCGCCGGCGTTTTTGCCACGCTCCCGTACTACGCCACCCAGATCCCAGGAAGCCGTTCGTGGTCGAGTTCGATGCCTCCTCAACTGGTGTAGGGGCTGCCCTCTCTTAATGGTCTGGCTCCCCTCCTCGGCTCCACCCGTGCGCTTTCTACTCCCATAAGTTCTCCACGGCCGAGCAGAACTACGACATCGGCAACCGGGAGCTTCTGGCGAAAAAGCTCGCCCTGGAGGAATGGAGACACTGGTTGGAGGGCGCCGAACACCCATTCCCTGCGAGAGGCTCGGAGACTAAACCCCAGGCAGGCTTGTTGGGCTCTTTTCTTTACCCGGTTCCATTTTCAGGTCACCTACCGAGCCGGGTCACAGAATGGAAAAGCTGACCCCATCCTTCCACCCTCACTCAACGTGGGGCCCGTCGTATGGGAGATCGACGAGGAGATCCGCACGGCTTCACACCAGGAGCTTGCCCCTGAAGGCTGTCTGGAAGGACGGGTGTTCGTCCCCACCACCTGTCGGTGGGGTATCATTCAGTCGGTCCCCGAGAGGCTGGGTAAAGGCCACCCAGGTGAGAAGCGCACGGTTTAGCTCGTCCAAGCGCAATACTGGTGGCCCGGTATGACAAGGGACATAAACCACTTTGTCCAGGAATGTACCACCTGTGCCATGGCCAAGGTCTCACATCACCTGCCCGTGGGCAAGCTCGTGCCGCTCCCGATCCATCAGCGCCCCTGGTCCCACTTGGGCATCGACGTGGTGACCGACCTACCACAGTCAGAGGGCAACACATGCATCCTAATGGTGGTGGATCGTTTCTCCAAGGGCTGCCGCTTCATCCCCCTAAAGGGTCTGCCTCCGCCCTTGAAACAGCCGAGGCCCTGTTCCACCACGTTTTCCGTACCTTTGGCCTTCCGGAGGAGATTGTCTCGGACAGAGGACCTCAATTTACTTCCCGTGTCTGTAAGGCTTTCTTTCAGCTCCTGGGGGTATCGGTTAACCTCTCCTCTGGCTACCATCCCCAGTCCAACGGTCAAGCAGAGTGGAAGATCCAGGAGCTAAGCCAGTATCTGAGGGTCTACTTCAGCCAGGACCAGGGGAATTGGTGTCGTTTCCTTCCATGGGCCGAATATGCACAGAACTCACTTCGTCAAAACACCACGGGCCTCACCCCCTTTCAGTGCATGCTGGGTTTCCAACCACCCTTGTTCCCCTGGTCCGACAAGCCCAGCAACGTGCCCGCAGTGGACGCCTCTTTCTGGGAGATCAACCGGGTCTGGGAGTCAGCTCACACCCAACAACGTTGGGCTGTTCGCAACACTCGTAGACACGCAGATGCTTGTCGTCTGGAGTCACCGCGATTCCATCTCGTGGACTGGGTCTGGCTGTCAACGAGGGACCTGTGGCTGAGACTCCCGTGCCGTAAGTTAAGCCCCCGGTCCATCGGACCCTTTAGGGTTTGTCAGGCGGATCAACAACGTGTCCTACCGGTTGGATTTGCCGCCGAGGTATCGTATCCACCCGACAACGAGGGACCTGTGGCTGAGACTCCCGTGCCGTAAGTTAAGCCCCCGGTCCATCGGACCCTTTAGGGTTTGTCAGGCGGATCAACAACGTGTCCTACCGGTTGGATTTGCCGCCGAGGTATCGTATCCACCCGACCTTTCATGTGTCCCTGTTGAAGCCTTATGTCTCGTCTGTCTCTCACCCTCCAGGTGGCCCCGCGGCGCCGGTCCAGCCGGAGGTGGTAGATCAGCCAGGGGTCTACGTGGTCCGGGAGGTGTTGAATTCCCGACGGCGTGGGGGTCGCCTCGAGTACTTGGTGGACTGGGAGGGATATAGTCCGGAGGAGCGTTCATGGGTGGCCAGACAGGATGTGCTGGACCCGGCACTGCTGGAGGAGTCAGGTCGTACGGTGCCGCCCCTGGGGGAGGGGGTGGTGTCAGGAAGCACCCTGCGTCTTCACCCGCACCAGCCCTGCCCACACGGAGCTGCTCGCCTGATTATTAACACGGTGAACCTGATCTCCATTAACCACACACACACATAAGCAGCCCATGTTCACCTACACGTTGTCTGTTATTGTTTTTCCATGAGTCACGCTGTCTGCACTGCTTTCTCTCTGCTGCTGCCAGCACCGCGCTTTCCCCAGCGCGGTCCAGTGGATTGCTTTACACGAACTGCCGTATTTTGTTCACAGGACTATACAGCTTTGCTGTTGGAGTGTATTTTCCTGCTTTTGTGCATTAAAGACTTGGTGTGCGTATACTTCGGCTTCCACCTCATTCTCCGCATTACAACATCATTATTAATAGTAGTAGGCTTTTGTCATTTCAACAATATACAAACCTGATTACAAAAAAGTTGGGACACATACCAAATGTTTAAACTGAGAAAATGTATCATTTTCAGGGACAAAAGAAGTTGCTTTTGAATTTCATGGCATCAACACATCTCACAAAAAATGGGATAAGGCCATGTTTACCACTGTGTGGCATCCCCTCTTCTTTTTATAACAGTCTGCAAACATCTGGGGACTGAGGAGACAAGTTGTTCAAGTTTAGGCATAGGGATGTTGTCCTATTGTTGTCTAATACAGGCTTCTATTTGTCTTAGGTCTTCTTTGTCGCATCTTCATCTTTATGATGCACCAAATGTTTTTTATGGGTGAAAGATCTGGACTGCAGGCTGGCCATTTCAGTACCCGGATCCTTCCTCTTCTACGCAGCCATGATGTTGTGATTGATGCAGCATGTGGTCTGTCATTGTCATGTTGGAAAATGCAAGGTCGTCCCTGAAAGAGACGACGTCTGGATGGAAGCATATGTTGTTCTAGAACTTAAACTTACTCTAGAACATAAAAGCTTCTTGACTTGACTTGACTTGAACTTGGATATACCTTTCAGCATTGATGGTGCCTTTCCAGATGTGTAAGCTGCCCATGCCACATGCACTCATGCAACCCCATACCATCAGAGATGCAGGCTTCTGAACTGAGCGCTGATAACAACTTGGGTTGCCCTTATTCTCTTTAGTCCGGATGACATGGTGTCCCAATTTTCCAATAAGAACTTCAAATTTTGATTCGTCTGACCACAGAACAGTTTTCCACGTTGCCAAAGTCTATTTTAAATGAGCCTTGGTCCAGAGACAATGCCTGCACTTCTGGATCATGTTTAGACATGGCTTCTTTTTTGACCTATAGAGTTTTAACTGGCAACGGCGAATGGCACAGGGGATTGTGTTCACCGATAATGTTTTCTGGAAGTATTCCTGAGCCCATGTTGTGATTTCCAATCCAATGGCCGAGGTTCTTTTACTGATTTTTATTACACTTGACATCAACACCGACATCAACACCATAGAACACTTTGCCTGCTTGTGGACTAAGAGTAAGCAAACTTCTTGCAAACTTATATTTTAATTGAACACATCTTACTTTACAATAAGCATTGCAGCTTTTAATACTCATCGTGGCTTTTCTTGCATGTGGTGAACAGGAAGTGACATGTACCACCAAGTATAATGGGATACGTATTAATATAACCCAAACTTGTGATATCACATAAATCTTGGAAAATCTAAAACTTATTTAGTCTACCAGTCAAATATACATATTATAAAAAAATGATGAATTATAAAAATAAACAAGTTAAACTAACAAAAAAATAACCAAAATAAATAAACATTTAATTGTGAAGGCGCCACCTTATGGACATGACATAGTACAAACAGAATGTTTATGACTGCAGATACAATTACAGTAGCATTCCTGTATGTGATGCAGTGCCGTCTAAGGGCTCGAAGATCACGGGCATCCAGTATGGTTTTACAGCCTTGACCCTTACGCACAGAGATTGTTCCAGATTCTCTATATCTTTCAATGATATTATTTATGATTATAATTTTTCTCTGAGAAACTCCTTTCTGATATTGCTCCACTATTTTTCACCACAGCATTTGGGGAAATGGTGATCCTCTACCATCTTGACTTCTGAGAGACACTGCCACTCTGAGAGGCTCTTTTTATACCCAATCATGTTGCCAATTGACCTAATAAGTTGCAAATTGGTCCTCCAGCTGTTCCTTATATGTACATTTAACTTTTCCGGCCTCTTATTGCAACCTGTACCAACTTTTTTGGAATGTGTAGCTCTCATGAAATCAAACATGAGCCAATATTTGGCATGACATTTTAAAATGTTTTACTTTCAACATTTGATATGTTATCTACAGTATATTGTGAATAAAATATACGTTTATGAGATTTGTAAATTATTGCATTCCTTTTTTTATTGACAATTTGTAGAGTGTCCCAACTTTTTTTGACTGTGAAAAATCAATATAGTTTACAAAATAATTTACAAAAAATAGTCTTGTAATTTCAGCACAAATTCACCTGGTGCAAAGGGTACCTACCTAAAAACATGTCCTGGGCAAAACAAAATTATTAATTCTACTCTATTTAAATGTATATTAAATTCATGTCTAAATTGTATGACTATTTTTGTTGACACGGTACAATCACACATATACCTGATGCAAATATAATCTTTGATAGAAACCTGTACCAAAAAAGGACATGTGGTTCTAATTGAGTTGTACTGATACAGGAGTATTGTTTTCAAAAAGTAAACTGTAGCAAATACCTGCTATTCATCAGAGACAGGTTACAGGAAGCATTTAAAGTGCTCATATTCATGCTGTTACTTATGCTGATATTCAGTATTTTGATCCAAGAGAATGTGCAAACTGTATAAAGTGTGGGGGGTACATTATCTTTATTTACTCTATTACTTAGGAACCTAGAAGGAAAATACATTCAAAAAATTCTAGGGAAACAAAATGTGATTGTTTACACAGCTGAAGAAAGACATTTCTTTGACATTAACTCTGTAGATATTTTCTGTACTGCTTTGCTTACTGTTCTTGTATGTGTTTCTGTAAAAATGATTTGGGTCAATGCATTGGATGGACATTCATCTGAAAACTCTGTTTCTCGGGGACATTCTTTGTATGTTCAGTGCTCATCCACAAACGTAATCTTCCACTTCATTAGGAATACCTGCACACCTGATTACACACTTTTGTATACAATAGTATTTGTATTCTAGCGAATAGACCCAGAACCAACATTATAACTGTTTCTGATATATTTTTTAAAACAATTACCAGTCAACAATCCACATAATCTTTTTTTGTTGCAAACAATTTCTGGTAATTTGAGATAGTGCTAATTTTAAGTACATTATGGTTCTTTTTAACATCTTATATAACAGATAATGTAAGGTTGTGAAGCCTTCACACACACACAAATAAAATTTCATAATAATAGTTATAAATATATTTGTTATAATTATATTATTATAAATAATCATTTACCTGATTATTTTGTTGGACCCAAATATGAAAAATTAGCATTTTGTAAGATGTTCTTGTATGTGTTTCTGTAAAAATGTTTTGGGTCAATGCCCAATGTTCCCAAGTTCTTCTGGATCCTTTGGTGGCTCAGACATTAGAAAGTAATATGTAAAAAAAAAAAAAAATCATGAAATTGAAATGGGGGCACTTTTACATTTAATTAGTCAGCAAGGTTCTGCTATTCTGCAGTCCCCTTTATTTGTTTTTGTAGCTTTGAGGTTCTTTTTTATCATCATTTTAAAACGAAATTCACATTGTTTATAGCATTAGAGCAATAACGTTTGCTCTGCACAAGTTAAAAAAAATCCTTAACATTTAATCCTCAAGCAATGTACAAAATCCATTTGGACTATGTTCAGACACCTGTGAGTTATTTCAATATCACCTTATGCATGAAGACAAGAATAGGGTTGTGAACTGATAAGATGAAATTATTATTCATTGTGTTACATTTTTGTTATCATTATTATTAGTAGTAGGTTTTAGTCATTTCAACAATATACATTATCCCCAGGAACGAGGTGCTACAAAATAAAACAGAAGATTATTATATGTTATTATTACATATTAATAATAATACAAAAAGTATATATATATATATATATATATATATATATATATATATATATATATATATATATATATATATACACACATACATATATATATAATATATATATATATATATATATATATATATTATATATAATATAAATATATATATAACGTATATATACGTATATATAGTTATGTGTATATATATACGTATATATACGTATATATATATATATATATATATATATATATAATATATATATATATATATATATATATAGCAAACAATTTATCTGATTTGTTTTGCATAACTGCTTTTCCCTTTTTCTTTTTTTTTTGGTTGTTTTTCCATGCAATTCTATACAAACAAAACAAAACAAAACAAAAAATCCAAGGAGTTTCTGAAATACTTAATGCAATCCATCTTTCCTCCCATTATAAACATTAATATAAACATTATTGAACACTATGTGTACATGAACTATCAAAGAATTTTACATTATGCTACTGTCAAATAATCAGCTCATTGAACTGATGTTCATGTGCACAAGTCTTCCTAATAAACATTAATTGTATAAATATTTTGTCTTAATGCAATTGTGGTTTAGTGTGTAATAATGTACGTAATAAATCATCACTATGCACCTGCTCCAAGTCAGCTAGAAAAAAATATTTATTTATAGAGGCCTAAAAATAAGCTCAAAGAAACACATCATATAATCTAATATCTAATATAATCAATCCAATTTATCTTACAAGTTCACCCAGTGTTCACTGTCTCATTGAGGAGCAAATTTAGCAAGCTTTTATGTAAAACATCTTTCTCAGTAGTCAGAGTGATAAACTCATCATTGCACGTCCACCACTGGGGAGGATTAAGAATGTAACAATCTGTCAAAAAATTGTCCTGAAAAAGAGACACATTACATTATAGCAGTAAAGATTAAGTGTCCTCTGAAAATAATTCAATATACAGCCATTATTGTCTAAATAGCTGGCAACAAAAGTGAGTACACCCTAAGTGATCATGTCAAAACTGTGTCCAAGGTGTCAATATTCTGTGTAAACACTATTGTTCTCTAGCACTGCCTTAATCCTCCTGGCATTAAATTCACCAGAGCTGAACAGGTTATTGATAGGATCCTCTTACATTCCTCCATATTTACATCACGGAGCTGCTGGATGTTACATCTTCTTAATAACTAAAGTAATATGTCAGCTATATTTATGTGTGAGATTGTTTATATCTTACAGTCATGTGCTTTTCCCCCAATATAGTTGTGGATTCAGTAGTTGGTTGATTCACCACAAAAACAACACATCAAATGCAGGATTAGACAGGCAAACAAGTGTACGAACTACAGACAGTGTTCCAACCTTCTCACTTCATCTTTTATTGTATCTGTATGACTCTCTCTTTCACCACTTTTTTGTTCCTTTTGTTTCTATCCTCAGCTTTGCTGCTCTCCACATAAGTGAGGAAGTAAAAAATAATAATTAGCATTTTCTTAATTACTTTGGATGTGACTTTTAATGGCTATGGTATAAATAATAGATGTAAGATATAATGTTTGATGCGTTTGTGCAAGGTAGAGTAGATAAACACCACTTAAATGTGGCCATTGCAGCTGCAATAAACAGAAAATATTCAGTTTAATAATGTGGAAACACACACACAAAGTAAAAACTGTTTTCACCACTGCATTCTAGAGTTTATCTTTAGCTGAGGTTGGATGACCACTGGATTGTTCATTTTTTTGTTCTTGTTCAATGCCTCCCTTTGTAGGTACAGATTCAAATACCTGGAAAAAAAAGAAGTAAAGACAGTTGAAGATCTTAATCACTGGTGGTACACTTGCGCTGGATTATTTTCGCACCATTGTATCTGGAGCTTAAACACATAGTTCTGAAGACAGAACAGACAGAACAGAACTGACACATGACTGATTGACCAGTTTCTTGTCTGTCTCATGACAAGTCTGGTGGGAAATTTTGAAAGAATTCATCAGCAAATTAAAATGTGGGATATTCGCAAATCTTTAATGAAATACATTTATGAATTACATTTACCATGTACAATACCATGGAATTACCAATTGTGAGTAAATAATTACAGATTTTTTTTTTATTCATACACGTCATTTTATTAAGGTGCTTTCATGCCTACTGGTCTGTTTGCTAGTTGTTTTGTTTTCACATTAAACATAATTATACTGTATATGTAACCCAGCTGGGGTTATTATTTAGCACTATTGCCAATATTTATTTACAGAGGTATTTACATGGGTTTTAAGGCAAATACCAGTGTGATAATAGTGTGTGTTTTATTCCTATTCCTAAGAATTAAGTAATAATGCTTGTTTTTGATGCACTTGTTTACAACGTGTCTTTGCTTAGCAGATTTTGTTTTTGTGAATGGCTGAAATTTTGCTCATTCCTGCCCCACATTGAGCACCATAAGTGTTCTGACCACTTTTGTTCATTTGGTCTGCATGTGTGTGAGTTTATTTGCAATCTTAAGTCAAGTCAAGACAAGAGGCTTTCATTGTAATTTCAACCATACACAGTAGTAAAACATTCCTTCAGAAACCTGGTTCTACACTTTAAAAACAGAGCTACAACCCACAACATACAGCCACAAATTGTATCGAGTGCAACCTAGTGCAAACAGTGCAGACAGACAACACAAGACAGTGTGGGACAGATACACAACACAAAATAGCACAGACCAGTCCTTTCTGTATGCTGAATCGTTGTTCTTGCTGATGAGACCCACCACGGTCGTGTCATCTGCAAACTTGATGATGTGGTTGGAGCTGTGCATTGCTACACAGTCATGAGTCAGCAGAGGACTAAATCCATTTGCAGAGGGAGGTGTTCAGTAGGCTGAGCTTCTCGATCAGGTTCTGAAGAATGATTGTGATGAATTCTGAGCTAAAGTCTATGAACAGCATTCATATGTATGTGTCCTTGTTGTCTAGGTGGGTGAAGGCCAGATGGAGGGTTGTGGAGATGGCATTGTCTGTGGAACAGTTTGGATGATACGCAAACTTCATGGGGTCCAGTGAGAGTGGATGCTAGGTCTTGATGTGCCTCATGACAAGCCTCTCGAAGCACTTCACGATGGGTGTGAGCAAGACTGGACAATAGTCATTGAGGCAGAAGAACGTTGCTGCTCAGTGAGAGGTTGAAGATGTTGGGGAAGACAACCACTAGCTGTTCTGCACATTCCTTGAGCACTCTGCCAGGAATGTTGTCTGGTCCAGCAGACTTCTCTTGGTTAATTCTGCATAGAGTTTTCCTCACTTTAGCTGTGGTTAGACAGAGCACCTGGTCATTGGGAGGTATGGGAGGGTGGTCTTCTGTACTTAAAACTGGGTGTAGAAGTTGTTCAGCACATCTGGGAGGGAGGAGTCACGGTCACAAGCAGGTGAAGTCGTCTTGTAGTTTGTGATCGCCTGGATGCTATGCCACATGTGTCAGGTGTCTCCGATGTCCTGGGAGTGACTGTGGATTCTCTTGGCGTGTGTGCACTTCGCCTCTTTGATGGCATGGGACACTTTGGCTCTTGCTGTTCTTAAGGCCTTCTTGTCCCATGCTCTAAAGGCTTATGGTTGGAGCGTGTAGTGATGGTCTTGGAGATAGTCGCACGCATTGTCTAAGTTGATGGAATCGCTTGTTGGTTGCAGCCTCCCTAAACAAGTCTCAGTCAGTGCACTCAAAACAGTCCTAAAGAGCAAAGACGGCAACTGCTGGCCAGGTTTTCATCTGTTTCAGAACCGGTTTAGAGCATCTGACGAGCGGTCTGTATGCTGAAATTAGCATAACAGAGATGTGAGTAGCCGAGATGGGGGTGGGGCTCAGCACTATATGAGCCGAGGATGTTTTTGTAAACAATATCCAGCTTGGTCACTGCTCTCGTTGCAAAGTCCACATGCTGAATGAGTTTAGAATGGACAGTCCTGAGATTCGCATGGTTGAAATTTCCAGCGATAAACAATCCGTAGGGGTGAGCATTCTGCAGGTCGCTAATAGTGCGATAGAGTTCACAGAGTGCCTCCTTAGCATTAGCTCTGGGGGGGAATGTACATTCAGACAATGAAAACAGCTGTGAATTCCTGTGGTAAATAAAAAGGCCTGCATCTTACAGTCATGAACGTCAGTAGATCACTTTAGCCATCAGCACTAGTGTGAGACAAGCACAGAGTTATTGCACCATTCAGTGTTGATATAAACACACACCACCACCGCAAGTCTTACTGTCCAGAACTCTGTCACTGAGCCACGTCTGTGTGAAAACAAAGAATCTTTAATCTCTCGCGGCGTGGTCCACTGGAGTGCAGTAGAGTTGAAGAAAGTTTCTGAGAGGGTGATGAATGTGAAGCTGGAAGTTAAAGGGGTGATTATAAAGGTCATCAGTGCCTATGTTACACAAGTGGGTTGTGAGATGAAGGAGAAGGAAAAATTCTGGAGTGAGTTAGATGAAGTGGTAGAAGGTGTACCTAGCAATGAAAGATTGGTGATTGGGGCAGATTTTAATGGGCATGCAGGTGAAGGGAACAGAGGTGATGAGGAGGTGATTGGTAGGTATAGCCTTAAGGAAGGGAATGTGGATGGGCAGATGGTGGTAGAGTTTGCTAAAAGGATGAAAATGGCAGTGGTAAATGCGTATTTAAAGAAGAAGAAAGATTAAATGGTGACGTATAAGAGTGGAGGAAGGTGCACACAGATGGACTATGTTCTATGTAGGAGATGCAACCTAAAGGAGATTGGAGACTGTAGTGTTGGCAGGGGACAGTGTAGCTAGACTGCATCGGATGGTGGTCTGAAGGATGGTTTTGGAGGTAAAAAAGAAGGACTGAAAGAAGAATAAGATAGTGAAAACTGAAAGAGGAAGACTAGTGTGAAATTCAGGGAAGAGGTCAGACAGGGGCTCGGTGGTGGTGAAGAGGTGCTGGATGATTGGGCAACTACTGCAGAAGGTGATAAAGGAGACAGCTAGAAAGGTACATGGTTTGACATCTGGAAATAGAAAGGAAGACAAAGAGACATGGTGGTGGAATGAGGAACTGCAGGAGAGCATAAAGAGAAAGAGGTTTTCAAAACTGAACTGGGATCGTCAGAGTGATGAGAAAAGTAGGCAGGAGTACAAGGAGTTGAGGCAGCAGGTAAAGAGGGATGTGGCAAAAGTCAAGGAAAAGGCAGATGAGGAGCTGTATGAGAAGTTGGACACAAAGGAAGGAGAAAGGGATTTATACCAATTGGCCAGGCAGAGGGAACAAACTGGAAAGGATGTGCTGCAAATAAGAGCAATAAAGGATGGAGATGGAAATGTATTGACTAGTGAGAAGAGGGTGTTGAGAAGATGGAGGGAGTATTTTAAGCAGCTGATTAATTAGAAAAAAGAAAGAGAGAGAAAGTTGGATGGTGTGGAGATGGTGAAGCAGGAAGTGGATAGGATTAGTAAGGAGAAGATGAAAGCAGTGCTTAAGAGGATGAAGATTAGAAAGTCGTTTGGACCAGATGACATACCAGTAAAATAATGAAGATGTTTAGGAGAGATGGCGGTGGAGTTTTCAACCAGGTTGTTCAACAAGATTTTGTTAGGTGAGAGGATGCCTGAGGAATTGAGAAGGAGTGTGCTGGTACCAATCTTTAAGATTAAGGGAGATGTGCAGACCTGCAGTAAATACACGGGAATTAAGTTGATCAGCCACACCATGAAGTTATGGGATAAAGTAGTGGAAGCCAGGCTGACAAGAGTTGACCATCTGTGAGCAACAGTATGGTTTCATGGCCAGAAAGATCACCACAGACGCAGTAATTGCTTTGCGAATGTTTATGGTAAGCTCAGAAGGAGTTGCATTGTGTGTTTGTGGATTTAGAAAAAGTATACGACCGGGTGCAGAGAGAGGAGTTGTGGTATTGTATGAGGAAGTCAGGTGCATCAGAGAAGTATGTGAGTGTGGTGCAGGACATGTATGAGGACAATGTGACACCAGTGAATTGTGCAGTAGGAATGACAGAATGGTTTTAGGTAGAGGTTGGACTGCATCAAGGATCAGCTCTGAGCCCTTTCCTGTTTGCAGTGGTGATGGACAGATTGACTGACAAGTTCAGACAGAAGTCTCTGTGGACTATGTTGTTTGTGGATTGTGTATTGTGATTTGTGTTGAGAGTAGGGAGCAGGGTGAGAAGAGACTGGAGAGCTGGAAGTACGTGCTGGAGAGAAGAGGAATGAAATTCAGTAGGAGTAAGACAGAGTACATATGTGTGAATGAGAGGGATGGCAGTGGAGTGGTGCGGTTGCAGGGAGAAGAGGTGGAGAAGGTGGAGGAGTTTAAGTACCTGGGTGCAAAGACAGTGCAAAGTGATGAAGAGTGTGTTAGAGAAGTGAAGAGAAGAGTGCAGGCAGGGTGGAGTGGGTGGAAAAGAGTGTCAGGAGTGATTTGTGATAGAAGGGTATCTGCAAGAGTGAAAGGGAAAGTTTATAGGACCTGCGATGTTGTATGGTTTAGACAGTGGCATTGACTAAAAGACAGGAGGTTGAGTTGGAGGTAGCAGAGCTGAAGATGTTGAGGTTTTTGTTGGGAGTGATGGGGATGGACAGAATTAAGCTGTCTCTGCTGTGTTTATGCCATTTTTGGATCCAGAGAGGCCACTGCGAGCTATTGACGTGCCGCCATGTAGTATTAGTACTACTAGACTACAGAAATCTGTTTCTTCTGAGCTTGCTGCTACACGAATATTTTCATGACTGAAAGCAAAAGAGCATTTTGCCTGACCGCTTTATCACAATTACTGCATCTAGTTTATTGGGGCCTGTGACTAAGCGTAACTGGGATTCGCTGCTTTATATGTTATTTTTATGATTGCATCCAATTGTTAATTTGCTTAATGTCACCTTTGTGTTGATTGAGGTTATTCCCCATAAAGTTAACTGCTATCTTTCACAGAACCAATTTTGAAGGAAGGCAAATCCACATACTGGTGTTACAGTAAATAAATAGGGTAATAGGAGGGAAATTAATAGTAATTCAAGAGACAAATGGTTAGAACCTGGTGCTCTGCCCAGTTGAGAGTAAGTTGCGCTTCACAATTCGGAGGCCACGTCTGGGATATCCACTCCTTTTGCCCTATGAAAAGCCATAAGACACAATTAACAAAAGCTGAGATACATTTTAAATTCATAAAGTTTATTAAGTTGTAAATTATCTGCCTTGAGTCCCAGCATGGCTGTTGGAAGTAATTAAATTTAATTCAATTCATTTTTATTTGTATAGCGCTTTTAACAATAAACATTGTCTCAATGCAGCTTTACACAGATAATGTGGTAAATAAAAGTGAATATGTTCTTTATAAGTAAGTTTGTCCCTGATGAGCAAGCTGGTGGTGACTGTGGCAAGGAAAAACTCCCCGAGATGGCATAAGGAAGAAACCTTGAAAGGAACCAGACTCAAGAGGGAACCCATCCTTATCTGGGTTGCACCGAATGTCCATTTGTGGCGGATATACGATGTTGCGGGGTACAGTGATGATGATCAAAAGCGAAAAGTAGTCCTGAGTCAGTGTATCAGACTGTTGACATTAACTACAGTCCAATCCATCCTTAAAGCACCCGTTCTTACTCCGGAAATTCATGGGACCACCCAAGGTGTTGTTGAGAAACTGTCCCAAGTAGAGGTTTCCTGCTTGCTGAACTAGGAGGAGGTAGAGATGGAAAAGGCTTATGCCATACTGTTGAGACAAGTACCTGCAACTACTGGCATGTATTGAAGATACTATTTAAACAGTAAAACCTCTAGGAAGAGTGCAGGTTAGAGACTCGAAATTAGGGCTAAGTCCTGGTTCCCTCTTGATTCAACATGAATTTCAGGGGGTCACTGACCCTACCTGTGTTCCAGGGGTTGTGGCACCTGTTTCAGCTTTTAGGTTTGCCAAAAAAAAGATTTTATCTAAGGAGGGAAAGTTGAAGACTGACATACAAGCACTATTCACTCCACCCAGTTCCAGTTCTGCTCCCCCCGAGTACATTATATGTGCAGTGGGCGAACTTCTTGGGCAGACAAGAAACCGATCAGATCAAACCACTGCTTACCCACAACTGCAAATCTTTTCTGGCACTGTTCCAACCCCAACTGGAAAGAAACGCCTAGAAAACTGGACATAACAAGCCAGGCTGATGAATAGGAGTGTGCTGAAAAGGAAAAATGCTGAAGGATTATGGATAGTTTTACAGGCCCATACCATGACATAGTCAAAGCTGTCTGATTTTCAAGTCCTGAGGCTAGTACTTCTCAAAACCTTATAGCTTTGGGAAAAAAACATATTTGGAACCTCTGAATCAGGGGAAGACCTGTACTTTCCCTTTTGTATACAATGTCAGTTCTCTGGGGAAGCTTTGTCTGACTTCCTGTGTAGGAACAAAATATCCTTAACTAAAGTGGTGAGAAAAGGAGGATTGACTTCCCAGATGATAAACAAAACAAGGGTTGAACAGCTGATCAGATTTTTGCAGTAAAGACTGAGGGAGAAAAGAGACCAGCCACCACCTTTCTATCAAAAAATGATAACGAACTCGACTGCTCTGTGGTCCGACATCTCAGAGCAGAGATTCAAAAGATCCAGATTTGGGGAGAGCCGAAACCAGTTTATTTCTGCCTTGAGGGCAAAACATGAGACAAAAATAGATGAACTTCAAGAAGGGTTTGATGTACAAGTGTTAAAGAAACAAGTTCAACAACTGCAACAACAACTAGCATTCATGAGTGTTAATTCCACCACTCAGTCCCCTTCAGCTCTGACCAACCCTAGGTTTGGACTAGTGTCAAACAGAGAAAAGCCCGGTAAGTACAAAGATGTTTTTCTTCTGTTTTTTATGTGGGCAGGAGGGACACATAGCCACCAAGATAAGCACCTGAAAACACCTTTCAAGGAATACAGAAGTTGGTTCATGTTCTCCAAAAAGCTATGAATGAAAGAAACTGGATGGCTGGAGGCGGTGTTACTGCTAGCAGTTTAGGTTGTTTCTCCGGAAAGTCAAAATTAGGTATGTGGAGTAAGTCTAATTCCCAGATGGTTGAAATGCCCTGCATCAAACATTTTAGTGGAGTTGAATGGATGTCCTAGTCAAGCTTTCTTGGATAGTCACAGGTCACCATTGTTTTTCACCAGTGGTATTCTGCAATCACCCACAAAACTGGTTTTAAATAAGTTGTTCCTAAGCCAGCTGAAAGACATATCAATTGGAGAGGACCAGGAGCTATAGTAAGTAAAAGGTATGCAGTCTACAAAGTAGAGTGTGAGAAGCCTCTGAGAAAATGAATTGTTCTTGTCTAAACCCCTGTGGAGAGTCAACTTTCATTTGGAATGTTTATTCCTCTGACTGGAGATCAAAACCAAACATCAGCTCCTTTACTGTTATTAAAACTCTGTGTTTCTACAGATAACTATCTTTTCTTTAAACTACCTCTTAACTCATGCACGTTATTTTTCTTTTTTTCTGGTAAGCAATAAAACCACATGTAGCATGCTGTTATGAGAAAATATTAATGGAAGGGTGAATGTGATAAAGCAGAGTTACTGTTACCACCACAATATTGATTGTTTTATGTAATACCGTGTGATTTATTCCTCTTGGGAACTTCATGTAACACAAAATATATTTGTTGTTTAGAGTTTCTTTTAACATTGTGGTCTGCTTCCAAAATGTTTGGAGGAGTCCACGCTATCCCATACACATTGGAGCACCTATAAACACTCGTTCTTTTACCAACCTCTCCATCTTTCTTGAAGATAATAGAATGACAGGGACACCACAAAGTATAAAGTCCTCCCCATCAGCAATTAATGTCTTTGTCATCAAAATGCATTTTTCAACTGTACATTAATGTTTTAATTAAAGTTTTATTTTATTTTATTATTTTATTTTTTTATTTTGTGGAACATCTCTTATTTAAGTCCAGGCACAAACTCTATATAGAAACGTTCTAAAAAATTTACCTTAAAAATCTGCAACTTTACGGTTTAAAGAAATGTATCAATATGCTTCTGGATGATCAGAATTGAAAATTTAGCAGTGCTGTTACAAAATATGCCAGAGAAATTGTAGATATGCAAAAGTTTCTGGAAAATGGTTATGAGAAAATATTACTGTTTGTGAGTCTCTTCTGAATATTATTAACTCCTCATTATCTTTAGGTCATTTCCCTAAATCCCTCAAGCTAGCAGTTATTAAGCCCCTAATTAAAAAACCTAATCTGGATCCAAACACGCTATCGAATTACAGACCAATTTCAAATCTCCCTGTAATATATGTACTATTGGTATCAGCATTCTGTGATATGCCTGCCCTCTAGTGGTGACTTATGTAGTGCTGTATTAGTAATGGCAGTTCTGAGTAAAGACCATGTGAGTTAACACGACTCAACCGTTCTGCTGCGTATTATTCTTCTGTCAGCATACACAACACTCCCATTTATGTCTAAGATTTTAGAAAATATTGTCGCTGCCCAGTTATGTTCCCACTTGCAAGAGAACAATATCTTTGAGGAGCTTCAGTCAGGTTTTAGGCCCCATTATAGCACAGAAACTGCCCTAGTTAAAATCACTAATGACCTGTTTTTAGCTTCAGACCAAGGCTTCATCTCGCTGTTAGTTTTACTAGATCTTACATTGGTATTCAGGGACAGGCATTAAGCTGGTTTAAATCCTACCTGTCCGATCGCTACCATTTCGTACGCTAATTCCTCTCCACTGCTTCTCTTTCTCTCCCCATCCCGAGGCTTCCTGAGGTTTGGCCAGCTCCAGTCACGTCCCACCTCATGAAGATTATGGACTTTAAAGAAGTAGATGCCAAACTCGCAAACATCCCGAACCATCTAGAGACGTACCAGTGCCAATTGGATCCCACTGCATGTGTGGAGTTTGACATTGGACCTCCTGGAGTGTTTAAAGGCTCTGGCATGAAGAAGCTGATGCTGGATCTGTGATGATCACAATTGTTGTGCTCAGTAGCTCCTACTTTTATACCAAAGACTGTAGAAAGAACATTTACTTATAATCTTATACTCCAGTGCTCATGTTAGTTCTCACTCTCCAGTGTTCTGTATTGTTGAAAGATTTATGATCAAACTCTTGATGTCACCCAAATGCCATGCTTTCGGTCTCCTCCGATTCAAAAAGGGGAAACAAAAAAAAACCCTCATCAGGGATAAATGCACACCATTCACCTTGACTGTTGATTTCTGTAAAGCTGCTTTGAGACAATGTCTCTTGTGAAAAGCGCTATAGAAATAAACTTAACTTGACTTTGTGAATATTAAACCTAAACCGCAGGGTTGTTCACAAAAATTGGAAAATTACTGACTGGGAAAAGGGGCGTTCCTCATTTTTGTGAGGATCCAAGGATCCAAGCAAATGGTCCTTTTCCTTTGGAGATTTCTTTGTGGTTGTTTTTTTTTTTTTGGTTTTGAATTATTTGTAAAGCTGTACATTGCAAAAATGACATGTTTAGGGATACTTTAAATGAGAGGCAAAATGGGGTAATTTTTTCACTTGTAAATTATATCAATCATAATTTCTGAAAACATGCTCATTTTAACCACAGACTGGAGTCATATACATATTCAGATTTAGTTTTTGCCAATACACTAATTTATTTTTTTATTTTTTTATTTTTTTTTATTTAAAGTTTTGTACTAAGTTTTGTACTAAGATTGTAGTAGGATTAAGAAAACCCTCAGAATTCACAGTTAATGCTAACTATACCTAAAGGGTTATAAAAGCTCATTAATGCATAGTTAGCAAAAAGTTTACAAGATTTTTGCAGTTTCTGATAATGACATGGATTGTGCTTTTTTTGTTAGTTTTTTAATATTGCTTTTTTCTTTCATAATTTTTTTGCAGTTACTGGACCTCAGTCTGCCCTTATTTCAGTTTGTTGTTGTGAAAAAGAAATGATAAGGAGCTTGATGTAGCAGCTGTAAAAGGCTCTTCACCAGCCTTAAATGGTGTGGAAAAAAAAGAAAGTTTCTTACAAAACAAAAACACATCTGACAAAATATAGTGTCAGCATTTTACTTGTGCTACACAAGCTCATGATTGTAAATAATTTATTATTATTGTTGAGTAAATTATGTTTGGTGTTCATAGTTTATGGACAATAAAACTATGATATGAAAACATAGATGGTGTTTTCTTTTGTAAAGAAAGCAAAATGGAATTGAGACGCAATGTAGTTACACAAATTTATCAGCAGATGGCGGGGCTGTTCTTATCGTTAAGCATTAGAAAAAGACTTTTGCACATGCAAGAACACAATTTGACCAGCAAAAGCCAAGAATTGTGTTGTGTTTGGTGTGTGTAACACTTGTGACAAAGTGGCCCCTAGTTCAATGTCCAACACATCAGTTCAAAAAAGCGAGAGAAATTACGCAAATGCAACAGTGGACCTGCACACACAAATCCATTTACCATCACAACATAAGCATTACCACTTACAAAAGTGTTGTACATCAAGCGAGGAGAAACTCCCTATTAGAAGTAAGTGTTTGTTTTTGTAAGATATATTGAATATATGTATACGACATATGTACCTTCTAATTTGTTTACAACATTAAATGTGCAATTTATGTGCCTGAGAATTTTAATATTTAATGCTAAGCTAAATCGTTTACAAAAAATTTATTTTATCTAACAATGGAAATCAAATAAAGTAAATAAATAAAATAACATAAAACTCTAGATGAAGATCAGTACTGTACACCAGCACTAACATTTTCTACTGAACTGAATGAATGAATGAATGAATGAATGAATGAATGAATGAGTTTATTTGTACTTAATCAGGGACAATGCACAGAGAACATTAGTCTAAGAAAGAAGAGATGTTATATGCCAGGTTATAGCAGAAAAATGCTAATTTCCACCTGCAGTCCCTTGACAGATGTTACATTTGCAAAAGGTCATGAAATACATACAGTATCATACATGGAAACATTATTTCACTCACATCAATAAAATCACTAAAAACACTCTCCACTTCATAATTTAACAGAAGCTATACAAGAAAAACCTTACTTCACTCACATCATAAAAACACTCTCCATTTCATGAATCTAGCACTCACTCACTCACAGTCTACATTGCTTTGCTAATAGCCACTGTTTGGTCAGGCGTTTAAATGTGCTATAGTTTGTACATAAAATAATATCATTTGGAAGATTGTCTCAAAGGCTTGCTGCTTTATAAAAGAACGAATGTTGACCATTAATGGTTCTGAATCTTGGAACTCTGCACTCTCCTCTGACTGTCGACCGCGTGGCTCTATTAAGTCTATCTGAATTTAGTGTGACACATTTTCTCAATGGGGGAGCAGCGATATTATGGATAATTTTAAATAAAGCAGAAATTTGGTTGTGTTTAATGAGGTTCTCAAAACTCAAAATATTATATTTACTCAGTACATTACAATGATGGTACTGACGAGGCTTTTTATCATGAATTTTTATTGCCCTTTTATATAATGATTCTAGTAATTTTAACGTTGTTTTACACGCCTGAGACTAACTAGACATGCAATACAGTAGATGCGGAACAATCATAGCATTATAATAAATATTCTAGGCTTCCGTAGTTAATGAATTTCTAATATGTTTATAATTCATCAAATTAAATTTCAATTTATTACCAAGTTTTTTTTATTTTACTTTTAAAACCTAGATTCGAATCAATAATTAGACCTAAATATTTTGTTTCCTTTACATTTTTAATATTTTGCCTATTTACTTATATATTACAGGCAGAATATTTTGAGTTAGATGTAACTTACGTTTATTTGAGAAAAACATTGAGACCGTTTTATCAAAATTTAAGGCTAGACAAGACTTCTGCAACCATTCTACAACTTTTTTCATTCCTTTTGATAATTTGTCAGCAACCTCCAGCTCGTTTTCCCCATAAGTGAAGATCACCATATCATCAGCATACATGATTATGTCTACATCCAAACACACTCTAGGGAGATCATTTATATATATTTTTTTATCATATCCCAAATAACTTTATTGAACCATGGCAAATTTCATTTTGTATGTCGCTTCCTCTGCTTATTTTTTGTATATTTGTTTAAGATGTCATTTACAGCTAGCATAAGATCATGACAGCCCTGTTCACAAGATTTTTTCTCCAGGATGTCTGCCCACTTTATTTGTTTTAAATCTTTTTCAACCAGTTGTAAATCTTTCAATGGAATGAATGTGATACACATTTTACTGTTCATTGAGTTTTTGTTTTTAAAACCTTGTTTTTATCAGTTTTCTAGCTACTAGGGTTAAATTGTGATCGGACATACCTGTAACTAAATTATAAATTTTAATTATTCTCTTGGGTTTATTTGTCAGTATCAAATCTATTATTGTTTGAGAAGTTCTTGTTATACGAGTTGGTTTCCTTAGTAGTTGTGTCATTTGAAATGATTTGGTTATATCTTTAAGTTTGTTTCTACATAATTTCTCAAGCCAATTTAAGTTAAAGTCACCTAAAAGAATGACATCTTTTCCATCACATTGTTTAAGAAAATTACCAAGAGAAATAAAAAAATCACTAGTAGCTTTAGGAGGTAGATAAATTGCTAATACACAGAAAGACATTTCAGGTGATAAAGTAATAGTAGTCCCCACACACTCCAAGTTACAATCACTGATGTCCAGCTGTTTACTTTGGATGTGATCTTTTACGTAAATCAGCACACCGCCGCCTTTACCCTTTTTTCTATCGCGTCTGTACAAGGTATATCCCGAGACTTTCAGTATAGAAGAAGGAATAGTGGGAGTTAACCAAGTTTCCGTTAAACAGAGATAATCAAGATTTGAGTCCGTTAACAAATGTTCGATCTCTTCAGTCTTTGAGACAATGCTGCGGATGTTTAAATGTCCTCCGAAAATGCCCTTCGGCTTTATTTTCGGGTTCCAAAGTACCCTCGCATGATTCACAGTCTGAAACATTTGCTGCTGTTTAAGTACGGCGGCAGTATTTGCAATTGCTGCAGACTTAGCGTAGATCACTGATGGCAATATTTTCTCAGGAATTAACTTAGGGGCAGAGTTTATCAGGGGGTTACCTTGTTTTCCCACGCCGGAGCCTTTGATATGAGTCAGCTGCGCTTCCACTATACAAGAGGGAACAGCTGATGATCCACACGATCTTGATAATCCAAAGGCCCGGGGTTTTGATGAATATCTCCACATAGAAGCAGGACCGTTCAGAGAAAGGCACAATATCCTAAAGTCCGATTTGCTGGTACCATCCTACTCGAGCAGCGCGCTACGAGTACACACTCGCCCGTCATTTAAAACGTGTGAGTATGTGGTGTATTGGCACCATGAAGCAAGTGGCGTTGTCACGATTTTTTTTTTTGCAAATGCCGTAGCCTGCAACGAGGTATGGTGGTCGTGTTCACGAGTTCCCCACAGTTGTGTCATTAAGAGAAACAACACATACAGAGTTACCCGAAAATGTAATAAAGAGTTCTCTGTTTTAGTGTGTTTGATTTAAGAGTTCCGTTTTTAAACAAGTCATCTGGCGGTCTCCCAGTTTGTTTTAGGAAAGGTACAGCAGCACCTGTCGAGTGACTGCTTTCCTCCGCCATTCCTCCTCTGCTGATGTGATGATCTCTGATGTGATGATCTCTGAAAAACTGATTATTATCCAAATTTTAAGAAAATAGAGAGCCACTGAACTGACACAAACGTTTACACCCACACACACGTGTGTGTGTGAAAAAGTGTTTGCCCCTTCCCGATTTCTTATATGCATGTTTGTCACACTTTAATGTTTAAGATCATCAAACAAATTTAAATATTAGTAAAAGATAACACAAGTAAACACAAGATGCAGTTTTTAAATGAAGGTTTTAATTATTGAGGGAAAACAAAATCCAAAAGTAAATGGCCCCTTGTGAAAAAGTGTTTGCCCGCCTGTTAAAACTGTGGTTTATCACACCTGAGTTCAATTTCTCTAGCCACACCCACGCCTGATAACTGTCACACCTGTTCACAATCAAAAAATCTCTTAAATAGTACCTGCCTGACAAAGTGAAGTTAACCAAAAGATCCTCAGAAGCTAGACATAATGCAGAGAGCCAAAGAAATTCAGAAACAAATGAGAAAGAAAGTAATTGAGATCTATCAGTCTGGAAAAGGTTATAAAGCCATTTCTAAAGCTTTGGGACTCCAGTGAAGCACAGTGAGAGCCATTATTCACAAATGGCAAATACATGGAACAGTGAAGACCATTCCCAGGAGTGGCCGGCTGACCAAAATTACCCAAAGAGCACAGCGACGACTCATCACAAAAGACCCCACATCATCATCCAAATAACTGCAGGCCTCACTTGCCTCAGTTAATCTCAGTGTTCATGACTCCAATATAAGTAAGAGATAGGGCAAAAATGGTCTGCATGGTAGAGTTCCAAGACGAAAACCGCAACTGAGCAAAAAGAAAGTTTTTGCCAGACAAAATCTTGATGATCCCTAAGACTTTTGGGAAAATACTCTGTGGACTGATGAGACAAAAGTTTAATTTTTTGGAAGGTGTGTGTCCCAATACGTCTGGCGTAAAAGTAACACCGCATTTCAGCAAAAGAACATCATACCAACCGATAAAATATAGTGGTGGTAGTGTGACGGTCTGGGGCTGTTTTGCTCCTTCAGGACCTGAAAGACTTGCTGTGATAAATGGAACCATGAATTCTGCTGTTTACCAAAAAATCCTGAAGGAGAATGTCCAGCCATCTGTTTGTGACCCCTAGCTGAAGAGAACTTGGGTAATGCAGCAGGACAATGATCAATGGCTGAAGAAAAACTAAATGAAGACTTTGGAGTTGCCCAGTGAAAGTCCTGACCTGAATTAAATTCAATTTCAATTCATTTTTATTTGTATAGCGCTTTTAACAATGAACATTGTCTCAAAGCAGCTTTACACAGATAATGTGGTGATTAAAAGTAAATATGTTCTTTGTAAGTACGTTTGTCCCTGATGAGCAACTGTGGCAAGGAAAACTCCCAGAGATGGCATAAGTAAGAAACCTTGAGAGGAACCAGAGTTAAGAGGGAACCCATCCTCATCTGGGTTGCACCGAATGTCCATTTGAAGCAGATATACAATGTTGCGGGGTACAGTGATGATGATCAGAAGCGAACTGTATCCTGAGTCAGTGTCGGAGACTGTTGACATTAACTACATTCCAATCCATCCTCAAAGCGCCCGTTCTTACTCCGAAATTTCATGGAACCACCCAAGGTGTTGATGAGAAACCGTCCCAAGCTGCACAGAGTGGCTTCCAGTCGAAGAGAACACTATCCAGAGGCAGGCCTGGACAAAGTGGGAAGATCCACAGAGGGGAGAGGGGCAGGAACAGTGGTCACTGGAGCCTCAGGAGTATGTTTAACTCGACCGAGAGAGAGAGAGAGAGTGTGACAGGAAGAGAAGGATATGGATTATTAAGTGTCCTTATTGTTGTATGAAAGTTAATGTCACTGTGCAGTTTGGACTCCGGCAAGACTCGCTATGGCAGCATAACTAAAAGGGAGAACCAGAAGGTAACACAGACATGAGGGATCTCTGGGATAAGAGACGACCCACCACACCACCGTCAACAAACCTGAGTGAACATGTGAATGTGAGGGGATGACAGCATACACATATACCAGTTCACCAAACACTCTATATCCATGTTCCCTCCAGATCTGAGCCTTTACCTAAGAACAAAATCTACTGATTAAAGGTTTGACTAAGTTTGAACACTGAGACCGTGTCTGAGTCCCAAACACTGGTTGAAAGGCTGTTCCATAACTGTGGGGCTTTATAAGAGAAAGATCTGCCCCCTGCTGTAGTCTTCATTATTTGAGGAACCAACAGATAGCCAGCACCTTTTGATCCAAGTAGGCATGGAGGATCATACTGGTACAGAAGTTCACTCAGATACTGCGGTGCGAGACCGTTAAGTGCTTTATACGTCAGTAGTAGTATTTTATAATCAATGCGAGATTCAATTGGGAGCAGTGTAGACTGATTAAAAGAGGGGTGATTGGGCATATTTCCTAGATCTAGTGAGGACTCTTGCTGCTGCATTCTGAATTAACTGAAGCTTATTTATGCACTTACTCGCACACCCAGACAGTAAAGCATTACAGTAGTCTAATCTAGAAGTAACAAAAGCATGAACTAGTTTTTCTGCATCCTGTAACGACATCATATTTCAAATTTTAGCAATATTTCTAAGGTGAAAGAAGGCGATCCTGGTGATATTATTCAAGTGAGCCTCAAAGGAAAGACTAGGGTGAATAATCTCACCAAGGTCTTTGACAGCCGTACACGCTGAAACAGAAACACCATGATACGTAATCGGAAAGTTTACTTCTAGCTGCATGTGGTCCTAGTAAAAGTACTTCCGTCTTATCAGAGTTGAGCAGAAGAAAGTTATTAAGCATCCACTGTCTAATGTCCTTTACACACTTCTCAACATTGTTAAGCTGATCTCTCTCATCTGGCTTTGCTGAAATATACAGCTGTGTGTCATCAGCATAGCAATGGAAGCGAATCCCATGTTTATGAATAATTTCAATAAGAGGCAGCATATATAAAGAGAAAAGCAGTGGGCCTAAGACAGATCCTTGAGGAACACCAAACTTTCCCTCAAAGAGTGTGAAGAACTCACCATTTACATCAACAAACTGATAGCGATCAGTCAAGTAAGACCTGAGCCAAGAGAGAGCTGTTCCCTTTATTCCAACAACGTTCTCAAGTCTAGCAAGTAGTATAGTGTGATCAATGGTGTCAAAAGCTGCACTAAGGTCAAGCAAAACAAGTAAGGAGACAAAACCCTGATCAGAGGCCAATAACAGGTCATTTACCACCTTAACTAGCGCCGTCTCTGTGCTATGATGAGGCCGAAATCCTGACTGATACATTTCAAAAATGTTATTCATAAGTAGGTGTGAGCATAACTGCTGTGCTACAACCTTTTCTAAAATTTTGGATATAGAGGAGAGATTTGATATTGGTCTGTAGTTGGACAGCTAACATGGGTCAAGGTCAGGTTTCTTAATAAGGGGGTGAATAACTGCCAGTTTGAAGGATTTTGGTACATAACCAGTGCTAATGAAAGAGTTTATTATTTTTAAAACAGGTTCAATTACCTCTGGAAACTTGTAGGCAAGGGATCGAGAATGCAGGTTGATGATTTTGATGAGGAAATTAATGAAATTAAGTCATTCTCATGAATAGGAGTAAAGCTTTGTAGTTGATTGTCTGCTATAATTATGCTGCTGTCTACAGGGTTACTTGTAAAATAATTTGGATTTATATTAACCGTCTGGATTTCTTGCCTGATGTTCTCAATTTTATTATTAAAAAAGTTCATGAAATCATTTCTACCTAATGATGGTGTGCATGTTAGTGCAGTGCTTTTATTCCCTGTTAATTTTGCTACTGTGCTGTATACAAATCTAGGATTACGCTTATTTTCTATGAGGGTGTAGAAATATGCTGATCTAGCAGCACTAAGATATTTTCTATAATTTAGGAGGCTCTCCTTCCATGCTATTTGAAATATTGTTAATTTTGTTTGATGCCATTTACGTTCTAATTTTCGAGTGGTCTGTTTTAAGGTGCGTGTATGATCATTATACCACTGTGCTAATTTTTTCTCCCTGATCATTTTGGTCTTAAGGGGAGCTACATCATCTAGAGTGTAACATGACGTTGATTCTAGGTGTTCAGTGGCCCAGTCGAGCTCTGCAGGGTCAGACAGATCTATCTAATACCGTAATTTCTGGAAGATTAAATCCTTTTGAGATGCTGTGGCCTTAAAAAGGTGGTTCATGTTCGAAAACCCTCCAATGTGGCTGAATTACAACAATTCTGCATAGATGAGTGACCAAAATTCCTCCACAGCGCTGTAAATGACACATTGCAAGTTATCGCAAATGCTTGATTGCAGATGTTGCTGTAAGGGTGGCCCAACCAGTTATTTGGTTTAGGGGCAAACACCTTTTCACACAGGGCCATTTAGTTTTGGATTTTGTTTTCTTTCAATAATAAAAACCTTAATTTAAAAACTGCACGTTGTGTTCACTTGTGTTATCTTTTACTAGTATTTACATTTGTTTGATAATCCGAAACATTAAAGTGTGACACATAAAAAAAAAAAAATTGAAATCAGAAAGGGGCAAACACTTTCATACCACTGTGTATATATTATATATACATACATATAATATATACACAGTGGTATGAAAGTGTGTGTATATATAAAATGTATGTATTACATATACATACATATACACACACACACAAATACATGTCCAGCATTTGTGGCAACGCCCTGGTCTTGCCTACATTCAAGCATGGTGGTCGGAGCATCATGGTCTGTGTTTAATTGAGGGAAACATGGATTTCAACATGTACTGTGATATTGTGAAGCAGAACATGATTCCCTCCCTTTAGAAACTGGGCCGAATGGCAGTTTTCCAACTTAATAACAACTAACACTTTTGTGCATCTCAAACAGGTAACTCAAGCAGTGAGAATAACTGCCATTACTAAAGCAATTAAAACCAAAGAACAAAATTCAACAAGTCTCCTTTCACTGCAGCCACAGCTGCACTGCCCACATACATCATCTCTCGCAGAAGCATCAATTGTCTTTGTGAAGACTCCATGGGCAAGAAAACACCAAAGGATAAATTGTTCAAGAAAAAGATTAACTGTCTTCCTTACAATATGTAGCTTTTCTTGAAACCTCTGTCAACTGGGCTTCCTCTCTCAAATATTTTGTTTTTTTAATATGTCCAAAACCAAAAAAAAAAAAATCTTCCTCTGTAGTCTAACTCAGATGTATTAATGTGTGCAGAGCGCTACAGCTGTGTTTAGCTAGTTGGCCCTGTGAGGTGAATTTTAAATCTGATTGGTTAAAGAAACAGAGGTATTTCTAAAGTAGACTATGGTAGAAACACCAGCAGTACTGACTTTGAAGGCCCTGGGCAGATTAGATTGGCATGGCAGCACAGAGGCTAAAATCTGATTAGACAAAAAAAATCTAACATCCACTCCACATACCGGAAGCAGTGTAGCCAAGAGAAACGCTACAAAATGAAGAGAATAAACTGTTGGGAATAAATTAATACAATTTTCTGGAATAAATATTAGAATTTAGGTTGTAAATGTAGTTAAGTGCTTCTGGTAGTGTTTAAGCCAGCAGAGAAGGCTGGATCATACATACATATATATATATATATATATATATATATATATATATATATATATATGAATATGAGAGAGAGAGAGAGAGAGAGAGAGAGAGAGAGTGTATCTGAGAGGCTTGAAAACATGAAAATGAAAGATGAAAAAGTAAGACAAGGAGTCAATTTTCTGTTACTAGCTAGGATAAACATCACATACATAACAGGTATCAGAGCACACAGGTAAGCTGTCAGCATCATTACCTGTAGTTCCACTACAATAAATCAGTCTATTATTGGCTAACTTAGTATAAACTAGCATATGATAGATTTCATATATTGTTAGCCATGGTATAATTTTTGTCAGACTAATAAGTAGCTTGTTAATGCATCTCTTATACAAGAGACATCTGCAAATATAGACATTCGCTCCTTAAAGAAGGCATTGTCAAAATATTTGCAGCCTTTTAACTTTAAAGTTTAAGGGACACTTCAATATACATTTTGAAATAAACTTTAAGCAATACAATTATTTACATATGATTAAGTATTGTTTCACATTCATTAATGCAATTCTACATAAAAAAAAAAACAGATTCTCCAAAAAGACATTTTAAGTTGTTAAATGAAGAGTGACAAGATAAAATGATTTCATAAACACCCAAATGTAACTTGTTCGTTTATTTATTTATTGATTTTTTTAATTTTGCTAAAATAATAGTAATTTGACAATTCCAACATTGCAATGTAGTTGGCGTAGTGAGGCTGTGTGAATTTCAGACTGTTTTCTTGGCACAAACAAAGGCATAATGGTAATCACATGGAATGTCATTCCAGTTCTTCCATGGACTCCATGGAGTTCATATGCGCACAGCACTCTCTAGGCCTATAATTTGGTTCGTGTGGATTCCATTTGGTGCAAGTCAATTTGGTGCCATCAGACCAAAGCCAGTTCCGTATCTGGAAGAATGGACAGTGAACAGTTCAATTACGGTTGTAACATTTAAGTGCTTATTTATTTGAGACAAATCAACAAAGAAGGGTTTATTATTTTCACAAACAAACCTTCACACAACAACAAGAAAGGCCAATCCATGTTGCACTTTCACTGTGGTCATGAGCACGGATAACAGACTTGACATGCTGATATTCAGCCTCGCTGTGTATTGAGACCAAATTTGCACCAAGATTCAGACAGTGTTGCTAGAAAAAGTTTGGCATCATTTTATATACACAATTTTTTTTCAATTTTTTTATTTGTCAAAATATATTGAATTAATACAGAACCTCAGCAGAAGGCCAGTCCATCTTGATTGATATATTTGTAGCTTCGGCCTCCAAATCTAAACCAGCCATGCTGCAATGGATTTGGTTTCCAAACACAAGGAACTTGATGCCAACCATGATGTGCATTTGCATGCCAGGATTGGTGGGGAAAAAAAAAAACATTATTTTGTCTAAACAAAGCTGCTGAGAAAAAAAAAAGTTTTTTTTTTTTTTTTTTTTTTTTTTTTAAATAGTGTGGCAAATAATTAGTAAACTTTTATTATAAAATGAATGTAGTGTAGAGACTAATCAGAATGTAATAGATCCCAGTTTTAGTGGTGAAAACACTTTCAATTTAATACTAACATTCAGATTAATTATAGAAAATGTTATTTTGAAAATATAGAAAAATTATTTCAGATCATTACCTCATCTTTAATATGATTATTAATTAATAATTTCCCAGAGTTATCCAATATAATTTGATCAAAGTCTGACACCACAGTATTTTATTTAATTACAGTCTAGATAATATAGCTTCCCTCAAAAGAGAGAGAACAATCAAGCACTGTGGTCACACATGTATCCTAAAACAGACTCCATGTAAATAAATAAAAAGTCAAACTTAATTGGTAATATTTTAAATATCATAGATTGAGGACCTCCCAAGGATTAGAAAAGCTGTTAATGCTGCTTTGTCAATGTATTTCTGCTCAGATCTTGGCATGCTGGATGGACATATCGTCATGGATGAGTGCTCATCAATTAAAACTCAATCCCAGCTAAACAGACATTTGCCTACAAAACTGGACCAGCACCATCTTACCTGAAAAGACCATATCACACCTCACACTGAGATCTGAGATCCAACTGGTACTACCTTCTCCCAGGGTAAGAGGTAAGCGTACTTTAAGGCTCTTCTCTGTTCCGGCACCGAAGTGGTGGAATGAATTTCCCCAAGATGTCCGAACAGCAGAGTCCCTGGCGGTCTTCAAGCGAAGATTGAAGACCCACCTACTCCTGAAACACTTTTCCAAGTTGTTTTATTTTTTAAGATAAAATCAGCCTACAACTTTGAGTCTCTAGCAATAAATAAATCTACACTGGTATGCTAGATTACAAACTTAACACAAAGCACTTTTGTACGTCGCTCTGTACAAGGGCATCTGCTAAATGCCACAAATGTAAATTTATTGTAAAGTTATTTAGTGTAAAACCAAAAGATTGGCAAAGGAGAAATCAGGATGTTGCATTGGAACCACTGCCTATTGGAGTTAAGTGAGGATGCACTTATCTTAAGGAGTGAAAGAAGTCCAGTGTTCAGTGGTGACCAGGGCATGAGCAGTGGAGAGAGCCCAAATAGATCAATCTGCACAACATGAGTCAGTAGATCGTGATAAAACTAGCCTGTGTTATGACTTCCCAGTTCAACGTCAAATAGCTTTTATCGTCTTTTCAACCAGATATAGCTGACAGTACAAAGTGAAATCAGACAACATTTCTTCTACATCACATGACAAAGCTACATACAGGCACAGAGCTAAAAGGACTAGAGTAAGTTCTCCAAGCCACATAAAGTGTGCAACCTAGTACAAACAGTGCAAGACAATACAAGGCAGTGTAGGACAGAAACAAACAGCACTGACCAGTATACCTATTGAAAAATGTGTACAGTACAATATGCAAAAAAGCATGTAAACAGTTGTAATATATAGTTATAGTATAATATTGGTGGTGCTGACATGCATGTGTAGGTGGTAGTTCAGTGGTTAAAGCATTGGACTTTTCAGAAGGTCACAGGTTCAAATCCCAACACCACCAAGCTGCCACTGCTGGGGTCTTGATCAAGGCCCTTAACCCTTTCCCTGCTCAGTTGTAAGTTGCTCTGGATAAGGGTGTCTGTGAAATGGCATAAATTTGAATGAAATTAAATGAGTATTGAGTGTTTATTTCAAGTTGAGTGTGTGTAAATTCAGTTCCATTCTGTGCGTTAAGGAGAGATGCCGAGGGAATGAAACTGTTACGCAGTCTGGATGTGAGGGCCTGATAGCTGTTAGTGTGTACAAGGGGTGTTTGGGGTGGTCCATAATGTCGATGACCAGCATTTGTACTCGTGTCCTTATTGTCCAGGTGGCTGAGGGCCAGATGGTGGGTCGTGTCGATAACTTCATCTGTGCAATGGTTTGGACGATACAGGAATTGCAAATAAAACACCAAATAACACCCAGTGAGGATGTTAGCTGGGTCTTTGTGCCTCTTGAGGAGCCTCTCGAAGCACTTCATTACAATTGGTGAGTGCTATGGGACAAAAGTACCTAAGGCAGGGAGATTGTAGACTTCTTAAGCACAGAGACAATGGTCATTGTCTTGAGGCAGTGACTTAAAACATCCACTAGTTGTTCTGCACATTCCCTGACCACTCTGCCAGGAATGTTGTCGGGTCCAGCAGACTCCCATGGGTTAAGTCTGCATAGGAGTTTCTTACTTCAGCTGTGGTTAGACAGGGTTGGGAGGAGGGGTGTTCTTTCTTGCCACCACACAAACGAAACATAGAAGTCATTTAGCCCATCTGGGAGGGATGCATCACTGTCACAGGCAGATGAAGTTGATAGCCTGGATGCATTGCCACATGTGCCGGTGTCTTCACGGTCCTGGAAAACACCGTGAATTCTCAGTGCGTGCGCTTTGGGACAGTTTGAACTTTGATGTTCTTTGTCCTCTTTTCTGAAGACAGAGTCTCGAAATTTTTGCAGCGCACACACCTTTGGGGTCATCCACAACTTTTGGTCGGAGTGTATGTGATAATCTTGGAGATGTGATGGTCTTGTTGACATAGCTGGTCACTAGCTAGGTGTACTCCAATTCAGTGACTTCACCATTGGTAGCAACCTCACATGTCCTAGTTCATTCAAAGCAGTCCTGAAGAAAAGAGATGGCTCCTGCTGGCCAAGTTCTCACCTGCATGTGAACTGGCTTTGAAAGACTGTTACAAGGTCTGCATCCTGGGCTCAGCATAACAGATGTGGTCCGAGTAGCCGAGGTGGGGTGGAGTTTTGCCCAGTATACGCCCAGGATGTTTGTATAAACATCCAGCTCGTTTATGCAACCCTGTGTGTGCAATGTCCACATGCTGATTGAATTTAGGGAGCACAGTCCTGAGATTTGCATGATTGAAATCTCCGGTGACAGTTCGTCAGGGTGTGTGTTCTGCAGTTTGCTTATGGCCCCATTGAGTACACGGAGTGCCTCCTTAGCATTAGTGCTATGAGGAATGTACACTCCAAGTAAGATAACTGGTGAAATCCCAGAGTAAATAAGGGTCACAACTGAATCAAACTCTACCAGCGGTGAGCAATAGGTGGCAACAAGGACAGTTATTAGACCAATCCATGTTGATGAAAACGTAGTCCACTTACTGCACAGGGCTAGCCCCTCCAGCTGAATAACGGTATCCAGAACTCTCAAATGCGCTGCCACAGCGCCATTAAAACAAAAAGACACAGCAGACTTTGTACTCACACTGAGTAGCTTGCTGGAGTCTGATGTAGTCCAATGTATTGTCCAGGGAGAAGACCTTTACTAGCAAGATGGAAGGAAGAGCAGGCCAGCTAGGGTTAACCTTCAGCTTAGCACTAGCCCCACTTGCTTTCCACTTCCTTGCACACCCCTTTTAATGGCCCCTCCTCAATCAGTCTGCAGCAGGTGAAGCCAAGTTCTTGAAGCAATCAGAGGTCACTTAGCTTCTCCCACAGATCATTAATGTTTGGGTTATTTCTGTATTTCTGAAGAGTTTGGCGATTGCCCCGATGTCCATATGTTGCCCAAGTCTCTCGCTGACAACGGATTGAATGGTGGATCTGGAATTAGAAGGGGGAGACTGATGCATGTATGTTTTACAGGGGCTGAAGCCGAAATAGTTGAACTTTATCCTAAAAGAGAACTAAAAGCAGTGAAAAACTATTAGCTGGGAAAACCCATAAAAATTTTACTTGTTTCCACCCCTGTGAATGTAGTGAGAAGGCTATTTGTAGAATTGGGAGAGGAGTGTTGCAGAATGGTGTTTTTCCCTGGGAGTTTTAAACACAAGTTTGAGGCTATAATGTACAAATGGCATTTTAGTGCAAAGATTATAATTATTATATATATATATATATATAAAGTAGATTACGAAAATAGTCATTGCACTATAAGAACAAACTCAAATTACAAGAATAAAGTTGTAGCAGCACCAGCTGAAGTACTGGCATGCAGGTGTATCTTCCTGTTAACCAACACCTCTCCATCTCAGACAGCACAGATGTAACCTTCAAAATTCTTTGAGCTGACAACTGGTCAGCATTTCAGCCTGCACAAACAAAGCAGTGTCCAATATTGATGGTTCAATTACATCTGAATAAAAGATAGTTAAAAAAATTTAATTGAATGTGTTTATCCCTGACGAGCAGCCTGGGGTGACTGGTGGGGAAAAACTCCTAGATGTTATGAGGAAGAAACTTAGGAACAGGACTCAAAAGGGGAACCCATCCTCATTTGGGTGAGATCAAGAGTGTGATTATAAATCCCAATAATACAAAACACCGGAGAGTGAGAACAAACAGTTGTCAGTCACTTTACTTTATGGAACCAGGTGCTAGAGAGCAACATACAAGATCATAGATCCAACGCCAGCTTCTCCATGCCAGAGCCTTTAAACATGGAGGTCAAATGTTCAAACTCTTCATGAAGTGCAATCCAAATGGCGCTGGTATGTCTCTAGATGGTTTTGGATGTTTGCAGGCTCAGCATCTACTTTAAAAGGTCATTAATCTTAATGAGCTGGGAAACAATGGAAGCTAACAACCTCAGGATGGGTAGAGAAAGAGAAGCTGCTTTTTATAATATTAACAAGCACAAGTTGATAATGTGCATGTGAACAGATGTACTGGAGCACAAGGTTATGATGTGACGTGTGTTATGTGTAGGCCTTGCAAGTATACGGCTACTATTTCTAAACTGTGAGGGAATACATTTTTTAGATACCTGATTTGTAGTTAAGTTAGCCACTGTACTAAAAAGAAACCTGGGATTGTTGTTTATCAGGTGAGTTTTCACAGGTGCTCGGCCCTAGCAGCATTTAGCGCCTGTCTCTATCTAAAAACCTCAGGCAGGTTATTGGTGAACCTGTCCTTAGTGGTCGGAACAATAGCCCTACCAAGGTAAAATGCAGATAATCTGCTTTACCGGTAGTGTACACAGTATAAGGTAATGTCTGCGATATCATCACTCTGGCAAAATATCTACCAGTGGCAACTGTTCCTTGGGGTATTAAATCTAGTGTATGATTAAACCGATGAGTTGATCTAGTGATGTTTGTTTAACCCCAAGAGTTTAGTAAATCCACAAATTTTAGTCCTGGGGAATCTTTTGCATCATCTACATGAATATTAAAATCTCCTACAAGCATCACTTAATTTATCAAGCAGTCTGAAAGAAAATGAGCAAACACTTGAAGAAAATCAACGTAGTCCCCTGGGGGTCTGTACATGGTGGCCAGAGCGAGAGTACAACATTAAAAACAAGCACTTAATTATTTAAGCCTGAATCCTAATCTGAATAACATTAAGAAGGGCACTATAAAAGGTTGCTACACCACCCCTATAAACAGTCTGATTGGGCTCATGCTTTTAAATAAAAAAATATATATCCTGAATGTGTAGACTACTGTAATCATTTAGTTATTCCAGGTCTCAGTGAGACAGAACAGAGATTATTATCTGTAATCTCATTTACAATGAGTGTTTGGGTGCAAGTGATGTAATGTTTGAAAAGACCAAACTTTAGAACTTGTTTGCTTATTTGACATTTTCTAGTTTTAACTGCAATAAGGTTTCTGAATGTGTATTTATCCCTTGGTCTAGACAAGGAAAAGACATGGTTTCTATAAAGTGGGCTGTGTGTGTACTTGTTACTATTTGGTTTTTGTACAACTGCTATCATAATTGTAAATTGCATGATGTTTTACCAGTTAGAGGGTATGCAACATCCTGGAGATGTTGTCTGATAGAACCGTAGCTTCAACTCTGCTGTGGTGCAGGCCATCAGGACAGAAAAACCTATGACACTCGCAGAGAAAATTCTAATTATCAACAAAGTGTAGTGCATGTTGGACACCCTACAGACAGTAGCCATTAATTTAGAGCAAAATGTCTACTAAACTTCTCAATTCCTCACTGGTAAGTGGTCCTGACACTCCACTCATCATGGGCAATTTGCTGCATACCATCATCACCAGGACCCTGAAATCCCTCTTCAAGATCTGTTTGCCTCACCCTGGTGTCGCTTGTTCCGGCATGAAGAACAGTTCCGAAGTTCTTTTTCAGGTTCGTGGGTACCTGTGCAGAGACATTAAGAACACGAGCACCAGGAAAACAGCAAGTGTGTACTTTACCTTTGACTCCAGGAGTGGGGACATGCCGGATGATGGAATCTCCAAGAATCACCGTCATGTGGGAGAGGGGCAAAGCGGTTCCAAATCGAGATCTGGAAGGCCGGTGGCAGTGGAAGGGGAGACGTCCTCAACCAGGGATTGGCTCATGTCTTTCACTGCATTCAGGGTCCGTGGCATCGGTGTAAAGGATACCTGGGCGGGCCACGTTCTAGGTGTGCTGGGCCTGGACAGGGAAACATTCAGAGTTGAGGTGGTGGGAGTATTAGATTCAACCCGAGAATTAACATGGGACGAGTGAGCGTCCGCTTGGGATGATTCCAGTGCAGCTTTTCCGCTCCTGCAGCTGGGCATGCTTTGCATGTAGTTTGCGGCTGTTTCTCCACAGCCTCCAGCGCCAAGTCTTCACCTGTGCTCAAAGGCAGACACACAACAAAGTGCTTATAATGGCGAGTAGAGAAACTATGTGAGGCAATGCAATTAACACTATTGCAGAGAAGTGTAAGGGGGAAAAAAAGAAAAAACTAAGTTACTGTAAACATGAGAACACTGAACTTGCGGCAAACAAATTAAAAACAAAAAGCTACAGCCAATATGTAAAGGAGTCTTCTGTACATTTTAATTTGCACATCTGTTTCTTCGCAGCACACCAACTAACTGTTCTCCAGGCATTTTCAATGTAATTATTGCATGGACATTTAACAAACAGTGGCCTCCAAATTTACACTTTGCATAGTGACATTTTCTGAGTCATCAATTTTAAGCTGCATTTGAGCAATAGTGCATTTTTTTCCCCTTGCCACCAAAACTTGTTATAATAAGGGGGACGTGTGCTAAACGGGACAAATTTGGGCACAGAAGTGTTACCACATTTGTTCAGTTGGTATTTGCGATTTGTTTCTTCTGAGCTCACTGCTACACGCAGCACAAAACTTCATTCATTGTCATGACTGAAAGTGAAGTACGTTAGCCCTGAACTCAACCCTACTGAAAACCTTTGAGATGATTTGAAATGCTGACTGCACCACTGACCTTCCTACCTCACCTACATCAGTGCCTGATCAGTGAGCAGCCCAAGGACAATTTACTGAAACCTGAATGTTTAAAAGTTGGGAGGAAATCCAGGACCTCTGAGGACATCTACATGGATTTGAGGAGAAATACACCCAAGCTCACAATTAACCTACAAACACTAAAGCACAAGACAGCAATTCAACCCTCCTATAAAATAAGATCAGGCTACATTAGATTAGATTAGAAGCACAGCTGTATGATGATTATGCTACAGCTCCCTAAGCTGGTCTCTTCATTTATGACTTCAAGCCTCTCTCTTTGTTACATTTCCAAGCCTAGGGGAGTGTAGGAACAATTTAGTTGTTGCAGGTTGTTTGGATAACAATGTGTAAAGGTGGTTAAAAAAAAAAAAAAAGGACAAGAAGTGACAAGAATACTAGACACTCACACAGAACATGGACAGCACAAAGAAAAGAACATAGGAAAAAGGACAAACTGAAAAAAGAACCAATTTGCTGACTACACTAGGCTACACTGTCAGAAGAATACAAGGGGTGGCACCTGCCCTATAACCTAGGGTGTCTGAACAATGACAACTGTGGTGGAATGTGCACACAATCTTACCTGTTCTTAAACCCAGTGAGCTTGTATAACAGCAGCACTAGCAACCCCTCTTTCTTTCTCCTAGCCTGGGCTTCAGGTTGCTGCTTTTAAACCTTAGGCTCCGCCTCCTCTGGTCAGGTTCTTGCTCTTCATTGGTTCCCTTTTGTTCCAGCTACCAATTACAATTACCAGTTGACTCCACCTATATGGCAGCAGAGAGTCAGAGACAGAGTAACACAAGGGGTTTGGAAAAATACAAAAACAGAGACACATAACACCCTTTAAAGATTTGACATCTTTAAATAACAGTTGGTGGCATTTATCATTGTTTTAAATGTAAGCATGCTTGAAAAAGATGCAAAAAGAAGGAGGACATGAACAAGGATGAGAAAGTGAATAAAGATGTATTGTAATTACACTGTCTGATGTTTAGCAAAAGAGAAAGCGCAAAATAGTCTGTAACAAGTAACATTCAGGTTATTCGGTTATTCTATTGTAACAGATTCATTCCTGAGTTGAAGTTAAGGCAATGGGGTGTTACATTTATATTTAATTATTAGCGTAATGCGTTATGTTCTTTTAGGGCTTGCTGTAAGCAAGAGAATGGGCATGTGCATGATGTAATGAGTTCTCCAAGTGATAAGGCCATGTGAAGTAGTTGTTGAAAAAAAAAGATACAAATAAAAGGTGGTGCACCATTCAGTAAAATGATGACTCGTTTTCATTATTTTGTTGTCTTAAATGTGTTTATGAAGACTTGATACAGAAGCTGTGTCACACTATCATCACTTTTTTGGATTAGGCAGGTTGACTGATAGATTTGGGATAGAATCTGTAATTTACCTTATTAAAAAAAAAAAAAAAAAACATTTTATCACGAATAAAATTGTATAATTCTTTTTGAAAGGCATCTATAAAAACTACCACAATAATTATCTTGGAACATATTTAACTGTGATACTAATATATTGTTTAAGTCTTGTGGTCTACATGTGGCAACATTTTTTATTTATTTTTGGAGTTGTCTTTATTTGAATTCTTATTGGTCAGATAATTAAAAATAAAAAGCAAAAAAAGGGCAAGATTGAACAAAAACGCGATGTAATTACACAAAATGAACAGCAGATGGCGGGGGCCGTGCTCATCGTACAGGCATTTTTTAGAAGAAAGGCAGAAAAAGAAGAGCGAAGTCGCACCTGTAGTGACACGATTTAACCAGCAAGGGGCATCATTGTGTCGTGCTTGGCGTGTAGAGAATTAATAGACTATGTAGGCTGTGACATGATTTCACCAGCAGGTGGCAGCACGATGTCGTGTTTAACGTGTAAGCGTTCATTAAAAAAATAAGAACGTAGTCGTAATAGCAGTTACACATTTTAACCAGCAAAGGACAGCATTTTGCCGTGGCGTATAAGGTCGGCGTATATAATATACACACACACTTCTTTTACTAATTGTCGATCCAAAAATTATATATATATATAATTTTTATAATTATATATATATATATATATATATATATATATATATATATATATATATATATATATATATATATATATAATTTTTTATGAAAAATTTTATTAAAATTATATATATATAATATATCTAATTTTTGGATCGATGGATTGATATGGCAAGGAATCAATCAAACAAATCAATAAACGCTACCCCAACAATAATCTTGTGAACACATTTAACTGCGATACTGATGTTTTGTGGTCCTCATGCTAAAACATTGTTTTATTTATTTTGTAATTGTCTTTATTTAAATTAAATAATATTAACCATCATCTAAATAATAATAATAATAATAATAATAATAATAATAATAATAATAGCAATAATAATAATAATAATAATAATAATAATAATAATAAAAGCAAGATTGAATTTAGATGCGATGTAGTTACACAAATCTAACAGGAGATGGCAAGTGTCGTGCTTATCATTTAGAAAAAAATCAAAAATTAGAACGAAGTCACACCTCCAGTAACACGAATTGACCAGCAAGAGGCAGCATTACATTTTATTTGGCCTGAAACGCACCCATTAGAAAAAATATAGAAGAAGAAAAGCAAAGTCGACATGCTGTGACACGGTTTTACCAGCAGGTGGCATAACAATGTCGCATTGAAAGTTATTAAAATATTAAAACATAGTCACAACTGCAGTTACACACGTTGAAGAGAAATAGGCAGCATTGTGTCGTGTTTGGTGTGTAGGCATTCAACCTAGTCATTAGAGAGTGATGTGCGCATGAACTGGAGTTTATAGAAGAACTGGAATGACATTCCATGTGACTATCAATATCCCTTTGTTTGTGTCTAGAAATGAGTCTAAAATGCTCCCAGCCTCACTACTATATACAAACTATATTACAATTTTGGAACTGTGGCAAATAACCCTTTTTTTTAGCAAAATAAAATTTAAAATGCAAGTATGTTGAGGATGAATGCTTTAAGGAACTAAAAAAGTTTTTGTATTTGCAGATGTTTCTTGTATGAGAAATGCATTAACAAGCTACTGGATATATATATATATATATATATATATATATATATATATATATATATATATATATATATATATATATACACACAGCATATATGTAATGTATTGTGGAACCTTGAACCCTTATGGAACAATATTATTATGTATATATATTTATGCCAGGAATTGTGCAGTTGATATGGCATGTTTGACCAACATGTTTGTGGTGACCAGTGTGCTAGAAGAGAAAAGATCTCAGACTGGCCACTCTGTATGTCAATCAAGTGGCAAATGCCATAGGGAGGATAGAATATTTTTTAAAGGTGACCAGTTTGAGCAGATTTGGAAGACTAAGATTGCCAAACTAGTTTGAGTTCTTCCCCACTCAAATGCAGATGCATAGAGAGTGTTGTCTATGGTGGGTTTGAACAATACTTAAACTAGGAGTAGTTCGGCTCTGGATGGAACGCTATCATCCTTCATGATGGTAAAAATGGCTGGCCTTGAGCCACAGTGCTTTAAGTGGAAGCTGCTGCAAATATTGAGAGGCTGAATGGCTCCTTCCCTATCAGATGTAATCTTACTCCAGACATTTTTATAAAGGCTGCACAGGTTAGTGCAGGTGTATCATCTGCCTAAAAAAAAGAACCTGAACAAAAATGACAGACTTGAATAAAGAGTGAATGTTAACTGACCGGAAATCTTCCACATGCACATACTGCTGTCAATAAAGAAAAAAAGAAAACCGTGGTCTAGGTCAAGTGTGAGCTTTATGGATACAAGGCCAGGTCTATTTAAATTAAAAAAATGTTATCCTATTTCATGACATGTTTACATTTTCTTTTACAAAGCCAGATAATATCTGTTGATCACATCAACCAACCACATATTTGAACCATATAATAAGTAGCGCAGCAGTGCATCTCATTTCATTAACACACATCTAAAAATATAGACCTTCATTCATTAAGGCAGGGGTTATTACAATTTCTACTGATCTTTTTTTTAACTGTTAAACATATTAAATGCAAACTTCAGTGCAGGATCTAAATATTTAAATATGATACTTACTGACCCTTTGTTGTTGTCATGTTTTGGGGTAAACGAGGAAGCAATGCAGTTTACAGGCAGAAAACTGGCAGACAAATACAAACTGACGGTCAGAATAATAAACAGTAAAAAGGCAGTAGGTCAAACTGCTAGACATGATGTATGCAGGTGGTGCAGCTATGGCTACAATGAAAGGAGACTTGTTGAGTTGTGTTTATTGGGTTTCTTGATTTAATAATAACAATTCATTCTCAATGCATGAGATTCTGTGATGTAGCGCTCTGTTATACTACATTTCTGTACAATATAGATGGTTACAAAAGCCAGGGTGTCACAATGATAGTGTTGATTCAGGTAGGACACCACTGAAGACCTAGTTGTTAAATGCATGGCCTGCCATTGCTTTGTGGACATACAACGTTTAAATTAGGGCTGCCAATCGAGTAAAATAAGTAATTACGGTTAATCGCGTGATTGTCATGAGTTAATTCATGATGGAACGCAACCTAATCACACATTTCTACCTGTTCTGAATGTACCTTGAATTAATACTTTTTAATCAACATATACGTGGAAATATATTGATGCCTTATCCAAATATATGTTTATTTTTAGTAAATCCAACCTCAATATAGAGCATGAAGACAAAATATCCTTGTCAATGTTTTAAAATAATTATGTCGTTTAAATTACTTAATTCATCAAGACATCAACTGGAACTTTTGCTCTGTTTCCACACAGACGGATTTAATTGCCGGAGGTGTGCATCATAGCGGATTTTGGTGCTCGATTTAAAACTTGGCACATCAGTAAATAAAAGTTTAGTGAATACAAATAACTTTTTGTTGAAGATTATTTGTTTTTATGAAGAAAAAGAACAAGTAAAGAAAGGACATAGCGAATAAATGTGTATTGTGTCGAAGTTTTTTTATTTTGCCTTTTATATTTATTTATTTTTAATAAAAAGGGTCAAACGGAAATGCATGCTGCATTAATCAATTTGCTTCAATGCTCTATTCATTTGTTAATTTTGACAGCCCTAGTATTTATACAAAAACTAATCGAAAGCTAAACTCAAGGGTGCAAAAAAATAAAGATGAGCAAAAAAATATCCAAGACAAGTATGGAGACATGACATTAATCAAAACAAAGATGTGCATAGCTACATAAACGTGGAATTAAAACATGCGAGTGGACCCCAGTGCTGCAAGCCAGCATAAGGTCCTTGGACTCCAAGATACATAAGAGGAGATCATTTCTGACAGGTGTTCCCAGACCTCACTTTGAAAACCTCTGTTTTCTGGGTTTGATGGCCCAGAAGAGACAAACTGAAAAGGAGTACAAGGTGCTGATGATGAGTAAAACTGTATGTGCTCAAAATTCTTCATGTAGCAAATTTGGTTCACTTCAATTCCACGAATAAAATCCACTTTCCATTTATTAAAAAAGAACATTAGACAGTCCACATGCTGTAATATTTAATTAAAACTTATGGTGGATCTTAAATCTACACTGAGAACTCTGAGAAAAAGAATGTGAACATACACACCATTCAAACATATTCACTCAAGCTCAGGATCGCAAAAAGGACAGAATAATAATAATTCAAAAGCATAAAGCATAAGCAATGATGGGGTCTCTGACAAAATGTTTTAAATCTAGAACCCATGGCTCAGTGTCTGTGGAAGTTCATGGACCCCACTTTGTGAACTACTACTGATGAAGATATTCAAAACTACATACAATAGAAAATAGGAATAATTGTACATATCAATAGATGTATGTAGACCATGTTCACACCGCACATTAATTCACAAGTTCAAGTTACAATTTGTGAACCATACCAGAATTCCTGGACATGATAAACTATAGATGTGGTATATACACTCACTGGCCACTTTATTAGGTACACCTTTCTAGTACCGGGTTGGACCCCCTTTTGGAGCCCATTCTGACGTTCGGTCTGAACTGCAGCAGATCGTCTTGACCATGTCTACATGCCTAAAAGCATTGAGTTGCTGCCATGTGATTGGCTGATTAGAAATTTGCGTTAACGAGCAGTTGGACAGGTGTACCTAATAAAGTGGCCGGTGAGTGTAGATGTGGAGGAATATGCTTTTTTGCTTGCACAGCTGACAAAGAACATTCATCCAAAACATCCTGTTTGTCTGGAAGATTGTGTTTACTATGCTCATATACTGATTGACCAATTTTCACATTACTATGAACACCTAATAAGACATTTTTTGTAAGACTCCAAGGTCTTACATGCAATTAAATAGTTTGTTTCACAAGGTTTGTTACAGGGAGAGAAAGCTTATTGGTTAAATGTAGATATAATTAATATTAATCATCATAAATGCTTGCATGATTAACAAAAATTTAACACAATGAATGTGAGAATAATTTTATCTCATCAGTTTACAAGCCTAGTCTTGTCTTCATGCATAAAGTTACATAAAAATAACTTCTTACAGGTGTCTGAAACCAGTCTGGATGGATTTCTTACACTGTCTACTACGTCAAAGAAAAGGATAAGTATAGCAGGATTAAGATGCATGCATTAATTACACTTTTTTATTTTACTAGTGCAAAGTAAGATTCGTTGCTCTAAGGCTATAAACAATGTGAAATTCTTATTAAAATTCCACAGAACACCTAAAAGGGAACATCAAAAGTTGCAAAAACAATTAGAGGAGACTGGTAGAAACTTGCTGACAAATTAAATGTAAAAGTGTTCCCATTTTGCTTTATTGTTTTTTTGTACTTATTATTTCTAATGTCAAAGCCACCAGAGTATCCACAGGAACTTAAAAAATACAGGTGAAATATTCAGTTGAATTCAGTTCCATTTACTTTATTTGTTTGACATTGTAACATTGTGTATTGTCCCAAAACATACATACAAGAACATTAAACAAAATGGTAATTTTCTGTACTATTTACACTGTATTTAATTATTTGATCTTTTAATATGAGGGTCTAACAAATGAATCAACCCAGATGAGGATGGGTTTCCCTCTAGAGTCTGGTTCCTCTTAAGGTTTCTTCCTTATGCCATCTCGGGGAGTTTTTCCTTGCCACGGTCGCCACCGGCTTGCTCATCAGGGACAAACTTACTTATAAAAAAATCTTCACTTTTAATCACCACATTATCTGTGTAAAGCTGCTTTGAGACAATGTTCATTGTTAAAAGCGCTATACAAATAAAAATGAATTGAAAAAATTTTATTGAATTGAAATGAATCAGGTAAATAACCCTCTCACAAGGAAAAAACAATAACTTTATAAAACTAGGTTGCATTGAAGGATCCAGTCTATCCCACATTATATGAATTGGAAAAACTCTCCATATCATTCTTGCACATTCCTAAACATTGTTTGTAGAAGCAGAGGGGATGACTGCGACCTACCATATCACCTCCACTTATAAAGCAATGATCTACTTCTGTTTACATGAAATATTAATGTTTTTTTATTCATAATAATATAATTATAATAATTATATTATATCTATAATACAACAAATTATATTATTACAATGTGTGTGTGCGGGCGTGTGTGTGCCTGAAGTGTTTTTTTACAACCTTACATATTCTGTTTTACATACAATGTTAAAAAATACCATAATTGACAAAAAATGTGCTCTTTCCCAAATTATCAAAAATTTTTTAAAACAATCAAAAGTTATGGATTGTTGACTGGTAATATTTCAGAAATAGTTATTATGTTGGTCTATACTCTACGATACAAATACTATTGTATGTAAAAGTGTGTAATCAGGTGTGCAGGCATTCCTAATGATGTGGAAAATGGACTTTCAGTGTATGAGCACTGAACAAACAAAAATATGTTCCAGAGAAACAGAGTTTTCAGATGAACGTCCATCAACTCTGTAAGCAAAGCAGAAGCACAAAATGTCTACAGAGTTAATGTCAAAGAAATGTCTTTCTTCAGCTGTGTAAGCAAAGATTCACATCTTGTTTCTGTACAATTTTTTTAAATGTATTTTTCTTCTAGATTCCTAAGGAATAGAGTAAATTAAGGTAATGTATCCCACACTTTATACAGTTTTCACATTCTCTTGGATCAAAATACTGATATCATCATAAGTAACTAAATGAACATGAGTTCAAATATGACAATGTGTTTAATGTAACTGCATACACTGTAAATGCTGTTCTGTAACCTGTCTCTGACGAATAGCAGGGATTTGGTACAGTTTAATTTTTGAAAATAATACTTCTGTATCAGGACAAATCAATTAGTACCACATGTCCACATTGTCAAAGATCAAATTTTCACCAGGTGTGATGATTACCGTAATTTCTGGACTATTAAACGCACCCAAATAAAAGCCACACCCACTGAATTTTACAAAGATTTTTATTTTAAACATAAATAAGCCGCACATGTCTATAAGCCGTCTATAAGTCTACACTAAAACTAATGAACTTTACACAGGCTTTATAGAAAGACAGTTTCTGTTACACGGCTTGTATCTAAACAGTAGTTTGTTGTTCACTGTCTTCCTCCTTCCTTTCACTAATATCTCTCACGAGAGTTTTTCTTTTGGCATCGTCGTGAGTTTAAAATTCACCATCGGTGAAGATTTTCTCCCGATGCCGTGCAGCTCAGAACACAGGTGAAGTGCGTTTTTTCATGCCTGGTTGTTTTCAGCGTGACGAATGATTCACATTCCCTGTTGACAGTCCGAGTGAGCGGCAGGTCAAACGTCAGAGGAACATCATCCATATTTATGATGTGGTGCAGCCCGATTCAGTGGGAGCGCATCTGATTTAATATAAAGAATTTCATTGGTTCACCTGAACCCGTTCCGCAATTTCATTGGTGTAGTGTTATGTCGCTCAGTTTTTTGGCTTGAAGTTTGTGAAAGCGGGAAAAAACCCAGGAAAAATCCATAAATTAGCCGCTTCATTGTTTAAGCCGCAGGGTTCAAGAGTTGGATCATAAATCTTTAAACAATACAGAACACTGGAGAGAGAGAACTAACATGAGTACTCGAGTGTGTGATTATAAGTAATGTTCTTTCTATAGTGTTATACAGTCTTAATGGTTATAAAACTAGGAACTACTGAGCAACTCATAATATAGCTCAACATTTGTGATCATCACAGATCCAGCACCAGCTTCTCCATGCCAGAGCATTAAACACTCCAGGAGGTCCAATGTCAAAACTCCACACATGTAGTGGGATCGAATTGGCACCGGTACGTCTCTAGATGGTTCGGGATGTTCATGATTTCGGCATCTACTTCTTTAAATGTCCATAATCTTCATGAGGTGTGACGTGACTGGAGGAGGCCAAACCTCAGGATGCCTCGCAATGGGGAGAGGATATTTATGTTACATATGTTGCACTGGCTTTCACCGGTCTGTGATTTTACACCGATCTTAATGTATTTGTACCATTTTAGTATAGCTTTTACAGAATGCTTAGGTTTGTTATCCTTTTTAAAACCCTCCGTTTCCTTGTCTTAAGTCTGTAAAATGTTTTCTCCTAGGATTGCTCTATATTTTAGGTAAGTCCTAAAAAGACAGCAGCTGTGTAATTTAGAAATAAATGAAATTTTTATTTGAATGGTGTAGAATTAATTATTTTGTTTGTTAGGTTTTTAGTTAGGTTCTCTTTGCAGTCTGCCAGTAACTGCCAGTAAATAAATTTTAACTTGAAAGTTTTTCCACGCAGTGCATCTGCTGATGTGGTTTTCTAATATAATGGAAGACAGCTCACATATAGATAGATACCTGTGAGTTTACTGCATCAAGCAGAACTGTCACATTACACTTCAATCATGAGTTTAATTAAATAAATAAATATTTAAAAATAAAATTGAATTTCATCAGAATGAATTACTTTGTTTGTTTTGCCAAGGGCAAATTTTTAACTGAAAATTTATTCTTGGGAAAAGGGAGGGTTTCTTTCTCCATCACAATATAAGCATCACCACTTACCTCCGTGTTTTACATCAAGCAAGAAGAGTCTCCTGATTACATGTAAGTGCTTGTGGGTGGTTTAACACATTTAATAAACTGTATTCAATCTGTACATTTATTTAACTTGTATTTTCCTTGCAGTGCCTGCAAAGCCAGAACTATGGTTTTTCATAATAAAGTGGCGTTTTTTCTTGTTCTTCTTGCCCTGGCAACAACAGAATTTGGTAAGAGTCTTTAAAAGTCAGTAGTGAAACTATGGTTTCTTTATTGGAATTTAATTAAATAGAAGAATTGCTCTGCCCTCCATGATTTTTGATCTTTCCACCTCTGGAGGCAGTCATTTACAACTTTAACCAGCACTATTTCTGTGCTATAATGAGGCCTAAATTCTTACTGATAAGATTTCATGATTGTTATTATTTTGGAAAAGCTTTAATTGCTTCATGTGGTATCTAATTAAAGAAATCAGCAGGTAAGGGATCTAGTACACAAGTTAATGATTCTAATGAGGAAATATGTGAAACAGTCTCTGGAAGATGAATAAGAAATTTCAATTTATTTCCTGATATTGTAACACTGTTAATTACAGAGTTGAATATTGTCTGTCTTAAATTCATAGGTTGGATCTTTTGACATTTTTATTCGAGCATTAAATCTGTTACATATTCATTGTGTGGATGTTTCTGTAGTGGTCCCATTTTTAGTTAATTTTAATGAGAATAAAAGATTATTTAAAAAAAGAAATTCTTTCAGAGTAGAAATAAATTGATCAAGCCACAATAATAGATTTTGTAAACCTTGAGGGGCCTCATTCCCATTAGGATGAGGAAGATAGCGGATAACTTTGGGAAATGATTGATTAAATAAATGATTAAAGAAAATGATCTGAAATAACTGTTACTGTGAAACTATTACTATATTGTCTATACTCAATCTGAATGTTAGTATTAAGTCGAAATTGTGCCCACCATTATATTATATTCTGATTAGTCTCTACTGTATATTTGTTTTATAATTATAAAAAAAACCTTATGGTTTAATAATTCTTTGCAACACTTTATAAAAAATAGCCTCCATGTTTTTTTCAGAAACTTTTTTTAAACAAAATAATGTCCTTTTTTTTTCTTTCCAAGCCTGGAAAGCAAATGCACATCATGATTGGCATAACTGGGTGAGATTTGGCAGTCACAGCTACAAATATATCGGAATTAGGATGGACTGGGCTTCTGCTGAGGTACTGTAGTATTCAATATGTTTTGACATTACAAAAAATGACAGTATATGTACATAAACACACACACACACACACACACACACACACACATGAAAACCTATTCATACCTATTGTTACTGATATATATATATATATATATATATATATATATATATATATATATATATATATATATATATATATATATATATTCGCTGAGAGCTTTATCCTGGGTATGGTTATGGTGGATCCACATACTGTTAACTGTTATATTCTATAATATTAAAAACATGTCTATGATCCCCAGGGAAACCATAATGTGGGTTCACAGGGTCTAAATACTGCACTATTAGGTTAAAGCTTTTACTGAACATGAATTAATTAAAACAATATGCAAAAATGTATGTAGAAACTACACTTCACAAACATGCAATAATGCCAAACCTTTTTTACTTTTTTTCAGCAATACTGTGTGAGTCACGGTGCAAACTTGGTCTCAATACATAGCGAGGCTCAATATCAGCATGTCAAGTCTGTTATCCGTGCTCAAGACCACAGTGAGGGTGTAACATGGATTGGCCTTTCTTGCTGTGCGAAGGTTAGTTTGGAAAAATATTAAAAGCTTATTTTTTTATTGACAAACAAAGAAGCAGTTAAAATGTTGCTAAAATATTACCACTGGTAACAGACTCTTCACTGTTTAATCTTTCAGATACGGCACTGGCTTTGGTCTGATGGCACCAAAGTGACTTACACCAAATGGAATCCGACTGAACCAAATTATATGCCTAGAGAGTGCTGTGCGCATATGAACTGGAGTTTATGGAAGAACTGGAATGACATTTCATGTGACCTTCAATATCCCTTTGTTTGTGTCAAGAAAAGAGTCTAAAATGCTCCCAGCCTCACTACGCCAACTATATTACAATGTTGGAACTGTGGCAAATAACCCTTATTTTCGCAAATTAAAAAAATAAATAAAAACAAACAATCAAACTAAAAAAATACATTTTTGTGTGGTTATGAAATCATTCTTCATCTCTTTACTCTTCATCTAGCAACTTGGAATTATTTTATTTAGTCTCTTTGTAGGATCTGTTGCATTTTCTATGCAGAATCAAAACAAATAAATGTAAAACATAATCAAACAAAAATAATTTTTAGAATGTAATTTAATTTAAAGTTTAAATGCTTAAAGTTTATTTTAAAATGTATAGTGAAGTGTTCCTGAAACAAACTTAAAAGACTGCAAATATATTGAGGATGCCTGCTTTAAGGATTGAAAAAGGTTTCTGTTTGTATTTGCAGATGTTTCTTGTATAAGAAATGCATTAACAAGCTAGTGGAAAAAATTTACTATGGCTAACATCATATAAAAACTAGCATATTAATATAGTTAAGTGATCCCACTGAAAGCACGTTCATTACTAGACAACATGGATGCTTGCAGGCACACACACACACACACACACACACACACACACGAGTTTTATTTTAAAATAAGGTGATTTCTAAATAAAAAATATAATTATTAATTATAAAATGAAGTAAAAGTAAATGTAAAAAAACTGTACAGTGTATCATATATTTGCACGAGACAAAGAACACGTCGTGTTTTTCAAGTCAAGTCAAGAGGCTTTTATTGTCATTTTTACTATACACAGTGCACAATAAAAATGAAACAACGTTCCTCCGGAACCCTGGTGCTACACTAAACAACAACAGCATAGAGCTACAACAACACAAACATAAAGTGCATCGAGTGCAACCTGGTGCAAACAGTGCAAACAAAAAACAGTACAGACAGACAGTGCAGACAGACAACACAAGACAAGACAAAAGACAAAAAAACAAGTATGGAGCTGGCTAGTGAACCTGCTGTATACTTGATTATACAGTACTGTGAAGGAGAAATGTAAAAGCTATACCCAGGAGAGAATACAAACAGAACAGAACAGAATAATGTAGTGCAAAAAAACAGCAGCAAGGTGCAAAGACAGCATGTAAACATTCTACTGTAATACAAGGTGCAAGTATAAATAATAATAAATAGATAAATGGTGGTGAAGTGGATCGAGATGAGTGATGATTGTATTTAGTCCAGGTTGTACAGTTCGGTAACACACATTGGAGTGAGTGTGTGTGTGTGAGTGAGTGAGTGAGTGAGTGAGTGAGTGAGTGAGTGTGTGCAGGTCTGTTTCATTTCTGTGTATTGAGAAGCCTGATGGCTTGTGGAAAGAAACTGTTACACAGTCTTGTTGTGACGGCCCGAATGCTTCGGAACTGTTTCCCTGATGGTAGGAGTGTAAAAAGTGTGTGTGAGGTGTGTGTGTGATCGTCCACAATGCTGTGTGCTTTGCAGATGCAGCGTGTGGTGTAAATGTCCATGATAGAGGGGAGAGAGACTCCGATGATCTTCTCAGCTGTTCTCACTATCCTCTGTAGGGTCTTGCGATCCGAGACAGTGCAGTTCCCAAACCAGGCAGTGATGCAGCTGCTCAAGATGCTCTCAATGGTCCCTCTGTAGAACACGGTCAGGATGGGGGGAGAAAGGTGGGCTTTCCTCAGCCTTCTCAGGAAGTAGAGATGCTGCTGGGCTTTCTTGGTGATGGAGCTGGTGTTAAGTGACCAGGTGAGGTTGTCTGCCAGATGAACACCAAGGAATTTGGTGCTCTTGACAATCTCCAAAGAGGATCCATCAATAATCAGTGGAGATTGGTCGCTCTGTGCTCTCCTGAAGTCCACAACCATCTCTTTCATTTTGTGGATGTTTAGAGACAGGTTGTTTGCTCCACACCAGGCAGTTAACCATTGCACCTCCTCTCTATATGCTGACTCGTTGTTCTTGCTGATTAGACCCACCACGGTCGTGTCATCAGCAAACTTGATGATATGATTTGAGCTGTGCATTGCTACACAGTCATGAGTCAGCAGAGTGAACAGCAGTGGACTGAGCACACAGCCCTGAGGGGCCCCAGTGCTCAGTGTGGTGGTGCTGGAGATGCTGTTCCTGATCCGGACTGACTGAGGTCTCCCAGTCAGGAAGTCCAGGATCCAGTTGCAAAGGGAGGTGTTCAGGCCCAGAAGGTTCAACTTCTCGATCAGGTGCTGAGGAATGATTGTGTTGAATGCTGAGCTGAAATCAATGAACAGCATTCGTTGTTTACGAAATCACAGTGCTAGGATGCAGAAAATCTACATTAGACGGCTGGATTTTTGGGTGGCATCCATTCATCATGGAAATGTTTTTTTTTGCGGTTGGTTTTGTCATGTAACTACCGCGGTAAATGTAAGTGGCAAATGCCATAGGGAGGATAAATCATTTTAGAATGATAACTTTGAGATTCTGTGATGTAATAGTGACTCGATGACAAGGAGGATTCGGATGAAAACATGTGGAGATTGTAGGAGGAAATATATTTTCTATATTGTTTAAATGATTTACACTTAAACATCAACTATTTTGACTGTAATTTCTTTCTAATAAATATTGATATCTCTTGTTTTCTCTCTTTGTTTTTTCTTAAATTATGTGTAATGTTAGATGTAGTTCCTTGTTGATTCAAGTTACTTTTTGGCAAACATGTTTTAAACAGTTGCTTTAATTTAAATACTGCATTATGACCTGCTGCATACATGTGCATGTATGTATAATAAATATATGGATAAACATCTGTAAACATCACCCATATGAACATGTATTCTATATGCAAATACGTTATGTTACATATATGAAAACTGCCATTTTTGTAATATTTTGAAATATATGTGGCATAAATGTACAAGTGTACATATATTTCTATATCTGTGAAATCCAAATATGAACATGTATGCAAAATATGCGCTTTGTGTATACTGTACTGCTATATATCAGATTTCCGTGTGGAAATCTATTGATAAATGTAGCAGCAATGGTAAGTACTAAAAGTGCAAAATTCATGAAAATGTATTTATTTTTACATCATAGAAGGATTTAAGTATTTATATTATATACCAAGATACTTAACATGAGTACAAGAGCGCTTTGCAGAGTTTGCCAACTATACCTGCTTATCATAGCCGCTAGAGGGCGATAAATCACCACTTAGGAATTGTTTATATGTTTTAAAGTAATTGCAAGTAAATTGTGTTTTAAGAAGTTTGTTGCAGTGTTCATTCGCTTTAACATTTTTGGCATTTCTTTTTTTATGTCTTTAAAAATGTAACATGTTTTTAAAAATAGGAAAGAAACTGTTAAGTACGATTAGTTTTTAATGGAATTGTTATCCTATTGTACAACAGCTAGGAGTCTAATTACAATAATAATAATAATAAATATAATTGTATAAAAAACTAGCATTTACATTGGATTTTGAGCATTATCCTGCAAACCTGTGCAGTCAAAAACACTGCAATGTTCTTTTGTGAATAATAAATGCTACTAGTAACCAAATGTAATTCTATATAAAGTACAAAGTTTATGGAATATTTACAATGAACCTGAATAATACACACAATTGTTCTTTATACTATAGTTCACAATAGTTCTGTTATTTGAATTTAGGGATTAGTTGAATTTATCTTACTGTATTTTTGTTTCTTTGCTTGTTTCGTAGCTATAAAATAACTCCATATCACTAATTCACACAGATTGCACCTAATTAATATGGGCTGATGCAAAGAAACCTAAACTTACAAAGATGCAAGTGATTTCAAAGTAATATGTTTATTCTTATCACACCGAGAGAAATAATTCACTCATTAGCCCATTAAGCTATTAAGTACTTTCTTGTTGGTCAGATGAATCATTGTAAAAGATTGTGTGATTAAAAATGTTATCAAATCACAAGCCTATTATTGTCTTTAAACATAAGATGGCATAAAAATAACTCACTTCTCTGGAAAGTCTGGAAGGATTACGGCAACCAAACTAAGATATAAATGATGAACATATAAATAAAGGTATGATAATAAATCATTCACCACACAGATCTCAGACTGTGTAATAGATGCTGTTCATACTGTCCAAAATGCAAATGTTTGTAGTTTTTTTTTTAACAATACACAGAATAAATGTACATGCATAATAAGAAATAATATTCAATATTATTTAAAATATAAAATAATTAATCACAAACCCCGAGGTCCGTTCTTCTTACATTGTTAACTACATCAAATAAAGTGAATAGTATAGCAGGATTAAGATGTGTGCAATAATTGTGCTTTTTTTTTTTTACTGATGCAGAGAAAGAGTTATTGCTCAGAGGCTATAATATGGACGGCTGACTGTATAAGACTGTAGAAAGGACATTACTTATAATCACACACTCCAGTGCTCATTGTAGTTCTCACTTTCCGATGTTTTGTATTGTTTTAAAATTCATAATCACACTCTTGATGTCACCTAAATGAGGATGGGTTCCGCTTTTGAGTCTGGTTCCTCTCAAGGTTTCTTCCTCATAACATCTAAGGGAGTTTTTTCTTGTCACAGTCACCCCAGGCTGCTCGTCAGGGATAAATACACATGATTCCCTTTAATTCTTAAGTTCTGTCAAGCTGCTTTAGGACAATGTTAATTGTAAAAAGCACTAAAGAAATAAACTTAAAACTATATATATATATATATAAATTTGGAATCCTTATTAAATGCTAGGGAACACCTGAAAGGAACTAGGGAACACAAGTAGAGGCTGTGTTCCCATTTTGCTTTATTAATTTTTTTAATTTAAATATATATTACTTTCTAATGTCAGAGCCACCACAGGACCCAAAAAAACTTGGGAACAAGTACAGGTGAGCTATTTAGTTGAATATAATTACATTTATTTTATTTGTATAGCACTTGTATAGCACATTGGGCATTGCGACTTCCCATAATCACCTCCACTAATGATCTACTTGTGTTTACATGAAATAATTATGCTTTCCAACAGGTTTGAGACTACAAACTTGTTGGTACTTCAACAATTCTGGGATGAGCATAGAACAACCAAATATAAAAAATTTAATCCAGACAATTTAGTATTCCACAGTTGAAAACGTGGAATGACTCCACAGATAAATAACTTTCAAGTGAACAAAGATTGAATTTCTGTGTGTGTGTGTGTGTGTGTGTGTGTGTGTGTGTGTGTGTGTGTGTGTGTGTGTGTGTGTGTGTGTGTGTGTGCAACCTTACATCTTCCAAAGGTCGAAAGTTTAAAGAATACCTTAATGTACCTAAAATTTGCACGGTCTACTGAAAACTCTTACATACAATAATATTTGTATTGTAAAGTGTGTAATCAGGTGTGCAGGCACTTCTGATCAAGTGGAAAATGGACTTTCAGTCTATGAGCACTGAATAAACAAAAGGGTTCAGATGAATGTCGCAGAGCAGTACACACAATGTCTATAGAGTTAATGGGGCATTTATTGCATCAGGAAAACCTCTATTTGCAAAACAATTCAGTGCTAAGCAACTCACTCGGCATGAGTTTTAAAATCATAACACTGAGCATTATTTTTGGATTGTTTTGTTAATTAGGTGGATTATGTTTGTTACGTATGCAGCACTGAGATTACATTTTGTCAGAGAAACCCATTTACTGCTAATTTATGCTTTTGAATAATTATTGCTCTGTCATTTTTTGCAATCCTGAGCTTGAGTGAATGTGTGTGAATGCTGTGTATGTTTACATTCTTTCCTCAGTGTTCTCAGTGTAGATTTGAGATCCACTGTAAGCTTGATCAGGGCAAAGGGCTTACTAAACATTAATGAATGGATGAAAATACACTCAGTACCAACATTATCAATAGTAACTGCATTTAATGAACATGCAGTGATGCCAATGAAGCTCTTCTTTTTTTTTTCTAGAAATGCTGTCTGCATCTCATTTTAGATTAGTTTCAACTTTATTGTCATTGTGCAAAGTACATGTACATAACCAATGAAATGCAGTTAGCATCCAACAAGAAGTACATAAGTGATGTTGTAAATGAGGGTATGGGTCCATGTACATGGGTGAGAGTGATTAATGAACAAAAGGTGGAGTAAATAATATATGGTATATATAGTGATATAGAGTATGACTGTGTAAAGATGTGCATTGGATTAGATATGTCAAGAAGATAACGTTTAAATAACATGATATATAACTACAAATATGTTGATATATGTTCACATATACTGACTATCATTTTATATATATATGTTTTAGTCTGGCCACTTATTTCTATATGGGTTGCTTTGAATCTTAATGGGTTTACTTCTGCTGAGTGATTTTTTTCTCTTGTAGCATGTATTCTATTCATTAAATATTATAGTAAATTAATTGTTCTGTGGTTTAGCTTTACAACGACTGTGTGTTTTGGCATTTGTAGTATTTCATTCTTTTCCCACCTTTATGAAATATTCCTTTTAATGTTGAGTTGCTAGTTGAAGACAATGAAAAACTTGAAAATGTATTATTTTAGTGTGTTTTATTGAATAAGTCATGTGAAAGTTAGATTTAAAACATTTAGGTTTAGGTCCAAAAGGCCATGTAGTTGTAGTTCTACAACATAATAAGAACAATAAGTACAATAAAATATATGAAATTGCCAAAATCACAGGACCCATTGACTTTAGAGCGATACTTGTGCATACTCTCTGCATTAACTAACTGTCCCTAAACATATTACACATTAATCAGTTTAATTATGGTCATTTTATTCAACATATACTCATTCTTCCCTGAATATATCTATGGCTGACCATTCCTCTGCCTGCTGTAAAAAGACAATAAATAAAAACCATCATATATTTATTGGTTTTATTGTATACTGCAATGGTCCCTGTGGGTCTCTACTGGTAAATAGTTTGTATTGGTGGCATGTTATGTCTGATAGAAATATAGACTAATATAACTTCTAGAACACACATTAGTACCCACTAAACACTATTTAGGACATTATTATTCAAGGTAGTGAGATTTTGTTATTTCTAAAACATAAAGTTCCCTCAGTTCTGAGGTGTTACAAAACATGAACACAAGATAATGCAAAAATACAAAGCTACATAAAACACTACCTAAAGTGCATATTTGCAGTACCAACCAGTACTGTAGTTGTGCAGTAATACAATTGATTTGTTATATATAAAATAATTAATACTGTACAAGTAAATATTGGATGTTTAGCCGCAATTTTTTGCATTTCTGACTAGTCATTCTTGCTGATGAGACTTACCTCAGTCATGTCATTAGCACGGTAATTCATCTGATTTCTTTCGCATAACTGCTGCTCACTTTGAAACGAGTCTGTTTAAACTCTATGCATGAAAATCACATGAATTTCTAAAACACTCAATGCAATCAGTTTTTTGCTTCCATTCTGATAATGAATGTAAACATAAGTTCAAGTTTATTGCCATTTGCACACCTACGTAGCAGAACATGTACACGGGAATTCTGCATTTCTCAGTGTTAGCTTTAGTCACAAAAGGTTTACACAGTATTGACACAAAATAGAATACACAAATAGAAATAAAATGAAATCTCTAATCATAAAAAAAGTAGTGAAAGTGAATAATTAATGTTGTACATTGTGTAAATAAGTTGCATTGCAACATTTGTTGACATATTGCACATGTTGGTCAACAGAAGTAAGATTTGAGTAACGTGTTAACATTAACTATTATATTCTACATTATGCTACTGTCACATAAACAGCTGATTGAACTGATGTTTCGTCTGCACCAGTGTTCCTAATAAAGTGAATATTAATTATATAAATAGTTATGAATAACTGGTCGTAATGTAATTGTGGTTTAGTGAACTAGGTTTTATAGGTTTGTGTGTAATATACCATCACTGTTGAGAAGTTTTCCTGTCTAGCTCGAAGGACCAATGCTAGAGGGGTTTTCTTATCTTACTCGAAGGACCATATAAAGATTCTCACTAACTGGTATGCGCTGATCAGTGGATTGTACTCGCCCCAGCGCGTCAGTAAAAACACGATACAGGATTCAGAACACTTTACTTTACTGGGTATAGAATTGATTGCATATGAGGTGACTCTTGCTGTCTTCTGCTAGCTGCTGTTCAGTAGGTTGCGTGATGCAGAATGCATGCAGCAGCTCCGTGTTCTGGTCTTTTATACTCTTGGTGGAGGACGGTGTACTGTGATGTCACAGATAGCTTGTCATTGCTTGGTAAACTGTACAACTAAATAGGAATCCTTTCTAACAATCACTATGCACCTGCTCCAAGAAAAAAAAGTATTCATAGATGCCTCAAAGAAACACATAATCTAAGAGCTGCAATAGAATTTATTTTGATTATATTAAAGCTGGAGAAAGAATATTAAACTTAATCTAATTTAGCTTCCGACAGAAGAGAACGAGCTTCTCCCAGAGTTCACTCTCTCATAGAGGAGCAAATAGGCGTTAAGCAACCTCTTCTGTACCACTTCTTTCTCAGTGGTCAGAGTGATAAACTCGTCATTGCAGGTCCACCACTGAGGAGGATTCTTAGTGAAACAATCTGTCAAAAAATGTCCTGAGAAAGATACAGAATATTGCATACATTATATTTTATATATATATATATATATATATATATATATATATATATATATATATATATATATTTGTGTTTTTGCATATTTGTGTCCTTCTCTAAATAACTAATGTAATATGTCGGCTATATTTACATGTGATTGTTTTATATCTTACCATCATTTGCTTTTCTCCCAATATAGTTGATTGCACTGATCAGTCGGTAAGTCGACTTTGATTCACCCTAAAAACAACACACATCAAACGCAGGTCACATACAGGCAAACAACTCGAGTGTACAAACTACAGGCAGTGTTCAATCCTCCGTCTCAACTATCTTTCCCATCTTTTTCACTTCATCTTTCATTGTATCTGTGTGACTCTCTCTCACCGGTTTATTGTTCCCTTTGTTTCTAGCCTCAGCTTTACTGTTCTCTACATGAGGAAGAAAGACACAAAAGAAAAATGAGCACTTCCTAGATGGTAAGATAAAGTGTAGAATGTTATATATTATCACTTTCAGACTGATGTATAGGTTTAAGGTGCATCAAACCTTTTTGTGGCTTATATATTTGAGAAAGGCTGAGTAGATACACACTTTGCTGGTACATGTGGCCATTGCAGCTGCAATACACGTGAAATATTTAATTTATTAATGTGGAATCATATACAAAAAATAAACTGTGTGTGTGTGCGTGTGTGTGTGTGTGTGTGTGTGTGCATGTGTGTGCATGTGTGTGTGTGTTTTCACCTTTGAGTCCTAGTGTTTATCTTTAGCTGAGGTTGGATGGCCACTGGATTGTTAAGCTTAATAAGTTTGCTGTTCTTGTTCAATGCCTCCCTTTGCAGGTACAAAATCAAAAACCTCGAAAAAGAAAGAAAAACAGAGCTGAAGATCTAAATTGCTGTTGGCACTCTTGTGCTCAGATGGATTAAGTCTACACATTGTATCTTGAGTTTAAGCACAGAGCTCAGAAAACAGACGAGACATGGCTGATTGACCAGTGTCTTGTCTGGCGGGAAATTTTTAAAAACTTAAGAAGAAAATTTATATGTGACACAGATGCAATTCTCCATGTAAACATTTTTTTGTCACATTACTGAACATTATATTGGAAACACAAATAGTGAGTCTAAAGGGAATAATTACAGATTTTTTTTTTTTTACACAATTTTATTTATACAATTAATTCTGTTGCCAGTTGTTCCGTTTTTACATTAAACATAATTATATTAAAAGGGATTATAACAAAAAAGCAAACCGTGATTAGTTGAGTTGCTTATGGCAAGAAACATTCTTGTTCAACATTCTTGTCACAAATTTTGGAGCTGTGTGTGTGTGTGTGTGTGTGTGTGTGTGTGTGTGTGTGTGTGTGTGTGTGTGTTCATGTATCCGCTTTACTTAGGCAGACTGTGGAATGTCCAATAGTAGTTGACGGTCTGTTTTTGACACATCTGGCACTTGTCCTGTAACGGCTGCCGGTTCTATGATACGTACATAAAGCATACACAAATAGTTTATTTACAATAGAATGTGACTAATGTTTAAAAAAAAGTGGTGGAGGTGGTGGTGATGGGGGTGAGGGTTACATTAACTATGCTGGACAAGCACTGGTCCACAGAGTTGTGCACCAGGGGCAGAGAGATATAATTCATCTCTTTCAATATGTTCTGCTGGAATCCACATCTGCAACACACAGCATGTATAACAACAAATGATCATCTTCATCACGGAATCTAGAATTTTTTTATTTTACGTTTTTATGTGACATACCTGGAGCATGTTGTAACTTTCTTCATCGTGATTTTGAAATTGGACCCGACTGGATATACAGGGGTCGAATTATCTTGCCAACCCATCATTTGCCCTGCTTCCTCCATTTGTTTTAGACATTGGCAGAGAAATGTAAGAGCGCTCTACACACACACAGCAACAAATGTTCGATTAGACTGGGGACTGTGGGTTTTTTTCTGCATGTTCTTATACATGTTTGTGCTTTGTTTGTCCTTACATTTCTGTCACTGATGGCAAAGCTTGGGTTGAGCCCTATAAACTCATTAATAAGGTCCATGAGGAGATTATCTTTGTGGATCTGACCTTGAACGTCTAAGTTGTTCCTCATCCTCCACAAATTCACAAAGCAACTGCAAAAGAATTAAAACTTCCCATTAGTTGAGTCTTTAGGAATATTCCTGATTTCAGCCCATTTTACATTTTCACTAACATCTATAATATCAACAACAGCTGATATTATAGATGTTCTCAAACATCATGTTAACACGATGGGTTCAACTATAGACAATAGTAGAAAAAGGGAATAATAGTATTCAGTAAATTGTTTACTAAAATGTGACCACCTAATTTAGTCTTTTTTGTGAGTTGCTTGTTTGCTTCCTTAGCTATTATAAGAAGTATGCCTATACTCTTTATATAACGCTATATAAAAGTATTATTTTATAATAAATTGTAAACGTTCAGTAATGGATTGTCTTCGTACCTGAGGAATTTAGCTTGTGGTCTGTCCATACAATTGTCCATGAGGTTAGACAGCTCTTTGCAGAAAGCCTCAGCTGTTAACAGGAACTGAAGACTCGAGTTAATGTAGCAGGTGTTTCCAAAATTTGGCAACCTGAAACAGATCCACCTGTTACATACACACTTACACTGACAGATCAGGGTCAGGTCTATAAAAACACACTAGGGCTTTGTGAACAAAGAATAGTATTCCAATAAATTTCCAATTTAATTCACAAGTCCAATCGAGTTTTTGGTTTATCTCTTAAAACCTTTACAATGTCCCTGGTTGACAAATCAATCTTGTAGGAGCAAGTAATACAGATCTGCCTCCTGTAGTTGTACATTAACGTATGTAATATTTTAATTTTAGAATTAGTAAACATAGTATATGAATATCTGAATATTACTTTTACATAAAAATGAGATTTAAACAGTGTGCCATACCCAAAACTGATCTGTTTACAATTTGACATGTTAGTCAAAATCATCATATTTCCCCCGGATGTAGTTAGAGTCTGGCTCTTCATGTTTTCCTCAGATGGAGTTGAAGTCAGACTATCGATTTTTTCCCCAGATGGAGTTGGAGTCAGACTTTTAATAATTTCCTTTGATGGAGTTGGATTCAGACTCTTGATGTTTTCCTCTGATAGAGATGGAATCAGGCTCTTAATATTTTCCTTAGATAGAGTTGGAGTCAGACTCTTGATGTTTTTCTCTGATAGAGATGGAATCAGGCTCTTAATATTTTCCTTAGTTGGAGCTGGATTCAGACTCGTGATTCTTTCCTCAGTTGGAGCTGGATTCAGACTCTTGATGTTTTCCTCAAATGGAGCTGGATTCAGACTCTTGATGTTTTCCTCAGATGGAGTTGGAGTCAGACTCTTGATGTTTTCTTCAGATGGAGTTGGAGTCAGACTCTTTATCATTTTCTTAGATGGAGTTGGAGTCAGACTCTTTATAATTTCCTCTGGTGGAGTTGGAGTCAGATTCTCTATAATTTCCTCTAGTGGATTTGGGGTCAGACTCTTGAAATCTTCCTCAGATAGGGTTGGAGTCAGATTTGTTATAAGTTCCTCAAATGGAGTTGGAGTCAGACTCTTTATAATTTCCTCTGGTGAAATTGGAGTCAGACTCTTTATAATTTCCTCTGGTGAAATTGGAGTCAGACTCTTTATAATTTCCTCAGATGGAGTTGGAGTCAGACTCTTTATAATTTCCTCAGATGGAGTTGGAGTCAGATTTTCCTCTGGTGGAGTTGGAGTCAGACTCTTGATATTTTCCTCAGATGGAGTTGGAGTGCTCTTTACATCTCCCTCGGGTAGCATCATTTTGAAACTGAAACAATGAGATATTGAGAGTGAGGTTTTGCTTGAGGTTGATCTCATTATGGAGATGCACATGTCTGTAATGTAGCTTACCTTTCTGTAGATGACATAGGTTCTGAAGGCAGCACCTCCTACAGATAATTAAAAGACAACACATAAGTGGTGTTTATAAAACACTATTTTCCCCCAATCATGTAACAGTTCTTTTTTTTCTGGAATTTCAACAAATTTACTTCCTTGTTTGTGAGAACCCCAATAATCCAACACAGTCTCATGGTATTTCATGATATAGTCATGATCTTTAATCTATTGGACACGAATGTCCCTCTTTTTTGTGTCACTCAGCACGACTGACTGTGAGACCGTCTGGCTCCGTCTCCATAGCAGCGGAGGCTGAGGATCATGGGTTATATAAATTGTACATATTTAATTTACTTGTTTCTAAAGTCGATGTCAAACAGACAGTCAATCAGATCTTATTGAAGGTGGGCAGATCTAAGAGAAGCTGCACATCAGTCTGATGGCTTCCATTTTACCAGCAACACATAAGAAACATAAAAAAATGTCCCCACTGTGGGACGAATAAAGATATATCTTATAATTTTCCAAACAGAAAAGTTAAAACACTGAGAGTAATAAACAGTGATGCCAACATTTACGTACATTTAACATAACTCAGTGCATTACGTTGCTTTTGCTTTTTTTTTTTATGCATCGATAAATAAAACCATAAGTGCCCAAAGTAGCAGTAATTTCGCGCATGCGCAGTACAAATAGTGTTCGCGGTACGGATCGAATAGCCACACCGGTCTTTCGTCAAACTGGACCTTGATACAAAAAAAAATAAAAGGTTGTCGACCTTCTGCGTTAGATGACGTGTTTTTGAGATACGGAGATGCTTCGCTTTCAATAAGGAACAATGGAAACGTGATGTGTGAAAGTTTCTTACGTTTGGACAAAGCGGCAGTAGTGAATTCATCTTAAAGTTTCTTGAAGACAGTAGAAGATACTCACTGTGCAGGCACCCGGAGTAAATGAACATTTCTGCCAGTGTGCTGCATTAGATACCGACGCGCGCGCTCACGTTTCAGCCAGTTACTGTGATGTAATATTTTTTTTTTTTTTTTTTTAATCCAAATACAGAAATATCACATATTTTAAATAATATAATAGTCTCAATATTCCGGATTTGTAGGGATGAAATCCACCCAGATGACAAATCAATAATATTTGAATGGACCAGGTGGTCTTTCGGATTATGGCTTCTTAATTATAATTGCTATTTGGTTTATTATTGTCTTTGGTATAGACCAGGGGTGGCCGAGCCGCATGCGGCTCTTTGGCTGGTTTCATGCGGCTCTTACGTTCATATCGATTTTTGTGTGTTTGATTTTTAATGTGCGTGTTCGCTTTGCTTAAGTTCAATACGGTATTTTTAAGACTTAAATGAGCTTGCCCCTACTGGGAAACTTTGCGGTATATCAGACCTTGGCATGAGGCCAATCATAAATTACAGCGATGCACATAATTTTCGGAAATACCTAAATCACCGAAACAACACGGCAGAAACACAATTGTAATGACGCAATAAAAAAGCGCAGCAGCACACGGTTATCTGGATAAGAGCAACGTGTGTGCGTGTGCGGATTTGCAAAACATGCAATGCTGAAATTTCAAGAGGGAGTAATCTGCAAAGAGTTTCTCCAAGTCGGGTTTAATTTATCACCTGAAATCCAAACATCCCGATTTCCATTCTAAATATGAGAAGAACGCGGCGCAGAAAAGTAAAGTCAATCCGAGCATGCGCACGTTTTTGAAAAGGCAGGAAAGTTTTCCAGTGATGGTGCCAAGGCAAAAGGCATAACACTAAAAATTATGGATTTCATTGCCATTTGAATTGAATTTCCATTTTGGTGCATCCCTAAAATATTATCGTTGGTGTGGCCCTCTGACAAAATTCAGGCTTCTCATGTGGCCCCTTGTAAAAATTAATTGCCCCCCCTGCGGTACTGCGGTTAAGCAGCCGCGTCTTGAAAATACACGGTTAAGCAGCCGCACTTTGTTTAGTTTTGCGCGTCTACTCGTGCACTTACGGTACGGGTGGTGGGAGCGGTCAAAATACATGTGAAGACGCTTCAGAAAGGCGTTCCGTTATTAAAAAAAAAAAAAACTCAGTGCATTTGTCATGTTCCACATTCAAACACTCATAAAACATTTTTCTTTATAGGTTTGCCCAATCTTTCAAATAAATCTTATTCTTATCTCAACTCATTTTACTATGGAGTTTTAGAGAAAAGTAAAGGCAAATATCACTCCAAGCATCACTGCAATTTTTATCATGTTTCATATTCAAACACTCATAAAACATAGTTCTTTATAGGTTTGCTCAATCTTATAAATAATTCTTATTTACAGTGTCCCTGTCTATTATTCCTTTAAATTTCAACTCATTTTACTGTGGAGTTTTGGAGAAAAGTTAAGGCAAATTCACTCCAAGCATCACTGCATTTTCAATTATGTTCCATATCAAACACTCATAAAACAGTTTTCTTTATAGGTTTGCTCAATTTTTTTTATTATTTTGATTTACAGTGTCCCTTTCTATTATAGTCTTAAATTTCAACTCATTTTACTGTACAGTTTTTAAGAAAAGTAATGGCAAAATCACTCCATGCATAACTGCATTTTCAATCACGTTTCATATTCAAACACTCATAAAAAGATTTCTTTATAGGTTTGCTCAATCTTTCAAATTATTCTTATTTACAGTGTCCCTGTCTATTACTCAGTTAATTTTCAACTTATTTTACTGTGGAGTTTTGGAGAAAACTAAAGGCAAAATCACTCCAAGCATCACTGCATTTTCAATCATGTTCCATATTCAAACACTCATAAAACATAGTTCTTTATAGATTTGCTCAATCTTTCAAATTATTCTTAATAAGGGTGTCCCTGTAAATGACTGTGTTTATTTTCAACTAATTTTACTGTGGAGTTTTGGAGAGAAGAAAAGGCAAAATCACTCTAAACTTCAGGTGCATTTTTATCATGTTCCATATTCAAACACTCATAAAATATTTTTCTTTATAGGTTTGCTCAATCTTTTAAATCATTCTAATTAACGGTGTCTCTGTCTATTATTCCTTTAAATTTCAACTGATTTTACTGTTGAGTTTATGAGAAAAGTAAAGGCAAAAATTACTCAAAACCTCAGGAGCATTTTCAATCATGTTCCATTTAAACACTCATTAAACAGTTTTCTTTATAGGTTTGCTCAATCTTTCTAATTATTTTTATTAACAGTGTCCCTGTCTATTTATCTGTTAAATTTCAAACCATTTTACTGTGGAGTTTTTGAGAAACGTAAAAACAAAATTCACTCTAAACATCAGTGCATTTTTATCATGTTCCATATTCAAACACTCATAAATCATTTTTCTTTATAGATTTGTTTAATGATTTAAATAATTCTTATTTATGGTGTCCCTGTCTATTATTCTGCAAAATTTCAAGTAATTTTACTGTACAGTTTTTGAGAAAAAGTAAAGGCAAAATCACTCCAAGCATCACTGCATTTTCAATCATCTTCCATTATTAAACACTCAAAAAACAATTTTCTTTTTAGGTTTGCTCAATTTTTAAAATTTTTTATATTTAAAGTCTCCCTGTCTATTATAGTCTTAAATTTCAAGTGATTTTACTCCAGAGGTTTGAGAAAAGTGAAGGCAATTTCACTCCAAACCATGATTTTCAATCATGTTCCACATTCACACTAAAGACAGAAACAGACAGAGAGTGAGACAATCTAAATAAGAATAAGATTGAGCAAACCTATAAAGAAACCTTTAAATGAAAATATTAATATTTTATGAGTGTTTGAATATGGAACAAGATTGAAAATGCACTGAGGTTTGGACTGATTTTGCCTTCCCTTTTCTCGAGATCTCTAGAGTAAAATGACTTTAAATTTAATAGAGTAATATAAAGGGACACTATAAATAAGAAAAATGTGAAGAATTAAGCAAATCTATAAAGAAAAATGTTTAATGAGTGTTTGAATATGGAACATGATTGAAAATGCACCTGAGGTTTGACTGATTTTGCTTTACTTTCTCCAAACTCCACAGTAAAATGATTTGAAAATTAATAGACAGGGACACTGTAATAAGAATATTTGAAGATTGAGCAAACCTATCCTATATAGAAAAATCTTTTTATGAGTGTTCGAATATGGAACGTGATTGAAAATGCAGTTATGCTTGGAGTGATTTTGCCTTTACTTTTCTTAAAAACTGTACAGTAAAATGAGTTGAAATTTAAGACTATAATAGAAAGGGACACTGTAAATAAAAATAATAAAAAAAATTGAGCAAACCTATAAAGAAAACTGTTTTATGAGTGTTTGATATGGAACATAATTGAAAATGCAGTGATGCTTGGAGTGAATTTGCCTTTAGTTTTCTCCAAAACTCCACAGTAAAATGAGTTGAAATTTAAAGGAATAATAGACAGGGACACTGTAAATAAGAATAATTTATAAGATTGAGCAAACCTATAAAAACGTATGTTTTATGAGTGTTTGAATATGAAACATGATAAAAATTGCAGTGATGCTTGGAGTGATATTTGCCTTTACTTTTCTCTAAAACTCCATAGTAAAATGAGTTGAGATAAGAATAAGATTTATTTGAAAGATTGGGCAAACCTATAAAGAAAAATGTTTTATGAGTGTTTGAATGTGGAACATGACAAATGCACTGAGTCTTTTTTTTTAATAACGGAACGCCTTTCTGAAGCGTCTTCACATGTATTTTGACCGCTCCCACCACCCGTACCGTAAGTGCACGAGTAGACGCGCAACACTAAACAAAGTGCGGCTGCTTAACCGTGTATTTTCAAGACGCGGCTGCTTAACCGCAGTCCTGCGGTATATTCATCTCACGCACATGCGCATTTGACGAAAATACCGTATTGAACTTAAGCGACATGAACATGCACATAAAAAAAAACACAAATAAAGTGTGTTTTCTACCCTGAAACACGTGAAATCAAAGCATCGATCTGTTGTGACTGACACCCATGTAAAATAATTGCTTCGAGTGGCAACAACGGAATACGAGGCAGATTTGAAGGGGATTGTTCAAGGCAAGAAATGCCAAAAGTCCCACTAAGTAACATGCATAGTAAAAGAAAAACGCTATTGTAAATTATTATATTTTTGTTTGTGGACTTGGTTAAACAGAGTTTGTGTGTGTGAGAATGCACAAACGTTCATTGTTGAAAATGACTGTCCTGTGGTCTTAGAACTGTAGGAGTCCATTTCTGTCATTATGTTGGTGTGTGACATTTACAATAAATCTGGCTGAGCAGAGGTGTGTGTGTGTGTGTGTGTGTGTGTGTGTGTGTGTGTGTGTGTGTGTGTGTGTGTGTGTGTGTGAGGAAGGGATGGGTGATGTTCATGTGTGCCCATGTGTATGATGTGGCTCTTTGCGGTAACACGGTCAAAAATGTGGCTCTCGGTCTCTGACTGGTTGGCCACCCCTGGTCTAGATTAAATTGCTCTGATTGATGCAGAGCTTTGATCTAGATACGCCTTAAAGGGGGGCACAATTGTGCTCAGGGTAAATAAGGAGGAGATTAGAGCCAGAAAGTCCATCCTGGCTTGTACAGCATTACTATATAACACCACCAATTATTCTTACAAATCATATTATTATTATTATTTCATACAGATTGTATACATCAATTCATACAGCAGGTGAAGTGAAGGCTGACATGTTCACCAGAGCAACTGTGGATACATAAAATTACAATTTCAATCTTAAACTGGAAGGTTTACAAATCTTTAAATCGCTGCTTAACTTAATATATATTTACACTGAGAAGGATTCTTCTGACTAAAACAGAGGGTAAATCAAAACTCTTTATGTCATGCCTGATATATTGCCCCTAAAACAACCTAACCTGTGAATTCTATTTGATTTAAGTTCATTTGGAAACTGTTGAAAATACTATTTATGCAATTCCTACTTGACTAAAGAGGATGGGGTGACCCACGCAGGGTGGGATAAACGGTATCGTTTTTTAATCTCTTTTTTAGGAAATTTAGAATGAAATGGCTGAAAGAATATTCCACACTTCTTATGGTACTCCAGATCATGTTTTTAAAACTATTGGTTGTCTTAAATTTGCACTGAAATATGATTATATTCTTAGTGGAATTCCTCTGATGCTGTGATCCAGGCCTGAACATGCCTCAGAAGAACACTTTCCCCAGATCACATTTTCCTATAAAATTAAAAAAGATAAATATTCCATTAATAACTTTACAAGCACAATTTGTGTCAATCTACGTGTACAGTTTTGACAAAGCCTTAACTACTAAGCTAACATTTCTCCTACTTGCACATTGTGTTGCCCATATATTGCTCCTTAGCTCAGCTTACCTTGTGGAATGTTTTCTTCCTGTTTGAGTTGGTTTCCACTGGGTTTTCTGATTTCTTTCCACCTCTCAAAAAAATACCAGTAGGTCAGATAGCGACTATTAATTGTTTAAGGTGTATTTCCATCTCATACCCAAAGTTCTAAGGATAGTCCCTGAATTTATAATGACCCTGATCAGGTTAAAACACGTGCTACTAAGGTCAGGTCTTGCAACAAACTATTATTCATCGCTCTTGCCCTGATGAAGAGAACTATTTTAGTTCTAACGTCAATAACATGGTTAATTTTAAGCGCTGACTTACACAATACCTCCTGATGTATAATACAATGTAAAAAATACCAATTTCTGTTTCGGCTTTCATTTAATCACTTTCTCCTGCATATTTTTCCCGATAAGATTTGGACAACCATCTGTTGTACAATAACACCTACCAGTTTGTCCCATTTCAGTCCCAGCTTGTCCAAGCATGCATTCACCTCTGTGAACAAATGACTCCTCAGTGAACGCATTGCTGCCAGCTCTCATCCAAAACCAAGGATGAAAATGTCAAAATTCTCCACTTTATTTTGCAGTTGAAGCTCCAAATTCTCTGCGATGACCTTCATATTTCTTGTTAAAGATCATCTGGAGATGGGCATATATATATGGGCTAATATAACAATTGCTCATGGCAAGTATCTGCAGGAATTTATACAAAATGCTGCTGTCCCATTAACAGCTTATTAGAGTATGCATTACATGTATGCATATTTTATCATATTAAGATATTTAGAGATGTAATTGTTGTTCAATGGCTTAAGAATAATAATAATTAAAAAAAAACAGCATTAAACAGCATATTAGCTTCCAACATAAGAAACCAGACTTTTACTCACATAAGAGTGATGTCCACAACTTAATTTATTTTTGTTCATATAAAATCTGGAGAAAAAAACATTAAACTCAATCTCATACAGCTTCCGACAGAACAGGAATGGCTTCACTCAGTGCTCATTTTCTCATAGAGGAGCAAACAGGCATTAGACAAGCTCTTCTGTAGCACATCTTTCTCAGTGGTGAGAGAGATCAACTCATCATTGCAGGTCCACCACTGGGGAGGACTGTGAGTGTAACAATCAACTATACCATGTCCTGGGAATGATACATGAACATCATTAGTACATATGGATCAGTATAAAGTATAAAAGCTGGATTGGATACTGTGAAAAATGTAACAAAAAAAAGAATTGCAGTGATTTGCAAATCTCGAACCCATTTTTTATTTGAAATAGAACATTAAAATATAAAATACTTTAATTTAAGAAATTAACCATGAAAAAAGAAGCAATATTGAATTTGATGACTTTAACTAGTCTCAAAAATGGCCGTTAAGGTAAATATCAAGTAGAAAAAACAGCTGAACAAACATTTTGCATTTAATTTGATTAATTGGACATGAACCTGATCCAAAAACTTAACTGTGTTCTCTGGGCTGTGGTAAACTTTTCTAGGATAAGTGATCAAAATGTAAAATTATTTTTGGAAACCATGCGCTTCCATCCAAATTTTGCACTTTTCAGGGACGGCCTTGCATATTTCAACAAGACAATGACAAATTGTATACTGCATCAAGCCCTGGCCGAGGACATCTCCCCCTCCACCACCACCGGCCGTCGAGATCTCGACTCAGAACCGCTTCGCCCCTCTCCGCAAGACCACGATACCATGATTCATGGAGATTTCATCGTCCGCCATGTCCGGGCTACTGAAGCTAAAGGTAAGGTACACACTCTTTGTTTTCCTGGTGCTTGTGTTCTTAATGTTGCTGCACAGTTACCCGCAATCCTAAATGAGGAACTTCAGAGCTGTTCTCCGGAACAAACGACACCAGTCTGCGGCAAACGGAGATCCTGAAGTACACAGCACATGACCCACGACGAGGATCATAATGTCCGGACCTCTTCCCATTTACCAGCCAGGAATTGAAAGGTTCAGTAGACTTTTTTACACTAAACAAATGGCTACATACTCTTTGTTGATAATTGGAATCTTTTCTGGGAGCGTCCTGATGGCCTGCACCCCAGCAGTGTTGGAGCTACAGTCCTATCAGACAACATTTCCAGAAAATTGTCAAATAAGCAAACACATAAAAGTTCCAAAGTTTGGTCTTTTAAACATTAGATCACTTGCACCCAAAGCACTCATTGTAAATGAGATCATCACAGATAATAATCTCGATTGTATTAAACCAAATTATTACGTGGGTCCAAATGAGTCTACACAATCAGGATATGCTCATAAGCATGAGCCCCGTTAGACTGGTCATGGGGGTGGTGTAGCTACCATTTATAGTGCCCTTCTTAATGTTAGTCAGAGATTAGGATTTAGGCTTAAATCATTTGAAGTGCTTGTTCTTAAAGTTGTACTTTCAGACTGTTGAACAAGTGGTAAGAAACAGCAGAGAGACGAGCGGGAGGTGACTAAGTGCGGTTGGGCACCGGTAAAAGACGTGCCTGTCTCTCTTTCTTTCAGTGCGGTACCAGTGAATTTGTTACACAGACATACATATAAAACATTGAAGCATTGATTTTCTTCAAGAGTTTGCTAAAATGTAAGAGTTTCAATGAGGTTTCAGGCCCCATCACAGCACAGAAACTGTGCTAGTTAAAATTACAAATTACCTGTTTTTAGCTTCAGACCAAGGCTACATCTCTCTGTCTGTTTTATTAGATCTTAGTGCTGAATTCGACACTATATATCATGACTTTCTCCAGGCTCGCTTACAGCATTACATCGGCATTTAGGAACAGGCATTAAGTTGGTTTAAATCCTACCTGTCTGATCGTTACTATTTTGTAGATTTAAATGGAGAACTATCCAGGTTAATCCAAGTTAAATATGGGGTGCCTGCCCCAAGGTTCAGTTCTAGGACCCCTGTTTTTAATAATGTACATGCTTCCCTTGGAAACATTATTAACCATCCCGAACCATCTAGAGACGTACCAGCATCATTTAGTTTTCACTTCATGTAGAGTTTGGACATTGGACCTCTTTAAGTGTTTAAAAGCTCTGGCATGGAGGAGCTGGTGTTGGATCTATGATGATCTCAAATGGTGAGCTATTTAATTTTATTAAATATTCTATCTATATATTTTATTCTATTTAATGGTGAGTCCACAACGTCAACTGACTGTAAAAGTCTTGGCCTGGTACCAATATTTTTTAGATGTGTCATGGCTATCAAAAGTAAAATTACCTTTTTTACCTCCTCGGTTTAAGCAGTTATATATTAAGCAATATGTTAAAGTTTAAAGTAATATATTTGCTATGTTCTATTGGGAATAAAATATGGGTTTGTGAGATCTGCTAACTTGCATTTTGTTTTCATTTACATTCTACACAACATCCCAACCTTTTTGTGTTATATGTGTGTTTGTAATTAATTAATAAACATGCCTACTGTATTTATATGCATGTTTGTATTTATCTTACCACTCTCTGAAGGGTGCGTAATAACGCTCATGACACTTATCAGTTGATAAGTAGAGGCTGATTCATCCTAAAAAACACACAACCCAATACAGGTTACACACAGACACACAACTTGAGTGTACAAACTATAGACAGTGTTCAATCCTCTTTCTCATCCTGCTTTTTCTTACCAGTTTATTTCTCATTTTCTCTTTGACCTTGGCTTTGTTGTTCTCTACAAGAAGAAGAAAGGCACAAAGGAAAGATGAGCTCTTCTTTTTATTAACCTGAATGTGATTATATTGGCTATAAACATCAGATGACTTTATTAGAAGCTTTTTATTTTTTTACTTCAAAGAAGAATTAAAGATTGATGTGTATATGTAAGGTGCAACATACCTTTTCGGGGCCTGAATATCTGAGAAAGTCTTGAGAAAAAAACGTTGCGACTGTAAAACACATGAAATATTTAGTTTCATTGAATGAAATTGCACTAAATTTTACTGTGTGTGTGTGTGTGCGTGTGTGTGTGTGTGTGTGTGTGTGTGTGTGTGTGTGTGTGTGTGTGTGTGTGTGTGTGTGTGTGTGTTTTAACCTCTGTGTAGTATTGTTTATAGTCAGACGAGTTTGGAATTTCACTGGACACTTAAGCATGATTTGTTGATTATTCTTGTCCACTGTATCCCTTATCAGGTACAGAATCAGAAACCTACAGAGAAAAGAAACAAAAGGAATGACAGACCTGAAGATCTGAATCACTGGTGGCACTATTACATGTGTTCAGCTGTTTTTCCTGCACCATTATATCTGAAGGTTGTGCACAGGAAATCAGAAAATTGACACATGACAGATTAACAAGTTTTTCATGGAAAATTTGTGGAAAATGTGCCAAAAGTGTGCAAAATAAATGCAAACTTGCAAACTTGCAAACTTGCAAACTTCCTGCTGTTTCAGGCAGGAAGTGGTTTTAATACTTAACATTATTTGTATTGTATTACAAAACGTTGATCTGATAATAATAAATGATTTTTACTTACGCACTTTGTAAAATATTTTTATTTTAGCCACATACTAGCTGATAAACTTGGAGGTGCTTGGTTTGTTCACTGAATTTGATTTGAAAAAGTTAGTTTGTTTGCTAATTGTTTTGTTTTGCTTGCACATATATATTATATACATGGGTAAAAAAAACAAAACGCTACTTCCTGTTAGTTAAATTGCGCTTATGACTTAACACACTAGTACAAACCGGCAGAACAACAATCATCTAAGCGTACAGAACATGGAGCCAGTGCTGTGTGTGTGTGTGTGTGTGTGTGTGTGTGTGTGTGTGTGTGTGTGTGTATGTGTGGGGCAACCTTACCTGGGCAATGGGTGGAATGTCAAAATGGAGCTGGCACATTGTTTTTCACACTTCTGGCACTTTTGCAGCAACTGTTTCCTCTACGATACACACATTATTCATAAACATACACATTGTTTAAGTGACAATATGATGAGATTAATGAAGATGAAAACAAAAAAACAAGCCAAATAAAACGTACAATATCTCACAAACGTGAGTACACCCCTCCCAGTTTTAGCAACCATCTTAGTATATCTTCTCGAAGGAAGGATACTGTAGAAATGAAACTTGGATATATTTTAGAGTAGTCAATGTGCAGCTCGTACAGCAGTACAGATTTACTGTCCTCTGAAAAGAACTCAACATACAGCCATTATTGTCTAAATATCTGGCAAACACGTGAGTACACCCAAAGTGAACATGTCAAAACTGTGTCCAAATTGTCAATATTTGGTGTGAGCACCATTGTTCTCCAGCACTGCCCTAATCCTCCTGGGCATGAAATTCACCAGAGCTGCACAGGTTGTTGCTGGAAACCTGGTCTACTCCTCCGTAATGACATCACGGAGAAGCTGGATGTTAGATGCATTGAGGCTGCCTTACAAGTGCTCAATAAGGTTCAGGTCTGGAGACATACTTCACCACTTTATTACCTTCATCTTCAGTTTCTTCAGAAAGGCAGTTGTCATCTTGCCGGTGTGTTTGGGGTCATTATGTTGGAAAACTGCCGTTCAGCCCAGTTTCTGAAGGGAGGGCATCCTTTTGTTCTTCAGAATGTCACAGTACATGTTGGAATTCATGTTTCCCTCAATGAACTGCAGCTCCCCAGTGCCAGCAGCATTAATGCTTTGATGCATTGATGCTACCACCACCATGCTTGACTGTAGGCAAGACACAATTTTCTTTGCACTCCTCACCAGGGCATCGCCACACATGCTGGACACCATCTGAGCCAAACACGTTTATCTGAGTATCATCAGACCACAGGACATGGTTCCAGTAATTCATGCTTTTGGACAGGTCGTCTTTAGCTAATTTTTTGTGGGCTTTTTTGTGAGCCAGCTTTGGAAGAGGCTTCATTTTTTGGATGACAACCATGCAACCCGACTTGTTGCAGAGTGTGGCGTTTGGTGTGAGCACCAACCTTCCCCTTCTGCAACCTCTAAAGCAAAGCTGGCAGCATTCATGCGTCTGTTTTATTTTTATCTACCACCTTCTGCACCTGATGCACAGCACTAGGACTCATTAATCGACCCTTGCAAAACCTCTGTATGACCCTAGCCACTGTATTAAAACTTAGTTTTAGAGTGTTACCGATCTTTATATAGCCTAGGCCATCTTTGTGGAGAGCAAAAATTCTCCAAAAATAAAAAAGTAGAACATCTAGTGGTCAATATGAGAGAATTGCACTCGAAGCACCAAATTTTAACTACTCTAATACAAGATACACAAATGTGTATGGTCCTGTTAAGCAGACAAAAACATGAACATGATGAATAGGACGTGTTGCTTTGCACGTTAGAAGATATATTAAAAATGGTTGCTGAAATGTGAGGGGTGCACTCACTTTTGTGAGATACAGTACTTACATTAAATATGTTGTACAAGCACTGGTCCACTGATTTGTATGCCAGGGGCACAGTAATTATACTGGAATCATACAACATGTTCTGCTGAAATCCACATCTGCAACATACAACATGCATAAACATCTTATCATCATCTGCATTGCTGAACGTAGAGAATTTGTCATGTTATTTTATATGACATACCTGGAGCATTTTATAACTTTTTTCATCTTGATGTCAAAATTAGACCCGACTGGACATCTAGGGTCCAAGTCATCTTTCCAACCCAGCATTCGCACAGTCTCAATGATTTGTTCTAGACACTGGCAGATGAATGTAAGGGTGCTCTACACACACAGCAGTAAACACTCGATTAGACTAAAGACTGGTTTCTTTCTGCATGTTTTGATGTGTTTGTGTTACGTGTGTCCTCACATTTGGCTCAAAGATGCTGAATTTTGGGTTGACAGCTGTAACCTCATTAATCAGAGACAGTAGGAGAAGATCCTTTCTGATGCCAAATTTACTTCCTGCACTGTATCTCAACTTCCACAACTTCACAAAGCAACTGCGCAAGAGTCAACAATTCTCATCAGTTCAATCTTTGGGAATATTCCTGATCTTAACTTAACTCACACTTTCATTAATATATTAAACATGCAGTAAACATACAGTAATGTATAGTCTTGCTACCTGAGGAATGTAGCTTCTGGTCTGTTTATATAATTGTCCATGATTTTGGAGAGCTTTCTGCAGAAAACATCAGCACTAAACAGGAACTGCAAACTTGAGTTAATGTAGCAGGTGTTTCCAAAATTTGGCAACCTGAAACAGATCCACCTGTTACATACACACTTTTACAAAGCCTACAGATCAGGGTCAGGTTTAAAAATCAAAACAAACAAACAAACACTAGGGCTGTGTAAACAAAGGATATTTCTTAGGATTTTTGTTGTAAAATAATTAATAATAAATAATATATATATTAAGTATATATAAATATATTTAAAAAATATATGAAATATAAAAATAAATAATAAATCCCTTGTGTTACTTACAAGGATACAATTATAAGGATGTTGGAAAAATACATATAATAAATAAATAAATAAATAAATAAATAAATAAATAAATAAATGCCTAAAATACATGGTACATACAACTTTTACATTGCATACGAAATTACGCGAATGTGTACACAATAAATATTTCCTTATGATGTCTAATATTTTCAAACTAATTCCAATCTGAATATTACTTTAACTTGCAATAAAACAAATATATCAGTACCCGACAGGAGTGCAGAGCTCCCCAGCTGAGATGGACAGAAATTTGCTGATTTCCATAGATGGAGTTGGACTCCTACTCTTTAAGATTTCCTCAGATGTTGTCTTAGTGCTCTTTGTATTTTTCTCACATAACATCTGAGTGTACTTTCGCTTTTGCTTAGGTAAAGGTACTTTCAGGAGCTTTATGGATGAAATGCCTGCTGTATATTTCTCATGTAGCCGTATTCTGAAACTGAAACAGTGAGATATAGAGTTTGTAGCGGGGTGTACTGGATATTTAGATGTAAATCTGTACTTTCCACTGTATCTAAGAATTTATATAGGGCATCTTTTCTCTCTTTAACTCACCTTAATGTGTATAGATCTGTCATGTTTTTCTCTTTCGACATCTTATTGCAATTTCTAAAGGGTGAGATCCAGAACATCTACCTCAGTCTCAGTCTGAATTTATTACTCATAATAACTTGAGGTTTGTTTGAGTTTAAACACATCATGAAGATGCACATCTGTAATGTAGCTTACCTTTCTGTGGATAGTACAGGTTCTAAACAGGGCACATTTTCACATCTGTATTTCTACAGATAATCAAAGGAAACACACAGACAAATAAGTGTTATTTATAAATCACAATTTCTTCCCCTAAACATGTTACAGTTCTGTTAGTATTTTAAAGGCCTCACAATTGTTTCTGTGTAATGTAGGATCTACAGGGGGGTTAGTCGGGGCATCAAAGCTCGGGTCTAGTTTTAATTTTAGTTCAGACATGATACAATCTAACAAGTTCAGCTATTTTTCTTTCAATCTCAACAATAATAATAATAATAATCACTACAGAAGCATATTAAAGATATTTGCTCTTTTGTGAAAGTGTAATTAACTCTCGTCTACACACACACACACACACACACACACACACACCACCAAACACTCGAACAGTGAACGTGATGTGTAAAGGTTGCCGGATTAGAGAGCTTCTTACCTTCGACCAAAAGCACGGTATGGAGTTCATCCTGAAGCTTTTTGAAGGCAGTAGAAGACGTTCACTCTGCACGCACTCGAAGTTATTAAACATCTGGATGCTCGCGCATTCGTTTTTGGACTCTGCGGTTCATTATGAGGAAAGCGATGACGTAACCGTTCCTGTGACGTAGCAACAGTTCCACTCAAAATCATAGTTTTCACTTAATGGCACGTGGCACAGGGGACATACTGAAGGACATTCGTCCAGATATCGAGGTCCACTATGTATACATTTTATTTACAAAAATTAAAATCTCGGATGAAAAACGCATTAATTCTGCATGGTCTGCCAGCATGGTTGATGATCCCTATAACGCCAAACGCATCATATTTGATATATGAGATTCAGAGGCCACTGCGCCAACTACATCAGGGGTGGGCAATTAATTTTTACAAGGGGCCACATGAGAAACCTGAATTGTTTCAAAGGGGTACACCAACGATAATATTTTAGGGATGCACCGAAATGAAAATAAATGTTTTTAGTGTTATGCCTTTTGCCTTGGCACCATCACGGGAAAACTTTCCTGCCTTTTCAAAAACGTCCTCTACAGACGGAGTGCGCATGCTCGGATTGACTTTACTTTTCTGCGCCGCGTTCTTCTCATATTTAGAATGGAAATCGGGATGTTTGGATTTCAGGTGATAAATTAAACCCGACTTGGAGAAACTCTTTGCAGATACACCCCCTCTTGAAATTTCAGCATTGTATGATTTGCACATCACTATCCGTGAGTCAGAGATATTTTGTATATACATCTTTTTCTTTCATATATATATATATATCATATGTTGTATGCATGTCGTACCCTGTATGTATGTGACAAATAAAATTTGATTTTGATTTGACAATTTCGCACATAACTCACTTTTAACCTTCACAAAACAGTACTGAAAATGTGTATATTTTTTAAGTACTGTATAGACCGGGAATTAATTATACTTTATACAAAAAAGCAATACAAGGAGTACCAGGAGATGCGGCATCAGGTGAAGAGGGATGTGGCGAAAGCCAAGGAAAAGGCATATAAGGAAGGAGAAAAGGATCAGTAGCGCTTGGCCAGGCAGAGAGAACGAGCTGGGAAGGATGTGCTGCAAGTTAGAGCAATAAAGGATGGAGATAAAAATGTGTTGACTAGTGAGGAGAGTTTTGAGAAGGTGGAGGGAGTATTTTGAGGTGTGTGTCCCATTACGTCTGGCCTTCTTCACTTTGTCAGGCAGGTCTCATTTAAGAGATTTCTTGATTGTGAACAGGTGTGGCAGTAATCAGGCCTGGGTGTGAGAGACATTGAATTCAGGTGTGATAAACCACAGTTTTAACAGGGGGCAAACACTTTTTCACACCGAGCCATGTAGTTTTGGATTTTGTTTTCCCTCAATAATAAAAACCTTCATTTAAAAACTGCATGTTGTTTTCACTTGTGTTATCTAATATTTAAATTAGTTTGATAATCTAAAATATTAAAGTGTGACAAACATGCAATCAAATAAGAATTCACACCACTGCTGTCCCATAAACAGCTGTTTGGATCGGCATGACGTATACATATTTTATCATATGAAGATAGTTAGAGATGTAACTGTAATTCAATGAACAAGGCATAAGACTTAAGCCTAAAAATGTAATTATTTTGTTTTATAATTCTTACCTTCTGTAAAGCTGCCCTGAAACAATGTGCCTTGTAAAAAGTGCTATAAAAATAACTTAAGAGTTTTTGTTGAAGACACAACATTAAACCCGATCTAATACAGCTTCAAGTAGAAGAATCCTACCCACATTAGATCCACAACACAATTTATTATAATTTTTTTTTCATATTTAATCTGGAGAAAAAACATTGAGCTTCCGACAGAACAGGAATGGCTTCACCCAGTGCTCACTCTCTCATAGAGGAGCAAATAGGCATTAGACAAGCTCTTCTGTAACACATCTTCCTCAGTGGTGAGAGAGATCAACTCATCATTGCAGGTCCACCACTGAGGAGGCCTGTGAGTGTAACAATCAACTATACCATGTCCTGGGAAAGAGACATGAACATCATTAGTACATATGGATCAGTATAAAGTATAAAAACTGTATTGTATGCTGTGGAAAAAAAAAAAAAAATTTGCAATTTCATAACCACCATATTTTATACAAAATAGAACATCAACACGTCAAATGTTTAAACTGAGGAAGTGAACCATTAGAAAAAAAAGAAATTTGAAATTCTTTTTGGAAACCATGGACCCTCCAGATGAAAGAGGAGAGGGACTATCGGGCTTGTTATCAGCGCTTTCATAAGTGGAAATTCACCATCAATGCTGAAAGGTATATATGGGTTTTAGAGCAACATATGCTTCCATCCAGGAGATGCATTTTTCAGGGAAGGCCTTGCATTTTTCAGCAAGACAAAGCCAAATCGTACACAGCATTTAAAAAATGAGCATGTCTTTGTAGTAGAAGAGTCCAGGTGATGAACTGACATGCCTGCCATTCAAACCATTTATCAATTTAAAAAACAAATGGTGCATCATGAAATGAAAAATATGACAAAAAAGACCCAGAACTAGTGAGTATCTAAAATCCTGTATCAGACATGAATGAGACACCATTTCTCTCCCAAAACTTCAGCAACTGGTCTATTCAGTTTCCATATATCTTTAGTCTATAGACCAGGGGTCTCCAATCTTTTTCAGAAAGGGCCAGTGTGGGTGCAGGTTTTCATTCCAACCAATCAATGGTCACACCTAATAGTCATTGAAAATTAAGATTAGATTTGAACAGGTAGAATTTGGTGTGGACTTGCTTGGTTGGAACCTGCACCCAAACTAGCCCTTTCTGGAAAAGATTGAAGACCCCTGATATAGACTGTTGTTAAAAGAAGATCGGATGCTACAAGTGAAACTTTTTTGTTACCAATTTCTTATCAAATTTATAATTATCTTTTTTTTTTTCTCTAAATTATAGGTTTCCTCACTTTAAGCAGTTATTTTTATTAAGAATAAAAGATGGGTTTATGAGATTTGTGTGTTATGTGTGTGTTTGTATTGAATTAATAAATACACATACTGTATTTATGTGTTTGTGTTTATTTTACCATCCTCTATAGTGTCCATAATAACGCTTATAACACTTATCAGTTGATAAGTGGAGGCTGATCCGTCCTGAAAAAAAAAACCACACATGACAATACAGGTTACACACAAACCCACAAATCGAGTGTACAAACTACAGAGTTTGTTTAATCCTCTTTCTCATCCTCCTTCTTCTCACCAGTTTATTTCTCTCTGTTTTTTTGACCTTGGATTTGTTCTTCTCTACATGAATTAGAAAGGCACAAAGGAAAGATGAGCTCTTCTTTTTATTAACCTGAATGTGATTATATTGGCTATAAACATCAGATGATTTTATTAGAAGTTTATACAAAAAAAGAAGATGGAATAGAATAAATGATCAATTAAAGATTGATGTGTATATGTAAGGTGCAACATACGTTTTCGGGGGCTGAATATCTTAGAAAGTCTTAAAAATAAAGCATTGGGGCTGCAAAACACATGGAATATTCAGTTTAATTGAGTCAAATCGCATGAAAAAAAATGATCGCATGTTTTTGTGTGTGTGAGCTTTTAACCTCTGTGTAGTATAGTTTATAGTCAGCTGAGGTTGGATGGCCATTGGATCCTTAAGCATGTTTTGTTGGTCATCAATGTCCACTCCTTCCCTTTCCAGGTGCAGAATAAAAAACCTGAAGATGAAAGAAACAAGACCTGAAGATCTGTATCACTGGTACAGCTCTTGTGTTCAGCTGTTTTTGAAAAAGGATAAAGCAAACTCTGTGTGTGTGTGTGTGTGTGTGTGTGTGTGTGTGTGTGTGTGTGTGTGTGTGTGTGTGTGTGTGTGTGTGTGTGTGTGTGTATGTGTTGGCCTTACTTGGGCAATGTTTGAAATATCCAAATAGAGCTGGCATGTCGATTTTGACAAGTCTTGCACTTTTGCCATAACTGTTGCTGCTCCTACGATACACACATTATTCATACACATACACAGGCTTAAGTGATATGATGAGACAATTGAAGATAAAACAAGAAGAAAAGTACAGAAGCGCATTGCATTCACAAAGAAAAAAAACAGCAAGGATCTCATAATTATGATTAACTAAGCATGACTTAGTATCTCATAATTATGACTTAGTATTAAAATAAGAATCATTAATAATAAATAAATAATAAAAAGTTGTTTTATCAAGTGGACAGTCAGAATGTGTAACATCTATTAGTAGTCATCGTTAAAATATAATAATTATAATAATAATACTTAATACCCCGTATCTGTTAACTGAAGCAAGACTTACCGTAACTAAATGAATTAGCAGGAGGAGAGGTCAGCGAGAAAATGTCCAGTAGCTAATTAAACTAATATACTGTTTATTATGACCAAACAAAAATTCATTCTTGGAGAGGTTTTCCATGTGATCTTTGATGCCTGTGGTGTCTTTTCTGATCAGGGAAGAATCACAGCACACAGCATGGCGCATATGTTCTTTTTTAATTTAATGCAGATAACAGACAAGTATATATACACACACTGGAAAAAAACCTGAGCTAAAACTGTTCCTGATTGGGTAAGAAGACAATAATAACCGGAGATGTGTGAGTTCAGATAAAGACTTCCTGTATACCTCACATATTCACATCGTCAAGATCCTATAGACACTGAACAGATAACAGGGACTGGGTTTAGAGAACCAGTGTGAGAACCATCTTAACACTAACATATACAGTCATCAAGCTAAACCCTATAATAGCTTCTACGTCTCCATTGTTGCGAAATGAGGCGCTTAAAAAATGCAGTAACGTCAGATCCACTGTTATGCGCTAAAACACTCCCCTGGCACAGACTGCCCCAACTTATCTCATAATTATGAGATACTAAGTCATAATTATGAGATACTAAGTTATAATTATGATATACTAAGTTATAATTATGAGATAAGGATCTCATAATTATGAGATACTAAGTCATAATTATGAGATACTAAGTCATAATTATGAGATACTAAGTTATAATTATGAGATAAGGATCTCATAATTGAGATACTAAGTCATAATTATGAGATACTAAGTTATAATTATGAGATAAGGATCTCATAATTGAGATACTAAGTCATAATTATGAGATACTAAGTTATAATTATGAGATACTAAGTTATAATTATGAGATAAGGATCTCATAATTATGAGATACTAAGTCATAATTATGAGATACTAAGTCATAATTATGAGATACTAAGTTATAATTATGAGATAAGGATCTCATAATTGAGATACTAAGTCATAATTATGAGATACTAAGTCATAATTATGAGATACTAAGTTAGAATTATGAGATACTAAGTCATAATTATGAGATACTAAGTCATAATTATGAGATACTAAGTTATAATTGAGATACTAAGTCATAATTATGAGATACTATGTAATAATTATGAGATACTAAGTCATAATTATGAGATACTAAGTTATAATTATGAGATAAGGATCTCATAATTATGAGATACTAAGTCATAATTATGAGATACTAAGTTATAATTACGAGATACTAAGTCATAATTATGAGATATTAAGTCATAATTATGAGATCCTTGCTGTGAATTTTTTTTTCTTTGTGAATGCAATGCACTTCCGTAGAAAAGAAAGAAAGAACAAAAAAATAAATAAAACCAAGCAGACTAAGACTTACTTACATTACATATGTTGTACAAGCACTGGTCCACTGATTTGTATTCCAGGGGCACAGTAATTATATTGCACTCATGCAATATGTTCTGCTGAAATGCACATCTGCAACATACAATCATGCATAAATATCCCATCTTTATCTGCATTACTGAAAGTAGGGAATTTGTTACATTACATCATGTGACATACCTGGAGCATTTTATAACTTTCTTAATCTTGATGTCAAAATTAGACCCGACTGGACATCTAGGGTCCAAGTCATCTTTCCAACCCAGCATTCGCACAGTCTCAATGATTTGTTCTAGACACTGGCAGATGAATGTAATTCCATTCTACACACACAGCAGTAAACACTCGATTAGACTAAAGACTGGTTTCTTTCTGCATGTTTTGATGTGTTTGTGTTACGTGTGTCCTCACATTTGGCTCAAAGATGCTGAAATTTGGGTTGACAGCTGTAACCTCATTAATCAGAGACAGTAGGAGAAGATCCTTTCTGATGCCAAATTTACTTCCTGCACTGTATCTCAACTTCCACAAGTTCACAAAGCAACTGCGCAAGAGTCAACAATTCTCATCAGTTCAATCTTCAGGAATATTCCTGGTCTCGAGTCATCTCACATTTTCATTAACATGTATTTTGCTTGTTAAAATGATAAATGTTTCGTTCTTGCAGGAATCCGATTCAAACCAGGTAACATTTTTTTCAGTCTCTTTTATGAAGACCTAAATACAATCTTTTTTCCCAAAGGTTTGGCACAGCAGTACCTATTTACAAGTTTTTCAGAGGAAAATATACAACATTTATCTAAACAAAATCCTTAATTTTTTTTTCTTTCTTATAATTTAGTCCTTTTAGTGAGTTGCTTAATTGCTTCCTCAAATAATATAAGCAATAAGTCTAGATTCCTGAAATAATGCTATATAAAAGTATTATTATCATTATAAATTATGAACATACAGTAATGTATAGTCTTGCTACCTGAGGAATGTAGCTTCTGGTCTGTTCATATAATTGTCCATGATTTTGGAGAGCTTTCTGCAGAAAACATCAGCACTAAACAGGAACTGCAAACTTGAGTTAATGTAGCAGGTGTTTCCAAAATTTGGCAACCTGAAACAGATCCACCTGTTACATACACATTTTTACAAAGCCTACAGATCAGGGCTTTGTGGCAGGTTGGTGATAACGGGGCTTGTTCCGCCCCCTACCTTCTGATCACTAACCCAGAGCCTTAACCACTGAGCTACAACCCCCATAATGAAAACACTCTAGGGCTGTTTGAACAAAGGCTGTTTTTCTAGAATTTTATGTTGAGCCACATTTCAATAATTAAGCTCTTGTGTTTCACTTAATGTTGTTGGAAAACAACAGATAATGAATAAATAAATGCCTGCAATTCACAGTACATTCAATTTTACATAGCATACAAATTATGCGACCTAACACGTGCACAGTACATTTTTTTAAATTATGAAGTCCAATTAATTCCAATCTGAATATTACTTCTACAATGAGACACAAACAAATCAGTGTGCCATACCCGACAGGAGTGCATAGCTCCTCAGCTGTGATAGTAGGAGTCAGACACTTTGTTTCTTCCTCAGATGTTGTTTTAGTGCTCTTTGTATTTTCCTCATATTGAGTCTGAGTGTACTTTTTCTTTGGCTTAGGTGAAGTTACTTCCAGGATCTTCGTGCTATCTTCAGATGGATTGCTGTTTGTATCTCCCTTATCAAGCAGCACCGAACTGCTGAAAACAGTGAGATATGGAGTTTGGATCTGTACTTTCCACTGTATCTAAGAATTTATATAGGACATCTTTTCTCTCTTTAACTCACCTTAAAGTGTTTGGATCTCTCACTCTTTTCTCTGCTAAACTCTTGAGCTTTCTAAAGGGTGAAATCCAGAACATCTACCTCAATCTCAGTCTGCATTCATTACTCATAATACCTTTTTGAGTTTGAACACATCATGGAGATGCACATGTCTGTAATGTAGCTTACCTTTCTGTGGATGGTCCAGGTTCTGAAGGAGGCACATTTTCACATCTGGATTTCTACAGATAATCAAAGGAAACACACAAATTTGTTAAAGTGTTTATAAATTATAATTTCTTCCCTTAAACATGTTACAGTTCTGTTAGTATTTTAAGGGCCTCACAATTGTTTATGTTAACACACATTTCTATGGTGTCTGTGACATGTCAAATCAAGTCAAGTTTATTTCTATTGCGCTTTTCACAACAGACATTGTCTCAAAGCAGCTTTAAAGAAATCAACAGTTAAGGTGAATGGTGTGTATTTATCCCTGATGAGCAAGCCGTGGTGACTGTGGCAAGGAAAAACTCCCTTAGATGTTATGAGGAAGAAACCTTGAGAGGAACCAGACTCAAAAGGGGAACCCATCCTCATTTGGGTGACATCAAGAGTTTGATCATAAATCTTTTTAACAATACAGAACAATGGAGAGTGAGAGAGTACTGGAGTATAAGATTATAAGTAATGTTCTTTCTACAGACTTATACAGTCATTATGGTTATAAAACTAGGAGCTACTGAGCGCTCAACATTTGTGATCATCACAGATTCAGCACCAGCTTCTCCAGTAAGGATCTACAGAGGTCTAAGACCTCTTCTGAACCTGAGGTATAATTTTTAGTTTGGACATGATACAATCTAACAAGTTCAGTTAAACACAACACAAACGAAGCTTATTAACTCTCAATTCGCATGTTATTGAGTATTTAGTGCACTAAGTAGTGTCTATGACACTGTTATGTTGTGCCCTACATAGTGAACATGAGGACATTTGGGACGTGACCTTCAGTATGTGACTTTTCTCCTGTGCTCGAATTGATTGATGTTAAAGTGAAATAAATGTGAGCACCAAGAAAAACATGACCGGATAACTAAATCCTTTCATACATTAAAGTCTGAGATGAAATTATGGTATGGCTTCCATGTGAGATATTAGTGTGTCTGTGGAAGTGTAATTACTCTCGTCCACACACACACACACACACACACACACACACACACACACACACACACAGACAAAGCATGCGATCAAAACACTCGTCTCCTTTCATGTGCGCTAAAAGACGAACATTGAACGTGTGAAAGTTTCAGGACGTTTCAGAAAGTTTCTTACCTTTCGTACCTTCGACCAAAACCGAGTTATGGAGCTCATCCTGTAAAACAGTGAAAGACACTGTTCTTACTCTCCAAAAGCTCAGAGTTGATTAACACCTGGCTGCTCACGCCTTCATTTTTGACCTCGGAGATCTTTTATGATGCGAGTGTGACGTAACAGTTACTGTGACGTAGCATCGTGCGCTTTTACACCCATATATTAAGCACATTTATTTTTTCTAGTTAACATGTATCTCCTCTGCACATGTCCTAACAATCTCAATCTCACCTCCCTCACCTTGTCTCCAAAACGTCCTACATGCAGTGTCCCTCTAATAAACTCATTTCTAATCCTGTCCATCCTCATCAAGTGAAATCAAGTCAAGTTTATTTCTATAGCGCTTTTCACAACAGACATTGTCTCAAAGCAGCTTTACAGAAATCAACAGTGATGGTGAATGGTGTGTATTTATCCCTGATGAGCAGCCGTGGCGACTGTGGCAAGGGAAAACCCGCCTAGATGTTGTGAGGAAAAAACCTTGAGAGAAACCAGACTCAAAAGGGGAACCCATCCTCATTTAGGTGACATCAAGAGTGTGAACACAGACTTTAATCAATACAGAACACTGGAGAGTGAGAACTAACATGAGCACTGAAGTGTAAGATTATGAGTGATGTTCTTTCTACAGTCTTATACAGACAGTTGTGGTTATAAAACTAGGAGCTACTGAGCAACTCATAAAATAGCTCAACATTTGTGATCATCACAGATCCAACACCCGCTTCTCCATACCAGAGCCTGTCACTCCCAATGAAAACCTCAACATCTTTAGCTCTGCTACCTCCAGCTCCACCGCCTGTTTTTTTACCCAATGCCACTGTTTCTAAACCATACAACATCGCAGGGCTCACCACAGTCCTATAAACTTTCCCTTTCACTCTCACAGATACTCTTAGGATTCACTCAATAATACAAACCTTCATTTAAAAACTGCATGTTGTGTTCACTTGTCTTATCTTTTACTAATATTCAAATTATTTTGATGATCTGAAACATTAAAGTGTGACATGCAAAAAAAAAAGAAATCAGGAAGGGGGCAAACACTTTTTCACACCACTGTATATATATATATATATATATATATATATATATATATATATATATATATATATATATATATATATATATACACATCCAGGCATGTTCAATTTTGAAACTGGTCTGTAATTCAGAAAATATTTTTAAAAGTTTATTTCAGTGATTCTCAAATCTTTTCTGCCATTCACTACTTTAGAGGGGGGTGGAGTTTCAAGCCACACTTGTCCTCTATCACCTCATTTCTAATGAAATACTTTAAGTTTAGATTTGTCAAATTATATCAAGTCCTAAATCAACAGAGATGGCAAAAGTAAAAACATCCTTCACTCAAGTAGAAGTACAGATTCTTGTGTTTTAAAAGACTCTGGTTAAAGTTGAAGTACTGATTATACTTTCTCACTCAAGTTAAAGTAAAGAAGTTTGGGCTCTGACAAACGGCTTGTAATGAGAAGAAATAATATTGATCATGTCACCAAATACATTAAAACTAAACTTGACATCTTGACATACTGATATATTCAGTCTCGCTGTGTATTGAGAACAAGTTTGCATTGTGATTAGGACAGAATTTCTAGAATGAGTAAAAGTGAATACACCCTAGATAGGACATTAGAGTACATGTAACTCCAAAAGCAGAACATATAACAAAACATATGAATGCAACATTATTTTTTATTATTTTGTGATTTGTATCTCTAAAATACAATTATATTTGTAATATTATAGTACAAATCGATATGAAATGTTACGGAATAACTAATAAATTGTGGATCCAACATGACCCCCTCACTAGGATAAAGTTCTTAGTGAAGATAAAGACACACACATATATACTAAACAAAATTATAAACGTAACACTTGTTATTTATAATTATAAACCCCCATTTTTCATAAGCTGAACTTAAAGATCTAAGACTTTTTCTATGTACAAAAAAGGCCTATTTCTCTCAAATGTTGTTTACAAATCTGGCTAAATCTGTGTTAGTGAGCACTTCTTCTTTGCGAAGGTAATCCATCCTCACATGATTATTGCACAGGTGTGCCTTAAGATGGACACAATAAAAGGCCACTCTAAAATTTGCAGTTTTACTGTATTGGGGGGTCCGAAAACCAGTCAGTATCAGACTTATGCGTACATAAAAAAGTCTTGGATCTTTGAGTTCAGCTAATAAAACATGGGGGCAAAAACAAAAGTGCTGCGTTTATAATTTTGTCCAGTATATGTATATATTTCATGTAAAGTCAAAAAGGATCAAATTTAACCAAACCTCTGCAGAAACCAGAGATAAAGATGTTGAGGTTTTCATTGGGAGTGACGACGATGGACAGGATTACAAAAGAGTTTATTAGAGGGACAGCGCATGTAGGACGTTTTGGAGACAAGGTGAGGGAGGTGTAATTGAGATGGTTTGGACATGTGCAGAGGAGGGACATGCGGTATATCGGTAGAAAAATTTATATTTATTTAAGTTTTTATGTTTTTGTCATGTTATTAGACAAATATTGATTCTGAACTGCTCCAGATGTTGTAGGTGCACTGTTGCGTTTGGAGTCTTAACTGGTTTTCTTGCTTTAGTAAAATGGTATTCACCCTCCATATGTGAAATTCCCCTCTCTCTGTAATGCCACCCTTTGATACATTGCGGTTTTGTATTGTATAGATGGTTTCTATAATTGTGACGTGATAGTGGTGGTATTAAGAGGTGGATTAAGTCGGGTAAGTCTCCACTGAAGGCCCAGGTACCAAATGCACGGCTCACCACTGCTAGAATGGTACAAATCCAACTAACAGAATGTTTGCATGCCTCAATTTCAAGATTTGTCCTTCATGAACCATATGTAAAATAAACCATTTGAAAGAAAAAAAGAAAAAAAAAACTTTGTGATAAGATTTTATGCCCAGCGGGTCAAAATGTATTGTGTTTGTAGAGTAAACTGTTTGAGAACAGTTTATACTGAGAGGGTGGTAATAAAGTTCAATAAAACATGTTCATGTAGAAATAAACACTGATATTCAGTATATTAGTATATGGTATATGTAAAACTATGGTACATGAGCAAAATTCTAGGGAAAGAATGTTGTTTGGTTTTGTTGCTTAAACAGCTGATAAACACTAATTTGAAACATCCTGTTTCGTGTATTGCTTTGCGTGCATAGCTGAAGGACAAAGTCTGTTTCTATAGAACTTTCTGTGTACAATAAGTCCACCTTACACTTTATTAGGAACACCTGTACACCAGATTATACGCTTTTGTAAACAGTATAACCCATTTTAAAATACCAACATGATTATTTCTGAAATCATTTCCAATAGATCATCAGTCCAATTCACTTTTGTTTGTAATGCTCAGTCATTTAAATGTGTTCTTTTTAACTGCATTATGGTCATTTCTATAGAGCAGAAGATGGCTTTTAAAATATTTCTTCTTGGACTTTCAAGGCCACAGTGATGTTTGGTGACACATATCACAACAGTCACCCCATACCAACTGTCAAGCCTAGTAATGAAAGGTTGATAATTTGGGCATGATGTTTCTCTTGCAGAAACCACCTCTGTAGTGCCAGAAAGCTTTACACATGGAAAATGAAATTGGCCACAATCAACAGATCGATCTGTGAAACACTGGATACAATCAAAGATGACAACAGTCTTCTAGACGCAGCCCATGTAGCCTTAACACCAGTCTGCTACTGTATGTACATGCATTGCATTGTAACATTAAGGCAGGTAGAAGTGATGGTGATAGCTCAAGCAACCTCTTGGTTGTTAAAATAGAACTCAGAATTGACTTCAATAAAGTCAGAATTGCAAGAAATAAAGTCACAATTAGCCGAACTTTCTTTCTTTTAATGTGTCGGAAATGAGCTTCCGTGCTCTATCCATTGAAATCAATATTTTGAAGTGGCTTTCCATGAGATTCCTATTTTAAAAGCAACTTTATAGACAAAAGAGTGGCTATTCATTTACAACAGTTCTATGTGCTTGCTGCTTTACTTCTGCTGTTGCTCATGTCTTTAAAAGCATTGCATGTGGGTAGCTGATGTTAAATTGTCCTTTATATTATTAGTTGCACTGATATTTAATTAAGCCTTAGTATTGAAGGTAAGTTGCCTAAATAGTCACAGTTCTCTCAGCATTAGAATGTTTACATACATTTATTTATTAAAAACCTTTGTATGTTTTCTTAGATGGTTTCACAGGGGGGAGAAAACTACTTTATACCCTGGCTCAAAGCCATAGTTAAAAAATCCTGACCTCAATCCATCAGCTGTCCAACTAGTCAAACCTCCCCTTTATCTTCAACATCTTAGAAAAAGGTGTAGCACAGCAGCTATTATAATACCTAAATAGAAATAATTTAACTGTATTAGTCAGAATTTAGGCCTCATAATAGCACAGAAACAGCACTGGTTAAAGTGGTAAATGACCTACTACGAACCTTTGATCAGGGCTGCTTGCTTGTGTTGCTTGACCTATGAGACACCAAATGATCATACAATTTTCCTTAAAAATAAATGTATAAAATTAGTGATAGTTAGTTAGTTAATTGGTAAGGGGAATGATGGTCTCCAGGCTCAGGACTGTTATTAGTTTGTATATGTATATAGTAAATTCACTTGGCTCTTGTTTCATCGTGTGCATAGACCTAGGTGTGATTGCTGACTCGTCTTTCCATCATTTAACATAACTAACTTGGATACCCTTCCTTAATTGCTTCAGAAATATTATGTATATTATGTATCCCAGAATGCAAAATGCTGGAGCAAGAGTCCTTACTACAACTAGAACCAGAAGATATGACTGCATTAGCCGATCTTAGGCCACACTACCTGAGCAAACTTTTGATCTAATATAATCTGCAACACCTACATGAATCAAAAGGTGTTTTAGTGAATTATAATAATTTTTATTTTATTCAGGATTAAACATTGTGTTTAGGTAAATGATGTTTGGATACTTTCTTCCTCCTTCACTCACACATTTACTGTGGTTTGTTGAAACTTCATGAAGCATTATGTAACCAAAAAATACAACAAAGGACACCCAGAACTGTTGAGCAGCTAGAATCCTGTATCAGACACATATGGGACAACATCCCTCTCTCAAAATCTCAGCAACTGGTCTCCTCAGTTTCCAGATATATACGGACAGAAGACATCATTCTACGCAGTAAACATGGCCCTGTCGCAATTTTTTGGAGGAATTGGGGTTGTAAATCAATCAATCAAACAAAAAACAAATCAAACTTGTTTTGTCTGCCCCCCCCCCCCCCAATCCAATATCCAGTTGACACACTTTGCTTAATTTATTCTTTATTCCATTACTCATCTAATTACAATTAACTGTGTATAAAATACAAACTTTTACGATACTATTGAAGAGCTCCAATGTAAACCTCCGACATTCTGCATCATGTCTCTTTAAACACCTGTGTTTTAGACATCGGGGTCTCCTGGTCAGTCAGCATCAGGCAAAACAAACAAATGCAAGCTACTACAACAGGACTCCTCACTCTCGCGTCTGCACAGAAACTTCCTGCAGGTGTTGGCGCACAACACTGTCCAGCACTTTGCTAAGACCCTTACAGGCGACTGTCGCCGCCTCCATCAGCGCTGGCAGGTGGTCCTGGTGGAGACGAGCATCCATCTGCACAAGTGCGATATTCTCACGCCGAGGCAGCAGCGCCAGGGACAGCGTGGTTCCGCCGCCACTCTCCTCAGCGTGGCACAGGTCAGCCAGCGGCGTGTCCTCGACAAAGCCAGCCGTACAGGCACACACATAATCGCGCATGGGGATGCCAGCGTCTACCAGGGCCAGAGTAGCTGCATTAACACACGCACTGTAGTTTCCACCATCTGACTGGAGGATCTGCACAGGAGTACAAAACGTATTAATGGGTGCACCAAGAACAAACTCCAATCATTTATTTAGAGTGTTGTAACGAGTGTTGTATCATTCTCTTGCTATGGGGAAACCCCGTTCCTGGAGGATACGATTTCCTCAGCTGAAAGACTACAGCTGTTGCTACACACACGTGGTTCATGGTTGGGTGTATGGGTGGCATGGTTCTAAAAGGAAAGTAATATTATTAAGTATCAACATCATGCACCTTAACATAGATGTCTATCTGGGAGCGTGGGTAGAGCTGGGTGAGGACGGCAGCTTCGAAGGTCTGTTTCAGGTGAAGGCTCATCTCGCTGGACTTGCGATCGCCGTGCGGTCGTCGTTTCCTCTCTGCCGTGCTGAATGTGGCCATGCTGTACTGACAGTTAATGACCGCACGGTCGTGAAGGGATTTACTTCTGGACCCTCGAACCTTAAAGAGAACAGTGGAGAATGAAAAAGGGAAAAGAAACATTTAGGACAACTGACGCATTACTGTCCTACTGTTCTGTCCATCGAGTTAAGTATTTTGAAGATGGCAACTTTTTGGATAATAGCCAAATACTCATTGTAGTAAAAGACTAGCTTTAACTACTAGTCCTGTCCCTGTAACTTGACAACAAACCACATTGTTCAATTGATGGGTATTTCATCCCTTACAATTTCGTACTTCTTCTTCAAATGCATATTAGGAGTTTTTGGGGAGTTTTGGGGAAACTATACCCTGGTTTCTCAACAAGGAGAGCAGAATAGTGAAAAGACATGATTTTAAAGGATGAACAGACCCCTGGTACTTAAAACGGTTATTCAAAAAAATAAAATGGTCACTCGTTGTTTAGTGAGATTGTTTTCAAATGAAGACAAATACTTAAATCAATGGACAGAAAACTCAGCAGTTAAATATGTTGGTGTGATTCTCAGTTCCTGGAAGCAGACAAGGTTAACAAGTAGTTAAAACGAGTATGTTGAAGTGTTTTAATAGGATATGTAGATGTCAATAAATAGAATCGTCTCCTCCCATTTATTCGCTCCCATACTTTCATCAGACTTCTAACACGCTACAATCCGTCACGCTCCTTCAGATCTCAAAACTTTGGACTTCTAGTAGTTCCTAGAACCGCAAAGTCCACTAAAGGTGGTAGAACATTCTCAGATTTAGCTCCTAAACTCTGGAATAGTCTTCCTGACAGTGTTCGGGGCTCAGACACACTCTCCCAGTTTAAGTGCAGATATAAAACATATCTTTTTAGCGAGTTCTACACATAACACACATCACATATCATAAACTTGTGCTCCAGAACATCTGATCACATGCACATTATCAACTTGTGCTGTTAATATCATGAACAGCAGCTACGCTAATTCCTCTCCACTGCTTCTCTTTCTCTTCCCATCCCGAGGCATCCTGAGGTTGCTCCAGCCCCAGTTACGTCCCACCTCATGAAGATTGTGGACCATTAAAGACGTAGATGCCCACAAACATCCCGAACCATCTAGAGACGTACCAGTGCCCTTTGGCTCCCACTTCATGTGGAGTTTGGACACTGGACCTCCTGGAGTGTTTGAAGGCTCTGGCATGGAGAAGCTGTTTATGAGTTGCTCAGTAGCTTCTGGTTCCACAACATCAAAAAACTGTATAAGACTGTAGAAAGATCATCACTCATAATCTTACACTGCAGTGCTCATGTTAGTTCTCACTCTCCAGTGTTCTGTATTGTTTAAAGACTATAATCACACTCTTGATGATGTCACCTGAATGAGGATGGGTTTTCCTTTTGAGTCTGGTTCTTAAGGTTTCTTCCTCATAACATCTAACCTACTGACTTGGTCTCTACTGGTAATTAGCTGTCTGCAATTGGTATGTTTTGTCTAGTGGAACCCATGAAGGACCAACAGAACACTTCTGGCAACTTGTAGATCACATGTTGGTATGTGGTGGACACCACCAGGGTGCATCATTCAGATTCCTACAAGAGTACAATAATGATTTAAAGATGTACACAAACACACTACCTGAAGAAAACCATTAGGTAATAGTATTTGTAGAGGAACCCATCAGGGACAATGTTGTGTGTGTGTGTGTGTGTGTGTGTGTGTGTGTGTGTTTGTGTCACTAAGGCCTTCTAGTGTAGGCCATTTTTACGTCATTTGATTGGATAGTCAGACAGCCCACTATTTAGAGCTTGCAACCCGCATCTGTCACAAACTGCTCAAGCTTTGAAATATTCACATGGATTTGAAAACTGTTTTTTTTTAATGGCTCCATTTATTCCACAACAGCTGGCAGAAGAGAAGAAATTGATTTGGTCTCTGATACACTTTTACATTTACAAACCGGACCTTTTTTAAAAGCTAGTAATCATAAGGAAACCTCCAGAAAACCCATACTGCACAGAATGAATGCACAAAAATGAACTGAAACTCGGAGTGGTTTATAAAGTGAATATTGAAGCTTCTGCTGGAGATGATGTGTGCAGGTGGTGCAGCTGCGGCTACAGTGAAAGGAGACGTGTTGAATTGTGCTCATGTTTTGTTCTTCAGTAGTGGCATTTATTCTCACTGAATGGGATATATATAATTTTTTTCCCCTTGTATTCTCATTATCTCAGCAATAACTTAATCACAACTTTTCTGTATAAGGGCATGTTCTAGAGGCAGCAGCATGTTCTAGAGGCAGCAGCGTGTTCTAGACATGTTCTAGAGGCAGCAGCGTGTTCTAGACATGTTCTAGAGGCAGCATCTAATGCATTTATGATTTCTCTGTGTGTGTATGTTTATTATATATATATATATATATATATATATATATATATATATATATATATATATATATATATATAAAAATTCTACATCTGGTCAGGAGAGTAGTGAACGGAAGTGAACCTCATGTGGTCCGTAAACCACCGCGAGTGCCTTCGTGTTCCCCTGCTCCAAGTACGCAGATCCATCCGCCTGGCCGAAAACTCCCATACGGGCCTGCAACTTCCGCAGCTCGGTTGCCTTCCGCCCGTCCAGCCGGTACCCCTGATCGGACAGCAGCTCGAGTCCGGCCATTCTGTCACTTTTTCCTTCCTAATGTAAAATGTTCAAAACAAACCAACACAATGCACCATGTGCTGAGCTGCTACTTTACTGTTATTTCTATCCCTATCCACATTCCGGCAAGTCCCGCCTCCTCTTCTTCATCATCTGTTGTTTAAAAGGCGGTGTGCATATAAACTATATGTGCATTATACCGCCACCTACTGAGCTGGAGTATGAAGCGCGACTTGACGGAAAGCAATGCAGATAATAATTATTATTATTTTAAAAATTATATAATATAATAAATGTATATTATATATTATAATATACAATAGCAAACAAATACACATCAAAATATCCCAAACTATGAACTATAAAGTAATAATAAAATCTAACTAGAAACAATGAATCCTTTTTAATAAAAAACAAAGATAGGAAATAAAAATGAGGCATAAATAAACATATTTATTATATAATAAACATTTCATATTTTATTAATAAATTCGTTGTTACATATAGTTAAACGACAAAATCTAAAGAGTTTAATATCTTACAGAAAGCGGGTTTTGCCAGAATACGGGTGGGCGGACAATTGCGTGTTAATTCCGCGACACTGTTGACGGATCCTCGGTTGAGCCAAAATGTCGAAAAAAATAATTATATATAATAAAAGCCCACTTGAAGCCTGTCATAAAAATAAATACATACATAGATAAATAAATAAACAAACAAACAAACAAACAAATAAATAAATAAATAAATTAATTAATTAATTAATTAATTAATTAATTAATTAATTAATAGTTTAGTTTATATATTACGTTTCGTCCTGGTTTTTTTTGTGTGTTTTTTATTGGAAGGCGCAGTATTTATTTATTTATTTATTTATTTATTTAAGTTACAATAGTTTAATTACATTCTGCTTGTTTCTCTCCCTTAAACTAAACATTTGTCGGCGTTTTAGGTCACATCATTACATTCATCAGTAAGTTGTTTACCAGGGTGTATTTATTATTATAATCTGCATACTGGACATTCAAGTATATTGGGACATCACACACTTACTGCTACACCCTTGTGATTGAATGTGGGTTTGATTGTCGGGTGTCCGTATATTTTTAAATGCTGAGTGTGTGTGTATGTATAATTGTATTCCAAGATGGCTGACCACACACACACCTCTCTCTCACACACACACTCTCTCTCCTGCCTTCTGGAAAAAGGTTCTGTAGCATTCAGGCCCTCACATTGTTTCTGCAAATCATATGACTACTCAACATGTAGGGACTGGATTCACACACACACACACACACACACACACACACACACACACACACACACACTGTGCATTCAGAAAGTATTTAGTCCACCTTTGACTCAACAAGCTGTGCACAACTGGATTGGGGGATTTTTTTCTCACGGACAGTCCTCTCAAGGTGGGTCAGGTTTGATGTGCAGCATCAGTGGACAGCCAGTTCCAGGTCTCTCCAGAGATGTTCAATCAGATTCAAGTCAGGGTCAGGCTGAGCCACTGTAGGACATTCAGAGAGTCATGAACCTTTGGCCCAGTCTGAGATCCTGGAAGCAGTGGAACTGTTTTTGTATTAAAATCATCTTTGTACTTTGTTTTTTTTTGGCTTTCCCTCAACCCGTTAAGACTGAGCAGAGGTTCTTGGTCACCTTCTCCCCAAATTGCTCAGAGGACCAGCTCTTGAAAGAGTCCACATTTCTTGTATTTGAGAATAATGGCAGCTACTATGCTCAGCAATTTTTTTTTTGTAGCTTACCCCAAATCTGTGCCTTGCAACAATCCTGTCTCTGAGCTCCGCAGGTAGTTCCTCTGGCCTCATGGCTCTGATATGCATTGTCAGCTGGAGGTGTGAGTCTTTTCAATTCATGTCCAATCAATAAACTTTTCCACAGGTAGACTCCAATTAAAGTGTAGAAACATTTCAGCAACAATCGAGAAAAATAGGAGGCACCTGAGCTGATTTTGAAGTGTTGTTGCAAAAGATCTGAATACTTATATACATGTGAGATTTCAGTTTTTTTTTTATAATAATAATAATAAAAAATGACATTTCTAGAATTGTGTTCACTTTGTCATTATGGGGGATTTAAAAAAAAAATCAATCTGAACAATTGTAGTATCAGGCTGCAACAGAAAAGTGAAGTGGGTCTGAATACGTTCTGAATATGTTGATGGATTCTGTGGCAATTTGATGAAAGGAACAAGATGAACATGTTTGATTGACTACTATCAACAGTATAATGGGTTTAATACAGGAGAATGGAACAACCTTAACCCAAAATTATATCAGGCAGTTTTTGCATCTAAAAACAAGAGTAATACTGAGGAACCCGATGTTGAAGACACTGGTTCTCTTTTGCACATCATTTTGTTTACATTTGTGTTACTGTTCACTTTACGTCTCTTACACACCACAGTGTGCAATATACAACAGGTTTACTGGTGGTGCTATTGTGTGTTTTGTGTATTTGTCTTACACTGTCTTGTGTTGTCTTTGCACACGATGCACTTTATGTGGCGAGGACACTTATTAGTCCTTAGTCCTGTGTTTTCTGTGATTGTTGTTTTATGTAGCACCAGGGTTCTGGTGAGACTTGACTTGAGACTTGACCTGAGACTTGACCTGAGACTTGACCTGAGACTTGACTTGACCTGAGACTTGACCTGAGACTTGACCTGAGACTTGACCTGAGACTTGACTTGACTAAATCCCAATGCACCACCATGAGCAGGTTGTTAAAAGGCATTGGGGGGGTAATTTAGTAACCTATTAACCAAGTGCTAATCTTGGTTGCTTCCCACATGAATTATGCATTAATGAACGTATTAATTTTGCAACAGTAATCCAAAAATAAGCACCATGCAATTTTAAAAATAAAATTTATTAGCATCTCTAATGTGTATAAATAAAAACATATATAAGAAACAATGCATATATGCATTATGAGCAGAACAATAACTGAATTCTGTGATACAAAGGAGCCGAGGCAAACAAACCCCGGTCAAATCTTTTTTTTTTTTTTTTTTTTTTTATAATTTTTTTGAAAGTATGTGTGTCTGTGAGAATGTACCTTGGAAATCAAGCATTGCAAACATCATCCATACCTACGAGTTGCCACTCTAAATTCAGTCAGTACAATGAAAATGAAACAAGGACAAGAAACAGTATTTGGAGCATGACGTGTTGGAGGGTGAAAAGAAAAAAAAAATATATATATAAAAAAAAAGATTTCATGTGCATCTGGCGAGTCTCTTTGTCAGTTTCCACCAAAAAATAAAATAAAAACAACACGGGAAACCATCAGTTCCACATTCACAGCAAACGGCATATGCTACAGATCATTTCAGGAAAATGTACAGTACTGTGTGTTTTGAGCCAATTTATAAAAAAAAAAAAAAATAAAAAAAAAAAAAAAAAAAAGGTACCGGGGACATTTTCAGATGGAACCTCTTCACCAATGGAGACCAGTTCAAGCTGTCAAAAGAATACAGAAAACAGCCAGAGAGCCAGAGCAAGTCTGTAACGTTTGGAGTTTTGTCTAGTAGGACACTAGGGGGCACTGTAACGCTCATGGACAGAGGATCTGTGGGTTCAGTCGTGATCAAAAGTTCGAGCAACCCACGGCTCGGTCGTTTTGGTCATGCTTTCAAAAGTAGCTGAAATTAAAACTCTTCTAAAATCACCAGATATGCACAAGAAGGAGGAAAAAAAAAGTTCAGAGGTTGAATCATCTGAGGTAAGAGAGCTGCTAACAAAAAAGAAAATATTACACAAAGCATGTAACAAACAAACGCAACACGTATCCTTCAAATCGTAGCTACATGACACTGTTGAGATCACAACTGGCATCAAGTCTCAGCAGCGTGCCGGTTTATTACCCTCACCCGCTGTGTACTTCTTTACTATAACTTAGAGTTCCTGACTGCAGCCGATCTGCTCATCTTCTATAGAGGAGCTTACACATTATTTCAGCAGTGGTTCATTCTGAGGCACAGCAGTGACACGGACGCAGAAGTGCGCTAACGGATTTGATATAAAGTCGTGGCTCTGTCTGTAAAAGCTTTGGTTTTCTGCTCAATAAGTTGTTAATCCAAAATCGAAAAACCACCGACCTGCTCATTTCTGAGCTCATGAACAAGACCCCTAGCAGCACTCGTTGGCAGTGTAGACGAGGAGACCCCTTTATTCCTTCGGTACTTATTTTATGCTTTGAACACACGTTAGGTAAAAAGTATACTTCGAACAGGAAGAGGTACGACGTTAAAAGGGAAGAAGAAAAATAAATAAAACGATTTGACCTTGCAGTGACCTTGACACGGATAACAAGTGTTGTCGGATAACCATAATCTCGGACAACGAGGAAATCCCACCCGCCGAGAGGGTACCTTGCTACATCCGACAAAAACTACAGTAAGAACCTCTGGATAGCGTTCTACTGGGAAACCTTGGGTTCTGACGTCAACGTGGTGGTCAAGCCGACACACACACACACACACAAACCACTGACCTACACATAGCTGTAGAGCAAGTACGATCCTTCATGGTAGTGGTATTTTTATAAAAACCAGTGGCCGCTTTCTGTGCAAAAACTGCCCAGGAGTTCTCAAATGTGCTAAACAAACAAAAGTCAGATCCATGAACCTCAGAACTTAGACATTACAGGATCCGCTGCTAACGTCTTGGTTTTAGATGCTACAGCAGACGTTCAGGTGAGATGTCTCTCAGAGTCCATGCCTGGAAGCTGTTCTGGCAGCACAAGAGGAACCTACACCATAACAGGCAGGTGGATTAAATGTTATAGCTGATCAGCATGTGTACACACACACACACGTAGATGCGGTATTGTAGCTAAATGAGTCATAGTACACGAGACATTTCCCAACGAAGTCTTTTGTCTGAAACGTTGCTCTAAGGTGGTGATTTTGCCTCATCTGGGAGTTAAAAGTTCTGAGAATGAAGCAGAAAGACTTATTCGTGTTAACTGTTTGCACGTTAGCTTTATACTGCCTACATTAAATAAAAAATTTAATTAAATTAAAAAAAAGCATAAAATACAATTATTAACGCAATTATATGCGCGTGTTGTACTAAACAATGACACGCCCAGACGTCTAAAGAGCCCAGACGGTCCGCGATGGAACAACAGAAAGGCTACAGTCAGAACTCCAAACTCAACATTCGGAAAGTTTACCCGATAAACTGGCACTCGGGTGCGTATTGGCATTTGACCTCCTAATCCTGAACACTGCTGAAAACCTTTTCACTTTTAAAAACATTGAAGAAAACGACATCGTAGACATTTATCGGACTGAAGAAAAAAAAAAGAAAAGAAAAGAAAAAAAAAGAAGCGAGTGAAGAGTCTGATGTAACGTATAAAAGCGCGAGGGCTTTGTTGGCCTCTTGATGAACCAGACGGAATGAAGGAGCTATGCAGTAACTCTGAAGTGGTGATGTGGTCTCCGCTTCATCCCCCCCGTGTCTTTAGAGTGCAAAGATCCCATTATTTCGTTTGCTGTGTGGTTATACACACGCTCGCACACGCATTCATGCGCACACAGTCACACACACTCGTAAATATATATGTATTCGTATCGATAAACACATACGTATATATGTATACGTATTGCTCCGACGTGTCCAGACTAAAACTCGGCAAACTCCTTCGCGCATTTCTCCGTAACAGACACGCGGATGTCCTCCTCTTCGTAGTCGTCGAAGTTGCTCGTGTCTCCTGGGCCTCTGCATTTCGGAATAAATGGAGCCTCAACCTGTGTTTTAAAAAAAATGAATACCACATTGAGTGTAAAGGATCTTCATAGAACATGTTCACGATGTTGCTGTAACCACGATACACAGTGCTGGTTTGTTTTGCAAATTTTTCACACACATCATCAAGCAAATTTTGAATACAACACAAAGATAAAGTACACAGGCTTCATTCATGATTTCATTTAGTACCGGAAACATCTCCAAACCTGCCTGGCCCTATATGGAAAAGTAAGATGAGATGATTTAGTTTTTGGAAAACTAAACACAGGATTGCATTAAAAAAAAAAAAAAAAAAAAAACCCACATTATACCAACAGTAAAACATGGTGGTGGTAGTGTGATGGTCTGGGGCCATCCATGGTCAGCTTCAGGACATGAACAACTTTGCCATAACTGATGGAACCATGAATTCTGCACTCTAGCAAAAAAAAAAAAAAATCCTGAAGGAGAATGTTCATGATCAGTTCATGATCTCGAGCTCAAGCTCACTTTTGTTATGCAGCAGGACAAATGACCGAATTAAAACAATTCTGTGAAGAAGAGTGCGCCAAAACTCCTCCACAGTGATGTGAAAGACTCGGTGGCAATTATCGCAAATGCTTCAATGAAGCACTCTTACAAGTTATGTGTAGGGGCAATTACTTTTTCACATAAGGCTATGCAGGTTTGGACAGCTTTTTTCTTTTTTTGATAATAATTTTCAGGGTACACTTTTACTTTAAGTGATTATCCTCACACCTTTCTCTCATAGATGGCGATCCAATCTGTTGTGGCAAACCATTTGTGGTTTTTGATGTCGTTGACGCCGTTCTTGAGGTTGCCGTACCGTTTCGTCAGGTCAACCTGAAGCAGATTCCTTAGCAGGTCTTTCAGATCTGAACTGAAGTGGGACGGGAATCGTACCTACAGAAAAGACAGCAGGGGGGGATTAAAAGTGCTGCAGGATTCAACATGGGGTCTCAGTAGAACTGCGTTCCATGGAACTACCTCGTTAATCAGTTCTATTGTTCATAGTACATATATATTCATCTGTATACTCATAGTACATATACATCTGTAAATTACTGATTATAGTCCTATATTACCATTCTATTTAACTTACCGTAATTTCCGGACTATAAAGCGCTAAATGTATAAGCCGCACCCACTGAATTTGACAAATATTTTTATTTTAAACATGAATAAGCCACACCTGTCTATAAGCCAGTGTAGTGTCTACACTGAAACTAATGAACTTTACACAGGCTTTAATGAAAGACAGTGTCTGTTACACGGTGTAAAGGGTGAAATATGTTGTGGCTCCTTTAAGAGAAGAGCGGTATTTTGGGAATAGCCTGCCGCCGCATTTTTCTGCTATTACTGCATGTGTGCAAGGCCGAGGAATATGTCCTTATTATTTTCTGATGCTCATTTCTAAGTTTCTTTGACTAACCCGTAACGCTGTTGCCAAAAAAATTAAAAAAGCACGAGTTTTGGAAAACTGTCTGTGCTTATATGATTTCTGTTGCAACTGGAGTTAGTGAGCTCTCCCATGACCCAGACTCAACGTGTTACAACGACTTGTATCTAAACAGTAGCCGACCAAAAAATCATTGTTCACTGTCTTCCTCCTTCCTTTCACAACAGTTTTTCTTTTGGCATCGTCGTGCGTTTAAAATCAACACCGGTGAAAGTTTTTTCACCCGATGCCGTGAGGCTCAGAACACAGGTGAGGTGCGTTTTTTCGTTTCCGTTCGGAAATTTAATTGGTCTAATGTTATGGGGTTTAGTTTTTTGGCTTGAAGTTTGTGAAAAAAACTGGTTAGACCCAAACTGCATTTCGTTGCCTTGTACTTGTACATGTGTAATGACGACAAAGTTGAATCTAGAATCTAATCCAATCTATAGTTGGTGAGGTTATTGAATTCCCCCTCGGTCATACTTCTGGTATTCTGAAAAGGCCCGCTGTCATTTTACAGTACGAGAGCGGCCTCTAGAGGCGAATTTACTGATGCTACGTGCTGTCTGTCTTTATACAGTAGACCCACGCTGCACAGAGAGCACTATATTATATTTATTATAATATTTTTTATATTATAAAATATATATAATAATATATTTTTTATTATATTTTTTTTATATATATATATATATATATTCGTTCAGGATATAACCGTTTTATTTATTTGGAGTGGAACTTTTTGGTTCGGTTTCAATGCGCCTTATTTTTCTTCATATTTATTATAATGAATGCATTTATTTCATTTGGGACAATTTATTTTCATAAATTACGACCATTTATTTGTTTTTTATAATAAAAATCTGTACTATTTTACATGTAAAGGTCCTCCGTTTCTACCTTTCCAGACACAATCTTCTCGTAGATCTGAATCGGCTGGTCGGCGAAGAACGGAGGATAACCTGCTGCCATTTCGTATATGAGCACTCCTAGAGCCCACCAGTCCACTGCTTTGTTGTAGCCCTACACAGAATACACAGCACACAATCTCACAACAATATACACAGAACAGAACATTTCTACCATCACATTTTGGCTATTATAGTGCCCATTTAAAACTAAAGGTTGCATAAGAACCTTTATGTTACGATACTAATCGTGAGTAAGGGACAAACAGCGAGTTAAGACAAACATGACCAACAATCAGTTACTGAGATATGTATTACTATAAGAACATACTGGAATAAATTAGAAGCATATAGGAGTAACCACACAGAAAATAAACACAGGATACCTTACATGGGAATGCTGATGCAAAAGAACTGTTCTAAACAGGTGTCTTTACCTTGCTGAGGATGATCTCTGGTGCCAGGTACTCCGGGGTTCCACACAACGTCCAGGTTCGGCCCTTTACTCGTTTTGCAAAACCAAAGTCAGTGACCTGTGCATGCAAAAGAGATCTCTGTTGGATATCCATGACTGACCAGGTCCATGAATGAGCCAATTGTTTGTTCAATGTTAACATGCTATACTGAATGGACAATGTCAGTTCTTTCAAATGCAAACGTATAATCTGGAATATGCAGTTATGGGAAAGAGGTCGTACTTCCTCCAGTAGCACACTGTTCACTACACGTGCACTGAAAACCGAGTGCGTGAACCTGGTATAATCTGTAAAAAGTGTTTCCGCATTCAGCGCCCCCTGGTGGAATCCGTGAATATTATTAGCAATAAGGCTTCACACTGATTACCTGTATATAACCATGCTGATCGATGAGAAGGTTCTCAGGCTTCAGGTCTCTGTAGATGAGGTCTAGTGAGTGAAGGTACTCGAAAGTGAGGACTATCTGCGCTGCGTAAAACCGTGCGTGTGGCTCACTGCGGGGAGGGGAAAAGAAAAAAAAAAAACTGAATCAAGATACATATTTTACAAAGCAAAAACAATGATTTTCTACAGAAATAGTTTTTTCTATAAACAATGTTTTTGTCATAATCTGGCTCGTTTGAATAAAAACAATGTTATTGCGTTACACTTTTTTTGCACCCAATAATCTCAAACGATTGAGATGACAAAACTGCAGAGTCGTCTTAAAAACAGTCTTATATTTGGCCATATTTGAAAACCTGTACAATTGTGTGCCTCCAACTTTGTTGTAACATCTTGGGGAAGAACCACAAATGGCTGGAAAATCAGGTGTGCCAATACTTTTGCCCACAGAGTGTACACTTGCACATCTTTTTATTTGTTTATATTTTATTGTTAATTTCCCCCCCCATTTTTACGTTCTAATTAATTATTAGTATATACAGATTATGAGGAAGTTCGAGAGGAACTGTCTGAATGTACTTGGATTCACCTTCAAAATGCGCCATATAATTCAATATGCTGATTAACAACCCGAGACAAAGAATCTGCTGCTACACCACTGACGTGTCAAACTGGATGAAACTAAATATAGCAGATGACTGCTGAGTAAAGCCATGTTCACTCGTACAGTGGCTCGCAGTCACAAAGTGACAGATCACCACACATTTTCAACGACGAGCCAAAAAACGTCTAGAGGCCCGAGTGACAACGAGCGTTGGCAACCAGACCTGGAAGTGGTGCAGTGATTTCTAGGCAGAGCGCACGTTACCCAGCTCGGTGTAAATCTAGTAAATCTCAAGTACCTGAACCGGCCGATTCTTCTTAGATGCGAGAACATCTCTCCGCCTGGTACGTACTCCATCACCATATACAGGTTGGAATTATCCTGAGAAGATGCACAGAGGACCGTTTTCAGTTTGACGGACAGTAAACTTTGCGCTCAGAAAGCAGGAGGACAAACCCGTACCTTAAAGGCGTATTCCAATCTGACGAGGAAGGGAAACGATACCGCCTGTAATATTCTCTTCTCATTTAGTGTGTGTTCTATTTGCTTCAATTTCACCACCTGTGAACGTACAACACACCCGGCCGCGAGTTACATCAGGAGTCATGTACTGCACTGGTGTTCTGCAGAGAAACACTACAAGTGGGTGGTATAAGCGATATTATAGAAATATCGTACTGCGACACATTCATGCAAAATACGGTATGCTACAGTTTATTGTCTACGAATATATAAAACCATGTAACCAAATAAGCAGCTACGTACGCTCAAGAAACTACGTAAGTATGTAATTAAATAGTCTAGCAACAACAAAAGTTGTATGTACCACATAACTACAATGTAACCAAGCAAGATGATTAATAGAAACCAAAGCAACCAAAAAAAGTAGGTAAGTAGTGAATTAACCAACCAATTACAATAAAACAAAAGTAGGCATCCATGTTACCAAGTAACAAAGTAACCAAGCATTGAAGCAACAGGTGAATAGTAACCAAGCAACACACTTAATAGAAACCCAAGCAACAAAGTAATTCGCCAATTAACTAATCAAGTAACAAAGTAACCAAGGAAACACACACAGGCTACAAAGTAACTAAATATATTTTTATAGAAATCTGAGCAAACAATCAACAAAGTAAGTGGTCAAATAACTAACAATGTGAAAAGTAACAATATAAATAGGCAATAAAGTTACTAAGCAACTACAACTAACTAAGTAAGTAACCAACCAAGTAAGTAGTCAGCAAGTTATCAGGGTGTTAAATGAATTTTCTGGGATAATTTCTCACTCATATTTGTACATGAATAACTAAAGGCCTAATAATAACATGCACTGAGACGAACCTTCTGTTTGTCCAAAATCTTCATGGCGTAGAACTGCTCTGTTCCTTTGTGTTTTACCAGCATGACTCTCCCGAAACTGCCCGTGCCCAGAGTCTTCAGTCTCTCGAAATCGTCTAGACAAGTTGTGCTCTAGAAACAGAAGAAATGAAAGACAATAATGATGTATTATGATATACTGATGCTGCAGTCAGGATCACTGCAGGAACGTGTGGTGCAACACTGCGTGTACTGGAGACCAGCATCGCTTTCACTTTCCCCAAAACCAAAATACTCAGGAGCAGAACTGCCACATGGCCAACTTTATATTACATCACACACAAAACTAGATTTCATGTTCACCTGACAAAAGAACACGCACACTCACAAACACACACGCGCTCACAAACACACACACGCTCACAAACACACACACGCTCACAAACACACACGCTCACAAACACACACGCTCACAAACACACACACACACACTCACAAACGCACACAATCACAAACGCACACACGCTCACAAACACACACGCACACACTCACAAACACACACAATCACAAACGCACACACGCTCACAAACACACACACACACACACTCACAAACGCACACAATCACAAACGCACACACGCTCACAAACACACACACACTCACAAACACACACAATCACAAACGCACACACGCTCACAAACACACACACACACTCACAAACACACACAATCACAAACACACACACGCTCACAAACACACACACACACAATCACAAACACACACGCGCTCACAAACACACACACGCTCACAAACACACACACGCTCACAAACACACACACACACACTCACAAACGCACACAATCACAAACGCACACACGCTCACAAACACACACACACACACACTCACAAACACACACAATCACAAACGCACACACGCTCACAAACACACACACGCACACACTCACAAACGCACACAATCACAAACGCACACACGATCACAAACACACACACAAACACACACAATCACAAACGCACACACGCTCACAAACACACACACACACACACACACACACACACACACACTCACAAACGCACACACGCTCACAAACACACACACACACTCACAAACGCACACAATCACAAACGCACACACGCTCACAAACGCACACACGCTCACAAACACACACAAACACACACAATCACAAACGCACACGCTCACAAACACACACACTCACAAACGCACACAATCACAAACGCACACACGCTCACAAACACACACGCGCTCACAAACACACACGCGCACACTCACAAATGCACAAACACACACAATCACAAACGCACACGCGCTCACAAACGCACACGCACACTCACAAACGCAAAACACACACGCTCACAAGCGCACACACGCTTACAAACACACACACGCACACTCACAAACGCACAAACACAATCACAAACGCACACACGATCACAAACACACACAATCACACACACGCTCACAAACTTACAAACACACACGCTAACAAACATGCACGGTCACAAACTCACAAACACACACGCTCACAAACTCACAAACACACACTCACAAACTCACAAACACACGTTAACAAACACGCTCACAAACACGCACGCTCACAAACACACGCTCACAAACTCACAAACACACGCTCACAAACTCACAAACACACACGCTCACAAACTCACAAACACACACGCTCACAAACACGCACGCTCACAAACACGCACGCTCACAAACTCAAACACACACGCTCACAAACACGCACGCTCACAAACTCACAAACACACACGCTCACAAACTCACAAACACACACGCTCACAAACTCACAAACACACACGCTCACAAACACGCACGCTCACAAACACGCACGCTCACAAACTCACAAACACACACGCTCACAAACACGCACGCTCACAAACTCACAAACACACACGCTCACAAACACGCACGCTCACAAACTCACAAACACGCACTTACAAACACGCACGCTCACAAACACACACGCTCACAAACTCACACGCTCACAAACTCACAAACACGCACTCACAAACACGCACGCTCACAAACACGCACGCTCACAAACTCACAAACACACACGCTCACAAACACACACGCTCACAAACTCACACGCTCACAAACTCACAAACACGCACTCACAAACACGCACGCTCACAAACACGCACGCTCACAAACTCACAAACACGCACGCACGCTCACAAACTCGCACGCTCACAAACACGCACTCTCACAAACACGCACGCTCACAAACACGCACGCTCACAAACTCACAAACACGCACGCTCACAAACTCGCACGCTCACAAACACGCACGCTCACAAACACGCACGCTCACAAACACGCACGCTCACAACACGCACGCTCACAAACACGCACGCTCACAAACACGCACGCTCACAAACTCACAAACACGCACGCTCACAAACTCACAAACACGCACGCTCACAAACACGCACGCTCACAAACACGCACGCTCACAAACACGCACGCTCACAAACACGCACGCTCACAAACACGCACGCTCACAAACTCACAAACACGCACGCTCACAAACACGCACGCTCACAAACTCGCACGCTCACAAACACGCACGCTCACAAACTCACAAACACGCACGCTCACAAACACGCACGCTCACAAACACGCACGCTCACAAACACGCACGCTTACAAACACGTTTAGGCAAACGAAGAAAGAAAAGAGAAAATGGTTGGAGAAATAAATAAATAAAAAAGAAAAAGAAAATGATATACAAATGGTGAACAGAGTAGGAATAATAAAGGAAGGATGAAGAAAAGAAGGAAATAGATAAGTAGAGAAACCAAGGAAAGAAGGGAGGGAAAAAAAGGACAAATCGAGACGAGAGTAGGAGAAACACAGGAAGGATGGGTGGATGAAAGAATGGTGGAGAAAAGAAAAAAAATATAGGAAAAAGGGCTGGAAAATTGAGAGTAGATGATGAAAGTAGGTTATAGAAATGAAGTTAGAGTTCATTAAAAGAGCTTCCTGGTTACTGTGGTCACCATGACAACCCTGAGTCACAAACACCTACAGTATCTCACAAAAGTAAGTACACCCCTCATGTTACAGCAACCATTTCTGCATATCTTCTCAATGGACAACACAATGTGCAGCTTGTGTGTGTGTGTGTGTGTGTGTGTGGTTCTCACCTGTGGTGGACATTCCCATTTCCTCAAGAAATCTTCTTTGGCTTTGGCTAAGAACTCTTTGACTATGAGAGAAGAGAGAGAGAGAGATGATCACGGCTGCTCCGATGATGCTGATCATAATGAGAACGCTAAACACACACACACACACACACACACACACACACACAACACCATGCTAGCGGCTGTGCTAATTCACACTGTTAGCTCGGTCTACACAAACGAAAAGCATGCAATCACACGCACACAATCACAGCTTTAGATGACCCAATGAGGGAAAAACGGGAGGACGATAAACGACACGCGGGTCGCGTGCACGTTGTGGGGGTTTTAAACGTGGTGCTCTTGGCAGCTACCGAGGCCAAGCGGCACGTTTTCGGTCATTGTGATCATCTAATGAAATAATGTTCGTACCAAAAGTCTCTATAAATCACCGGAGGGGTTCGAAGGAGCATTCACCCAGATGGATGGGATGATCGAGAGACACACAGGGACAGAGACAGAGACAGAGAGAGAGAGAGAGAGAGAGAGAAGGAGAAAGTTTCATATGAAACAATAATATTGTATGCACAAAGACAAGGATCAGACGTGACAGTCAGAGACACGGAGACGAAGACATCATGTGACTCTGCTACGTTACATCCTATAATAATCACAACTTTCACTAATCAAACACTTTTACTAAACCATCAAAGCAATGTACATATAAAACATTAACCACTTAATACATGGCATTACACGAAAGAAAGAGAGAAAAAAAAAAGGAAAGGACAAACCAGGGAAAGGTGATTATACTCACACATGGAGAAAAAACACAGCAGGAGAAGGAATAAGAGAAGGATAAAGCGAAGGAAAAACAGAAAAAGCTGAAATAATCTGGAGGAGAAAGACCACAGGGGAGAGCGAGAAAAGAAACCATTTCAGATTGAAAATAAATAAAAAAAAACTGGAAGAAAGAAAGGATATGGGGGGGGGGGGGGTTTAGAAAAAGAAAGAGGTTAAAAAAGATAAGAAATAAACAGGAATCATGGAGAAAAGAAGGCAAGAATGTATTGAAAATAGGAAGAAAAAAAGAAGGGTATGAGAAAGGAAAGTTGAGAGTGTACAGAGGAAAGGATGGAAGGAAGGAAGGAAGGAAGGAGAATAGACAAGAAAGAAAGACAGAAAAGGGAAGATTGCATTTGAGTACATGAGGATAGAAATAAATAATAAAATACGACCAGAGGAGGCGTGTGTGTGTGTGTGTGTGTGTGTGTGTGTGTGTGTGTGTGTGTGTGTGTGTGTGTGTGTGTGTGTAAAGTTCCTTCTGCGTGGAAAAACCCCAACTTTTATAAACGTGCCCCCGATAGCGGTCCGGAGTTAACCGGGTGGTGCGTCAGTAATAATTGGTCCGTGGGGAAACACAGTGCACCGTGTTAAGTTAAATGGACTAAACAAAGAGCCTTTTTTTTTTTGGTATTTGGATCAGTGGAGTTTCTCGAGGAATGGTTTCAGCCCTGATCACCACCGTTTTAAACACGATCGAGAACCGCTGAGGAACAATTACATGGATATGGACTACCGTTTGGAGGATTCAGCACTGTTGCTGAAAGTTCTCGGAGTCTATATATAAACGTCTGCGTGATGTTCAAACATGTTTCGGTGCTTCAAGCTCTTCCTCCAACCAGCCAGACAGTAATGTAATCCGTATTAACTGTGTTTCAAATCACACACTTATACACCACTCACCCAGTACACCATCACCAGTCGCTTCTCCATAACATCAAAACCTGAAGGTCTGTTTTGAGTAAAACCATTACAAATATTCTAGTATTAATACATTATAAAACACTTCCAGAGGTTTAGGGGTTTTGAATGTGGATCAAGACGACAATCACAATAACGAGAAGCGTTTGAAGAAAAACATCTGGAAATACATCTGCTTTGTCAAAAGCTGCAACTCTTTATATCAAGAAATACTACTAATTCACGTACAACTGGCATTTGGTGACTACGTACTGCTGCTCTATTCCTGTGCTGCATCATGAATTTGGTGAAAGAGGGAACAGTTCACTGCTCCACACTTTTATTTGTCGTGTAAATGTCTTCATCCTGCTCTTCCTTCTGTACAACGTGTGCTCGCGATTTGAACCTCAGCGCCGCTGAGCTCTCGGTTTCCCTGAGACGAGCGGGAGTTATCGCTCTGCTCTTTACCCTAAATCGTGTTTACGCAGGTCTGAGCCGTCGCTATCTCGCGCCGCTGTGTGTATTCGCTATCGGTGTCGCTCTCGAACCCGACACGAGCTCCGGGCTGCTTGCGTCAAGCCTTTCAAAGCTCGTAATTATGCTTATCCTCCGACAAAGTCTGATGACAAGCTGTTCGAGTCAATGACAAACGTGGACGTGTGTGTGTGTGTGTGTGTGTGTGTGTGTGTGTGTGTAGGAGTTTCGTGGCGCTGAGATTAAGATGCTCGAGGGGGGAAAAGTGCGAGTCTACAAAGAGACAACAACAAAGCCCAGAGCGGAGTGTTGAGTTTTATGAATGGGCATTAGTCACTTCTTCACCATATACGGCCAGAGCTCAGCTGTGCTCCAGTGTTTACAGAACAAGACGACCAGCTGAGCTTTTGTGTGTGTGTGTGTGTGTGTTTCTGTAAATGGACTATTTATTATTCCGGGAAGCTCTTCTGAGGCCGCTGGGTCGTTTTGCGCAGAGCTCTGCATACCAACGACAGATCGGACTGACGAGGAAGACGCAAAAACTGAGCTGTAAAAATAGATAAAATAACATTTCCTTTTTTTTTTTTTTTTTTTAAATAAACCTTTGCATGTCGAAACGTCAAATCTGATTGGACAGAAAAGTGCAGATTTTTTAATGCATACTTTCTGATGGGTCTGTTTGGAGAACAGGATGGTGACCTCACATCATCTCGGGGTCTCGTCACACCACCCAAACAACGACAACAAAAAAGTCTAGATTCCTTCATTATACACAGGAAGCGCGCTTCATTTCTATCACTTGAATGAAATCGAAAGTCTGGTCCGATGTGAAAATGTAGAATGATATAATCCAAAAAAAATAATAATAATAAAAAATAAAAAAAAAACAAAAAAACAAAACACCGACGTGTAGAAAGAAGTTCTGAGGTGCACTGTTGAATTCGCAGCACACGTGAACATTACGGTCACGTGACCTACAATTCCATCGCACACCGTAATGTTAACGCTGCGGTCTTTTTATTTATCGATTTACTTTATGTAGGATGAAGACTCCACGTTAGACTGGAGCGAAATCAGAACGCATCCCGGGGTCATGACCCTGAAACAGGACCTACATTAAACAAAAAGAGCATTCAGGACCCGATTTCTGGTTTCCAAAAAGGTTACATTTACAGTTATCCAAACTGCTACATTTTTCCAAAAGCCACATGCACTTCCCACGTCTTCTACATATTGTTTACTGTGTTTGTACAGGCGAAGAAGTGGTAACTCAGTGGTTAAGGTTTTGGACTTTTGGATCGAAAGGTCACGACCTGCCACCAACAAGCAGACACTGATGGGCTCTTAAGCAAGGCCCTTATCCGTCAAGCGCTCAGTTGTAAAGTCACCCAGGATAAGGACTTCTACCAAATGTCATAGATGTAAAAACTGAAACTGATAATTACACTTAATGAACACTGCATCCTGTCAAAGCCAGGTGTCTATGCACATAAACAGTACCCTGTGCATGTTTTTTATTCACATATATATTTTCTCTTCCTGAATGATAAAAAGTGAGTGGACTTTCAGAGACAAATCTCCATCTCAGATTAAACATGATGGACTTATTCACCAGTGTAATGGATGCGGGGTGTGTTCAAGTTCACCTGCACATTTTCAGTTCCTCAGTGTTGCTCATGAACACATACACACACACACACACACACACACACACACACACACCAAACGGGGGAAATTGATTGAAAAAATCTTAAATTATAAAAAGACCAGAATGCAGAGGAATAATTTTTTTTTTTTTGCATCATTCCAAACAACTTTGTAAACGTGAACACTTCCACGTTTTCCCCGTTATGTACAAAAACGCGTGTTTGATACACAGCCAAAGTTAACGGTTTTCTTATCGCGGCTCAATCAAGCATGTCACTTTCACTTTGCTAACACAACAGACAGGTTTCTCTCAAATTAACAATTCATTCAGTCCTGTATAAATCAGAGAATTACATCTTTTGTTGTTGTTTTTTTTAACTCATTATATATTAAGTGTATACAAATGTACCCGAAAATAGCTCGGTATCCTGAACGCACCTTTTTGGGGCCTACTCCAGAAGACACAAGCAAAGCCCACCATTCTGCACATTTTTTTTTATATATAAAAATCATTGAAATAAAACAATTTTGCAAGTTTTATCCAACATAATGTTTATCTATTTTATATTCAAAAAGCTTATTGTTAATTATTACTAACAACGTTAGGATAATTCCTAAAGAAGCTAACGCTAGCAAAGCTAACCAGAAGCTCCTGCTCTTTACACCGGTGTGTTTTTTTGTATACATTAAAATAGTTTTGAGTTGTTTTATCACTAGTTTAATGTTTATTTGAGTGTTCGTTTAGAGTTGTCCTGTGTGTTTGGTTTCAGGAATCTGTGCTGATCATGTGCACTGTTAGCTGTGGGTAAACCCGCTAAGCAGCTCTGAGAACAGCACCAGTGCGTTCATTGATTTCTAAGTTTTAAAACAATGATGAGATGATTTTCGACAAGAAAATGCACAAGTTAATGGACGTTACCACTCTCCAGCTCGTTGCCTTTCTTGGCGGTCGCGGCGTTTCCCATCGTAAACGATTTGTACTGTCCGCCTGTTCAATGCTGCAGGATTAACACACAAAAACAACAAAAAAAAAACACAAATGAAACCTCTCCTGCTGGCGATAAAAGTGCTGGGAAAAGTCGTCTTCACGCTATAATGTATTATAAACCGTCCCGGTGGTGTTTAATCTCGTGTTTATTGTTTTATTATTATTATTTTACCCTTTATCACTGATTTACACTCAGCTTTAATCTTCCCTTCACTACACTGGAGTAGGGGCAGGGTTGCCAGATGTGCGACAAAAACCCTCTCTCGTCCCTCAAAGCTCAATTTCAACAAGAACAATATTTATTATGCAGTACCAGTCCAAAGTTTTGGACACACCTTCTATTTCTAATTTCTTTTCTTTTATTTTTTTTTTAAAACATTGTACATTAATTGCTGAAGACATCCAAACTATGAAGGGATACGTATTAAATGATTACGTAGTCAATAAAACCCAGGATGTTTTTCCATTCTTTGCTGTTCTCTCGAAGTCATGAGGCCTGGAATGGCTTTCTGACAATCTCGAAGTTATCATAATAGTAATGGATATAGGCTAATATTCAAAGAGATTTAAGTTAAACGTGATTATCGCATGTCAATTTTTTTTTTCATATGTCTGAATCATTCTGTGATTTGCCAAACAAAAAAACAAAAAAATCCAGGAAGCGCTCTTTTTTTTTTCCATCACCTCAGAAAACAAAACCTGAAAACCGAATTATATAATCTTCTGGAAGAGAGAAGTGTAGTAAAGATTTTCAATGCGAAATTCGGAACAAATGTAGTCAACAAAAACTCATTTTAGTCACCTGGAATGGTGACTAGTCACATGGGATGTTGAGTGTTTGTTAGCTGCTTTTCATTCACTCTCCAGTCCATCTGATTTGAAACCATCTAAACTGGACTTCGATCAGGTGACTAGAGAGGCCAGGACATCTGATGCAGCACTCCATCACTCATTTAATTTAACAAATAGCTCTTAAATAACCTAGAGGTGTGTTCGGGGTCATTGTCCTGCCATATATGATGGTCCCACTAAGTGCAAACCAGATCGGATGGCATGGTGCGGCAAAATGCTGTTGTAGCAATGCTGGTTAAGTGTGTCCTGGATTTTGACTAAATCTCCAACAGTGTCACCAGCAAAGAACCACCACACCATCACACCCCATCCTCCATGCTTCACAGTGGTGTTAGTCATTGGTTTCCTTATACTAAACTTAATCTTGTAAATAAGGAACAATTCAGTTGTATAGACTCAAGGTTCCCTGGTGGTCTAGTGGTTAGGATGCGGCGGCCCAGGTTCGATCCCCGGTCAGGGAACCAACCCCAGCCACTCTTAGTGCCGGTCCCAAGCACGGATAAATGGGGAGGGTTGCGTTAGGAAGGGTATCCAGCGTAAAAACATGTACCAAATCAAACATGCGGATGATCCCCTGTGGCGACCTCTAACGGGAGAACCCGAAAGAAAGTTTGTTTTTCAGTTGTATAAAATCACCAAACCTGCAATTCCTAAAGAGCACAACTTTATAGAAAATCTCTGTATGCTGTAGTATTACAAATTCCCTTCACTGGCACTAGGAGGTCCAGACCTGCACAAAGCATGATCTCAAGTGTCCTGCATGAAGACACAATCTCCTCAACCCCACTTCACACCTTTTAGAATGAACTGGAACATCATGAAACTTCATAATCCGGTATCCTCACCTCTCTATTGCTCTTTAACACAAATCCCAACAGCCATCCTCCTTAATGTAGTGGACAGCCTTTCCAGAAAAGTACAGGTTATAGTCAGGTAACGTAAAATTGCAGGAGTCAGCTTGAATATCTGGGAATATAACAAGAAATTTGTGCAAGTACAGTATCATTGCACAGGTCAAACATGTCAACTGGCAAATCATTAAATGTTTTTAAATGTACTGCAATTTCTCAGTATAGAATGGATTGTTATTTAACTATATAAAGGGTAACAACATTTTGGGATGATTGCAGGACAATAAATATCAAGAACATGGACTGTAACTTGTAAATGTTTTGTATACTATAGTATATTTTTAAACACTTATACACCACACAGTGAATGCTAAGATTATGCTAAAAATGTATATGATGGAACATATTTATATATATATATATATATATATATATATATAATTAATATAACATTCTTATCTTTAACTTGATTTACAAGGTTTTTATTAGATGTATCTCATGCACACCCATAATCACTTTCCAAAAGTAACCAAAAAACACGTGAACCCTGTGGATCTGGCAACACCGATAGTAACCTCGCCGCCATATTTTCTTTCCCCGCTCGGTATTTTTTCTTAAACATGTCCCGCCTCCTGCGCGCTGATTGGTCAGAAATGTCACATACTGTGCACGTTATCCAATCAGATTGTTCATTTCAATGAGGAGGTTCTCTCTGTTTTTATGAAAACGTGTACATAACGTGATTTTTTTCCCCCTTTAGAAAGCCCTTGTCCACGGAAGGTAAACTTGACCTCAGGATGTCCACACCCTGTGCACTACGCAAGGCCCTATTTTTAGAGATTTGTCACTTTGTAGTCACAGTGAAAAAAACGCAGTGGGCGTGTGAAATGCCACAATGTGCAGTTTAACACGCCCTTCACGTGACGCACGAGATGCACTTTTATTTTTTTACTTTAAACAGGGAATAGTGCTTCTGTAGCTTTTAAGCAAATATTTCTTGCATGCAACCTTGACTGCAATACAGTATGATATCATTTAATATAGCTCAGGGATTAAGGCATTGGGTGTTGGATCAGATGGTGACAAGTTCTAATCCCAACACTACCAAACTGCCATTGCTGGACCCTTGAGCAAGGCCCTTAATCCTCAACTGCTCAGTTGTAAGGTGCTCTGGACAAGGGTGCCTGTAAAATGCCATACATTTACTTTTAGAGTTTGGACACTGGACCTCCTTGAGTGTTTAAAGGCTCTGGTATGGAGAAGCTGGTGTTGGATCTGTGATGATCGCAAATGTTGAGCTATTTTATGAGTTGCTCAGTAGCTCCTAGTTTTATAACCACAAATGACTGTAAAAGACTGTAGTAAGAACATTACTCATACTCTTACACTCCTGTGCTCATGTTAGTTCCCACTCTCCAGTGTTCTGTATTGTTTTAAAGACTATAATCACACTCTTGATATCACCCAAATGAGGATGGGTTCCCCTTTTGAGTCTGGTTCCTCTCAAGGTTTCTTCCTCATAACATCTCCACAGTCACCATGGCTGCTCATCAGGGATAAACACACATCATTCATCTTAACTGTTAAACTCTGTAAAGCTGCTATGAGACAATGTCTGTTGTGACATTTCAAGACATTCAAAAACTGTCATATGGACAAGCAATCCTCATTCCTTTCATTCATTCTACTCTGGGTCGCAGTAGATCCAGGACCAAGCAGTTAGAACTTTGTTAGTCCATAGCTGAACACCATGCGTATACATTCTCATGCTCATTTACATCGAAGTGTAAATTCTTAACCAATCCATGTTCTAGGTTGTGGACAGTGGGAGAAATCCAGAGAGCCCAGAAAAAACCTACTACATGTAGGAGAGAACTTGTGAAAATCCACACACACATTGAGCCGAGCTCTGGATTGAACCTGTGTTTCGGCGATGCCATGCATTTGGTGCTAGATTTTCAATGAAATATAAATAATAACAAAAAACGCAGAAACATGTCACTGGATGCAGTTGCTTGAAATTTTCCCTTCACTTGAACTAGGAAATTGAAATCTGTTCCAGCATGACTATGCCTTTGTGCTAATGAAGATATGCCTTACAAGGGTTGCTTGAGTGGTCTGCTATAAAGCTCTGACCTCAACCCCCTTGAACTCCTATGGTTAAATGTGAACGCTGACTGCACCCCAGGCCTCCTCACCTCCCCTACATCAGTACCTGACTTTACTCACACCCTTGTAGCTGAATGAGCACAAATCTCTACAATTACACCCCACAATGTAGTAGAGCATCCTTATAGAAGCAGGTGGTGTCCACAAACCTTTATCCATATAGTGTATTGATTACCATTTTTTTGTGTAAACAATGTGTGCAATTTTTCTATATGGGATTAAAAGTAAGAGTGACGCTAGTAATCTTAATCACATGGTGCAGATTGTGCAAATGTAGTGATTATTTTAGCCATGGTGACAGAAATATTTTGGGAGATATTTTTAATTGAAGCTGCGAAAAACTCTGGAAGCATTTAATCAGATTCTTTAAATATTCACCTCCACTTTTTTTCCCACACTTTCACAAGTCCCTTCGTCTCACACGTTTATTATTGCGGTTTAAAATAAGTATCAAATGTTATTTTTGGTGGTGGGGATTGATGTATGCCATTTTTCACAAGATAGACAGAGAGTGTGATCAGGCTCTACAATAAAAAAACAACAACACATAACTATGCAAAAAATCTCGAACAAGCCACATTTGCAGTTAATTGGATAAAATGGTTTAGAAAAGTGTGAGATAATCACAAATGTTTGAAACTTTTGGCCATGTAGGTGAAGGGAACCGAGGTGATGAAGAGGTGATGGTAGGTATGGTTTTAAGGAGAGGAATGTGGAAGGGCAGATGTTGGTAGATTTGCTTAAAGGATGGAAATAGCAGTGGTGAAAATTTATTTTAAGAAGAAGGAGAATCATAGGGTGACGTATAAGAGTGGAGGAAGGTGCACACAGGTGGACTATGTAGGAGATGCAACCTGAAGGAGATTGGAGACTGTAAGGTGTTGGCGGGGGACAGTGTAGCCAGACAGCATCGGATGGTGGTCTGTAGATGGTTTTGGAGGTAAAGAAGAGGAGGAGAGTGAGGACTGAAAGAAAAATGATGGTGGAAACTGAAGGAGGAAGACTGTAGTGTGAGGTTCAGGGAAGAGGTTAGACAGGGGCTCGGTAGTGTTGAAGAGGTGCTGGATGATTGGGCAACCACTGCTGAAGTGATAAGGGAGACATCTAGAAAGGTACTTGGTGTGACATCTGGTAATAGAAAGGAAGACAAGGAGACGTGGTGGTGGAATGAGGAAGTGCAGGAGAGCATAAGGAGAAAGAGGTTGGAGAAACAGAATTGGGATCGAGAGAGTGATGAGAAAAGTAGGCATTTTTAGGTTTTTTGAGCAGCTGATGAATGAAGAAAATGAGAGAGAGATTGGTGGATGATGTGGAGATGGAAAAGCAGAAAGTGAATAGGATTAATGAGGAGAAAGAGAGAGAATTTGATCAATCACACCATGAAGTTATGGGAAAAAGTAGTGAAAGCCTGAGAGAAGAGGTGACCATCTATGGGCAACAGTATGATTTCAGGCTGAGGAAGAGCACTACAGTTGCAATATTTGCTTTCAGAATGTTGATGGAGAAGTATAGAGAAGGTCAGAAAGAGTTGCATTGTGTGTTTGTGGATTTAGAGAAAGTGTACGACAAGAGAGGAGTTGTGGTATTGTATGAGGAAGTCAGGTGTGTGAGAGAAGTATGTGAGGTGGTTCAGGACATGTATGGGGACAGTGTGAGAATACTGTACAGAAATGTGCAGTAGTATGACAGACTGTTCCAAGTTGGAGGTGGAACTGCATCAAGGATCAACTCTGAGTCCGTTCCTGTTTGCAGTGGTGATGGACAGATTGACAGACGAGGTCAGACAAGAGTCTGAAAAGAGTGCAAACAGGGTGGAGTGGGTAGAGAAGAGTGGCAGGAGTCATTTGTGATAAAAGGGTATCAACAAGAAGGAAAAGTTGATAGGACTGTGGTGAGACCTGAGATGTATGGTTTAGAGACAGTGGCATTGAGTAAAAGACAGGAGGTGGAGCTGGAGGTAGCAGAGCTGAAGAAGCTGAGATTTTAATTGCGAGTGATGACAATGGACAGAATTAGAAATGAGTCTATTAGAGGGACAGCACATGTAGGACGTTTTGGAGACCATGTAAGGGAGGCAACATTGAGATGGTTTGGACATATGCAGAGGAGGGACATGGGGTATATCGGTGGGAGAATACTGAGGATGGAGCCACCAGGAAGTCCAAAGAGGAGGTTTATGGATGTGTTCAGGGAAGACATGCAGGTAGTTGGTTTTAAAGAGGTAGATGTAGAGAACAGGGGGGAATGAAGACGTATAATCTGCTGTGGTGAGCCTTAATGGGAGCAACTAAAAGGAGAAGAAGAAGATTCTAGAACAGAGGTCACCAATGTAAAAGTAGCTGTTTCCTACCTTGTTAAATCATTGTTAATTATTGTGAGAAATCATTAACATGATCAGTGTCTTCACATAGCTCAGGGGTGTCAAACTTAAAGCCCGCGGGACAAATCCATCCCGACGTACAATTATATCCGGCCCGCGAGATGATTTTATATAGATCTATTATTATTGTTATTAATGTCCCGGCGATATGAAGTGCTGATAACACAAACTACAGATCCCACAATGCAGCGCTTCAGCTGCCTTACTGAACTCTAGACTACCTGAGAACATTCCAGCGTCAATCAAGTCGAGCTTCTGTTGATGTATTTAACTCTATTGTACAGTTATTGTGAAACAGCGCCTCACAGTGGTGAAGAGAAAAGTTGATTCTGAAAACAGAGCCTTTCAAAACCGATGGGATTCTGAGTAGATGTTTACTGACACTGCTGACGTGTAAACACGTGTGTCTTATTAGTGGAGTGAATGTGGCTGTAATTAAGGAATTGAATCTAAGCCTGAACTACGAGACAAAACATCAGGAGAAGCTGAAAAACCTGAATGCAGAGCAGAAGATCCAGAAAGGAGAAGAGTTAAAGAAGAATCTGACATTTCAGCAGATGTTTTTCACCAGAGCAAAATCACAAAGTGAAGCTGGTGTGAAAACAGAGGAGAAATCAGAGGCACATCAGCCGGTTATTTCAGAAGCGTGTATCAAACTGGTAGCCCACATTCACATTAGTCGGTACCCAAGAAGTAGCTCTCAGTGTCAAAATGTTTGGTGGCCCCTGTTCTAGAATATTCAAACACACTGCAGTACAAACAGTTTCCTAATTAATTATTAAATGCTCATTATGTCTTTTAACAAACAGCCTAGCATATGTGTAACATTTTTTTTGTTCTGTAGCAATTTTAACAGTTTAATAGAATAATAGTTTTGCAAATGTATTGCAACAACTTAAAACAAAATGAAAGCCTGTGCTGCTTTCATGTTTCTGCTTTCTTGATCAAATCAATTACTTTTTTCTGACCGACTGAATGCATTCGTCTCATTATTTTACTCTTTGTTTATAGGCAAAAGCTAAAGCGGGAGAAAGAAATCCAAAGTGCAAATAAACAACCATTCAGTGATCCCACAGGCTGATTATAGTATCAAACAACCAAACAAGGTTCTCTGGATTAAAACAATGCATATACAAGAAAATGGGACCAATTTGTATATATACAACCCCAACTCCAATAGAGTTGTGACACTGTGTAAACTGTACACTAATTTGCAAATCTTATAAACACATTTTATTCAGAATAGAATGTAAAATATCGAAAAATGTTTAAACTGAGGAAATGTTTCAAATGCACAAAAAAGGAAGGTATTTAAAAAGAAAAAAAAAAAAGGTGGGACGGGACAACAAAAGTCTGGAAAAAAGTGTTATTACAATTGAACAGTTGGAGAAACATTTCACAACTAAATAGGTTAATTGACAACAGTTCATTAAGATGACTGGGTATAGTGTATCTTAGAGAGGCAGAGTTTCTTACAAGTAAAGATGGGTAGAGCTTCACCAATCTATAAAAAACTGCACCTACAAATTAAACAATTTCAGAATAATTTTCAACATCAAATTGCAAAACAGTTGAATATCTCATCATCCACAATACATAATAGACTTAAAAGTTCAAATAATCTGGAGAAATCTCTGTACACAATGTACAAGGGACAAAAATGAATATTGGATGCCCATGCCCTTTTGGCCACCAGGTGGCACTGCATTTAAAACAGTCATGATTCTGTAATAAAATCACTGGGCTTATTAACACTTCCAGAAATTATTTTCTGTGAACACAGTTTGCCATACCATCCACAAATTCAGATTAAATCTCCATCATGCAAAGAAAAAGGCACGTGTGAACATGATCCAGAAATGCCACCATCACCACCAAGCTCATTTAGAAAAAATGTGCAGAGAAAAAACTTAATTGCATTCTTTTTTTATTTACATTTTGCCCAGCATCCGAACTTTTTTGGAATTGCAGTTGTAATCCGGAGGCCAGAGTCATAATAAAGATGTAAAAAAGTTTTACAGATACTATTCCCATACAAATGTTCACTCCCGTACTCTTTTACACACCGCACTGTGTAATATACAGCAGGTTTACTGGCTGTGCTATTTTGTGTTTTGTGTATTTGTCCTACACTGTCTTGTGTTGTCTTGCACTGTCTTGTGTTGTCTGTCTTGTATATTTGTATAGCACTTATCAATTGACATTGTCCCGAAGAAGCAACTAGGCATATTTTGCACAGATCTACAGATGGACAGATGGCTAAATTCATGAAAATACGTCTATGTGTTTGAAATGTGTGTGAGTTTGTGGTTGCATTAGGAGGTGGAGCTTGACTTTAAACTGTAAACCTTTCCACTTACATCTCATTGTGTGTGATACCATTTGGTACAAAAATGAGAGGCACATCTTGCTGGGCTAATGAAAGGGAACTAGGGATGACTGATGAGTTTCCTAAAACCATGATCTCTCCACTTTGATCGTTCACTAGCTTAGTCTGAGTTTGCATTAGTTGGTTTTTGATTACATGAATGGTACCAGATGCAGCTCCTTGAGTCTCAAGGTGACCCGAGAACCCTTGTACCACTGTGCCTTCAATACCCTGATCCACCTGTACTCTGGAGTTTGCTTGCTGCAGCCTCAGCCAGGGAAGGGTGTTCTGGTGAGTGATTGCCATATTGGAATGCCCGTTCTCCACCAGTGCCATGTTTCTTTCACCCATTATTGGACCAGAGGCCAGATACAATGTGGGTTGATGCTGTTGCTCCATTATGTACATAGGGGTAGAGGAAAGGTAAACATTAGGCTGCTGGACAAGCAGGGTTTGACCTGCAGTGGCTGTTGTTGTTGCACCTCCACTGTTAATATACCCTCCATAATTTGTAGATGTGATTTCTGTGGTGGTGGATGAACTGGATGCAGAGACAGAGGTCACCTCACTCTGGACACCACCACCATCACTTTCCACTTTGACGCCAACTTGTGAACTGGATGAGATTGTTTTGGGAGGTGAATGAGTGGACCTGACCTCAGGTTCGATGACTGATCCACAGCAAATCTCGGCAAGCACCTTGTACTGCGGCCCGAGGTCATCAAGGAAATCCAGATTGTGTTCTTCATATAAACAGCCAAGACAGTCTGTAGAGCTTGTGACTGAACCACACGTTTCGTAGTCGGACACCAGCAGCTCATCTGTACTACCTTCCTGAATCATCAGCTCCAGTGTTTTCTGCAACAACACACAATACATTAGAACACTTCTAATCCACACCCACCATCTTGGATCCTATGTTTGTGGTTGTCCCCTTATATAAAGTTTCTGTTCTCCTTCTAGGTGTGGAAACGTACCAACCTTTTCATAGTAGTTGTGAAAGAAAGTTTGCGGCAGAGCCATGCCTGCGATGGTGCCAACATGTTCAAAAGCTCCTCCACTTAGAGTAGTTGCATTTTTATCAACATAGTCACCCTCATATTGGTTGATTAACAAATGGTTATTTATGTATTCCTCTTGAGATTCCCATCCATATTTCCTCCAGTCTTCACATGCATCTATAAATTGCCCACTGCTGCCACCAGCTACATTCACAGGCAACTGAGATATCAGTTCTAGTTCCTGAGGAAACAGAAAGAGAAACACTGCAGTTTACCTTTTTGGTGGAATTTGAGCAACTCTTACACAACCAGAACAACAAAAGTCAGTTCTTTCAAGAGCAAGGGCAATTGTGTGTTCCTGGACTCCCAGTGATGGATGGCCTTGGCATTGGGGAGATAACAGAAATCTGCTAACCATGGTGCAGCTTGCATCACTCACAGCAACTTTCCCTCAGATAGTGTGGCTGGGTTTAACTGAATGCATAGTCCTTCATACAACCTACTTGCCCTGTATTTGTTTAGCTTTATTGCAAGGTCTCCTGTAAGCTGAACATAGACACGTACTAAAGGTAGTATAGCACATCAAATGGTCAAACGTAGACACAGACATAACAATTAATGTCTCTGCCTAAAATTGTATATCCACCATCTTAAATAATTTGTCTTTCTATCTTTTGAGTGATTTGCCGCCCATCTTCTGCACCAAAACCTGTATGACTTCCTGTTGACTGTTTTCTCACTATATAAGATATACTGAGTTTCCTTAAAAACAATGTAAAAAAGCATTTGAAAAATATGGTAAAATTGTGTAAAAAGGCATTTGAAAAATATGGTAAAATGCTACACGAGGGGATTAGAAAAAATACGGAGAAATACCGTAAAAAGGAATTCGAAATTCGAACAAAATAAAGTGACCAGATGTTTAGTTGATAGTGTTAACATTTACAAATTCTTTTCAAATCTTTTCCTTTTTTAAAAGAGTAATGCACAACTCACTTGGTGGTCACAATATTTTTCTTTTTTTGTTAATCCCTTGATGCAATTACTAGTTGTTACAACTAGAGGGAGCACTGCAATACATGAATAGTTGAATCTAAAATCTTTCATTCAGATAATAATATAAAAAACAGTCCCAATTCATGTATTTCTATGGGTTCAGGATGTCACTGAAAGCTGAAAGGTTTGGAAATGATCTATTTTTGCATTCTTACTTTCTTATTAAAGAAAAAATTGTTATATTGCACATTTTTTAAGCTATTTATTTCAAGGTGCAAACAATACTTAACAGTTATAGTTTTTACTTTTGTTGTCCATGCTATTTTGTTGATTCATTAAAGTTTAAACCACAAGTAGCCACTTTATCCCTTTTATTAACATTTATCTATTCAATAAAAAACAATCCGGTAGCCATAGGTGTCCTGACTAGAATAAAGCACTAAATCAATAAATACTTTTTCTTATTTGTGCCTATAAATGTAACCTTAAAAAAAAAAATTCTTCGTAAACTAAAAAAATATGCGTAGTTCCAAGTTTAGCTTTGCTGCCAAGCCACCTCATCCTGGACTGCTTGCAGAAGAAGAAGTGCTTTTAGACAGCTGCTCTACTTGAGAGCCTAAAATAAAGTAGTAACACACACTACCTGATCTTCTCCTCGACCTTCGATGTGATAGACGATGTGTCGCTGTTCTTCTTCAAAGGGAAACGCCTGGAATTTCCTAAAACCTCTTCGACACTCGCACAACAGCAAAATCATCAGAATTGCTGCAAAATCATTGAACAAATTTTATTGTTTCAGGCAGTTAAAACTTGACTAAAACATCATACAGTACATCCTCCTTTTCCACTAACTTCCCTTACTCTAATATAGCTTTCTGTCTAATTTTGATTAGTAAAACAGTAGAACTCTATACTCCAATATTAAAAAAACAAAATGCATGTGACCATAAATATATCAACCATTATTTACCTCATTTCATTTTAATTCTTTGCATATATATATATATATACATACACATTTCACATTAATGTCTATTTTGTAGATTCTGCAAAATATTATCACAAAATCTTTTTCAACTAGGAACCTGTGGGTAAGAGAAGGTAAGTCCAAAACCATGTTGTTCTCCAGATTGGCCAGTCACCTCCTCCTAAAGGATTGTGGATACCACTGCAATTCAAGACACCACCCAGAGTGAACATGAATGTGAGATCTTCAGAATCATCACAGATGATGAATACATGTACTGGAATCACTCTGCAGTAATGGCATCTTGGGATAATCTACAATAAGCCAGATGCCAGAAAGCATTCTTGAGTACACAGACCCAAGACTTAATTAAAGAGACCACAGAGATGTAGAACTAGGCCTAGATAAGGAAGTGAGCCTACTGAAGTGAAACCCACAATCTACACTGAAAGACAAAATGGGGCTCACTCGCCTGAGAATAAACACTGTGCACAACTGCAAAAAAAGTGGAAGATGTAGTGTCTTTTGTAGATTCTGCCAATTTTTGTTTTTAATAAGAGTAAGGATGTAAAATGGTCAGAATTCTGGTGTAGTCTCCATTCCTGCTAAAACAAGGAAGTAGGAATAAATAAAAAAATTACTTCCAGAGGACACTAGCAATAACAAGAATGACTGTCTATGCCCTGCAGACACTATGAAGGTCCTCAAAATACAGCCCCATGATAAAGCTCAAGTGTAGTATCCCCCCAAAAAATTGGAGGTTGAGTTCAATTCCTGGCCACACCAAGCTGCCAAAACTGCTCAGTTGTATGAATGAGATAATCGTAAGTCACCCTGGAAAAGGACATCTGCCAAATGCCGTAAATGTAAATGATGGCCTGTCAGGGATCCACCAGCCAGACCTTCACCTAACCCACCTATCACTCCAAGCAGCTCTCCTACCTACTAATCATCTACACCTGGCACTTATCAGCCTCCACGCTATATAACCTCCGTTCCCCCACCAGTCTTTTGTTCTTCATTAAACATCGTGCATTGCACTTCGGTTTCCGGCATGTTCTTCCGCCTTATTGGTTTCTGATCTTTCTCTCTAAAAACAGGGGCCAACTTGTTAAAGGTCCAGTGCTGGGTCCTTCAATTTCTGCTTGCATCTATATTTTTATAGGGTGTTATTGCTTTGACCTATAACTTTGCCTAAGGAAAATCCTAATACTGCATTAGCCCAGGTGAAGGAGGTACACAGAACACATAATATAAAAACTTTCTTTCGGCTTCTCCCATTAGGGGTCGCCACAGCGGATTCTCCGCACATTTGATTTGTCATATGTTTTTACGCTGGATGCCCTTCCTAACGCAACCCTCCCTATTTATCTGGGCTTGGGACCGGCATTGTAAGTGGCTGGGGTTGGTTCCCTGACCAGGGATTGAATCCAGGCGGCAGCGGTGAGAGCGCCGCATCCTAACCACTAGACCACCAGGGAACCTACACAGGACACATAATATAATAATGAATAATCCCAATGGTCATACTCACATGGACCAGCGGGTTCAAGTATTTAGGTGGCCTCCCTGAGGTTGCAAGGTTGCAGCTAAATAAAGAAAGCCGTGGAAGAAGGCACGTAGTGGCCTTACGCTTCTTAAAAGCCTGTTTTCTCCTTTTATTGGTTTGCTATCTAATTGCGTCTACCTGTTTTGTTCTAGTTTTTGACTCTCTATATCCACCTTACTCTTTGATGTCGTCGTGCTTACAGTATTTCTATTTTTAAATCCAACCTCTGGTTTACTAAAACACTTGCATCCTTCCTGTCATTGCATATTATTTATTTTATATATTTGCACATTTATTTTTCTTTGCTGCTGTAACAGAGAGATTTCCCCACTGTGGGACGAATAAAGGTATATCTTATCTTATCATCAAACTCAATGCAAATTCACAAACCTGAAAGGAACATGAAAAAAGCTGAGATGATGGTACTTACCAAAGAGAAGCAGGATTACTAGCAGAAATACCAGAACTCCACCTATTCCCAGCACAGCACTGGTGCCAGACTGTCTCTCATATTGGCACACTTTTGCTTCAGTGCATGTGCACACGGTTATCTGTAGCTTTTGAACCTCACAGGACTTTTCCTCTTGATTTTGTACAACAATTCCCACTGTGTAGTATCCCGGCCAAAGGATCTCCTGGCTGCGCAAAATGACTGTTGTTGCTGTAAACAATTATGAGGTGTTAAATTAAGTGTTTACATTATATTAGTTTTACTGCATGAAAAGAGCTTTTTACTTAACTATTGTGCTTCTCACAGCTCCAGTTCTCTTTTGTGTACTTGGAAGCCATTTTGTATTTAAAAGTGTTTGCATTGGTGTATTTCCCCTCATCCTTGGCTGTGACGTACACCACACTGTCTCCATAACACATTTTTCCTTGTGGGCTGATTTGAATGGGACAGTGGTTTTTCAAATCCTGCACCTGAATTACCAGTGTTCCAGTTGAAGTTTTTGGTGAAACATCTGTGAATATGTTTGAAACATGAAATACAGGGCAACATACAGTATTATTACATCTAAAACATTATTAACTGGGTTTCTAATGTGTCTCTCTTCTAATGTAGTTCTTCTTCTTCTTTTGGCTGCTCCCATTAGGGGTCGCCACAGCGGATCATCCGTCTCCATACCACCCTGTCCTCTACATCTGCCTCTTTCACACCAACTACCTGCATGTCTTCCCTCACCACATCCATGAACCTCCTCCTTAGTCTTCCTCTTTTCCTCTTTCCTGGTGGCTCCATCCTCAGCATTCTTCTACCAATATAATTTATGTCCCTCCTCTGCACATGTCCAAACCATCTCAATCTCACCTCCCTCACCTTGTCTCCAATACATGTGCTGTCCCTCTAATAAACTAATTTCTAATCTTGTCCATCCTCGTCACTCCCAACGAAAACCTCTTCTAATGTAGTTATAATGTACTAATGTTTTATGCATAATAATTATAATTGCATTCTCTCCATATACGGTTAAAACCCCCCAGAAATTTGTTGAATTCTCTGTTCGGATATGGCAGGAAGTGCTATGCATTTTAAATAAGAGCAGCTTCCGCAGAAGTGCAGCTGCCATTCTCAGATTTATATTAATGAGACCAGTCTACAGCAACAACTTACATTGGGACTTAAAATGATTATCGAAGTAAACAAAATCTAATAATTAATAGATTTGATATTGTGTTTTAATTGGGGAAAATATATAATAACTTGTATGTTAAAGTTATTTGTAAGGAGATATTTCAAATGTATGGAAGGAGTCTCCAGTTTTAGAACATTGTGACTGTCAGAAAACGAGCTGTATGATCAGGATGGAAAGTTTTCTCGGTAACTGCTTATTGGTGTTGTCACTTGAAGTAGAATAAAAATATAATTTACTAATAAATTCAATAATACTTACAAAATCATCGTTTGTTAATTCTTTGTATATTTCATTTGTATAGTTATAGTCACCCAATCCAGTTATCTATATCACTTGATTCCACGTTACACATTCTGAACTTACCATTGGTGATACATACGATTTTGGCGGTGTATTCTCCATTTTTCAAGAACTTGTGTTCTGGATATTTGTTCAGTCTGACCTCAGCTGTTTGCTCATTAATGCTCACCAAATTGTTCACATCTTCTCCTTTTAAATACCTACAAAAAATATAAAATAAGGATTAATAATAATAATTTTGATCATTATTATCCTCCTCTACTCTTCTGGGAAAATGGACCACTAGATTTTGAAGTGCGTTTGTGGAGATTTGTGCTTTTACAGCCACAAGGGTGTTAGTAAAACTCAGATACTGATGTAGGTGAGGCCTGGTGTGAAGGCAGCGTTCCAATTCATCTTAGTAAGATTGAGGTCAGAGCTTTATAGCAGGCCACTATAGCAGATCTTCATTAAATTGGCTTTTTGAACAATGGTATTATTATGCTGGAACAGGTTTGGGACTCTTAGTTCAAGTAAAGGGAGAGAGAACATCAGCTCTCTTATCAGTGTCTAAGTAGAAATTTATGATTTGGATTTATTTTTATTTCCTTGATAAACCCGTAATAGTAACAAATGGTTACACAAATGTCAACGAGAAGAAGAAGCTAAAGAAGAAGAAGAATCATTTATCACATACAGTATATTAATATACAGTTCATACCTTCTGATCTGTAAACCAGAGCTTTAAACAACTGAACTTAAATAAAGTCTTTACATTTTCATTGATAAATTCCACCATTCCCATCCATTCCATTGGAGATCCATAAAGGATATGCTAATGTTTTATATATTGCTTATAGTAGGCAATGTTAGAATTTAAAAGATGCCTCTATTTGCATGTATTTAACACTTTCCAGAAATTTGAGTTGATATTTCTCACCTGACATTAGTGGCAGTTAACAGCGTATCACTGTCTGTGGCTGTGAATGTGACGATGACCTTCTTCAGGTCAATAGTGGTGCGGTTTTCAGTGATGGAGATGACTTTCACCGGATGTTGGAAAAAAGGTGCTTCAAGCTCGTTCAACACTTTGATGTTAATGCTGTAGGTCTTACGTTCGCCAAGAACCACTGATTTGTGATAAGGTGCCGTGTTGTTGACCACCACTTCCAGGTCGATCTTTTTCATGGTCTCATAGTCCAGCTCCTTTCAGTAGAGAAATAAATGCTATAGGTATTGGTTGACATTATGATGAATACATGTTCGTCATGATTTGTGGTTTTGCACTTTGTATGTAGTTTAATAGTAACAGTAATGGCAAATGTTAATGGTAAAATAAGGTCACACTCACATTACAATTCAAGTAATTTTATATAAACACACTATGATATCTTCTATAGATTGGCCTTGATCTTTGACAATATATTGTTAAATATTTTGACTTTTATTTCACGTTATAGATAAAAAAATCACAATAAAATTAAAGTTGGAGGCAGACAGTTGTGAAGGATTTCCCTTAATGCAGTAGCATTACGTTTTCCCTTCATTTGAACTATGAGACCTGACCCTGTTCCAGCATGACAATACCCCTATGCACAAAAAGTAGATCCAAGAAGATATGCCTTACATTGGTTGCAGTGGTGCCGTGGCACACCTGCTTTAGACCTAAGACCTCAACCCTACTGAACCCTACTGAACCTTTGGGCTGAACTATAATGCTGACTGCACCCCAGGCCTCCTCACCACACCTACAAAAACCTTTGTCTATATAGTGTATAAAATTATAGGGAAAATACATATAATAATATAATATATATTGCTAATATACTTATATATTAGGGGTGTAACGATACATGTATTCGTCCTGAACCGTCATGGTACAGGTTCATGGCACAGGTGTCACGGTTTGGTTCGTGTACTCCGAAGAATACACTCAGTCACAGGCTCCCAGAAGGGGGCACGTGTGATAATTCAACGCTAACTATCACATCAGGAAAAAGCAGATCCAAAACAAGAATAGCAAGTTTAGACAACACACAAGAGCTCGAATACTTGTTTTAAATCCGTAGTGTGATTAATTTTTGGGTACGGCAGTAAAGGAGAGCGAGCCGTAGATAGCACGATAACAGTGTGTCTGCGTTGTAAGGCAGCTGTACAGTACGTGAGTGGAAATACGACCAATATGCTAACACAACGCCAGGTGACATTGTTACCACCACACAATCTTCACTCACTACTGAAAACCACCTGCATGTCTTCCTTCACCACATCCATAAACCTTCTCTTTGGCCTTCCTCCTCCTCCTGCCAGGTGGCTCCATCCTCAGAATTTTGTTTCTGATCCTAACCTCCACACTCCAATGCTTCTCTTTTCCCTGCTGTCTTTCTGGAATTTAAGTTTGTAATGCACATATTTGATTTACCATGTTTTACACTGGATGCCCTTCCTAACACAACCCTCCCCATTATCCGGATTTGGGATTTAGTGAACACTGGCTTTGCGCAAACCTGGGTCATTGTATATACATTTAAGTAATGAGCCTTATATTTGGAATGTGTACGTTAAGAAAATCTATACAGAGAGGGTCAGAATTTTATTAAATTTTTTTTATAGTTAAAGGGTTTAATTATTGCAAAAGAAAATCAGAGATAATCTAACATACTATGCTCACCAAATTTAGCCAAAATGACAGAATACTTAACTTGTACAAATAAAGATTATTAAGTCATTAAACCTTCAGTTCCAGCAACATTTCAGTCTTTAATAACTGCAATAAATACCTCCAGTATTTCCAGATTCAGATTCACTTAGGACTGTCATGTGAAAAAAAGTTTTTAAGAAAGGACAGTGTGTTCATCAGTTGTGCCACTGGTGTAAATTGTCTACTTATCTTACCTTAGTGACTATCAGGATTCCCTCGTTAGTTTTGGGGTCGGTGGTGATGTTAAAGTAACCGTTCTCGTTTCCTGAGATGATTGTGTACACAGCCTCCCAGTTTTCCGTGTAGGGCTTATCCTTGTCTGTGGCCTTAAGCCGAATCGCTTCCACATTCCTGATAGTCTCTTTAACAGTACAGTTGTACTGCAAAACACCAAACGCGAATGGTGAGAAGAAGGATTCAACCATTTATTTCCGTGTGAAAGGTTAAAACATTGCTGTGCTACAAATGCTTGTGCCAGGATGCTTATATTCAATGAATTAAAGTTGCTGCCAATAGCTGCATGTAATTTTTATAAATTTTTTTGATAATAGACATGACACATATGAATTCATAGGAAAAAAAATCACTTACAGAGCTCTCCTCTAATTCAGGTACATTGTCATTAACATCACGAATGTTGATGGTTAAAGTTCCTGTTCCTGTCAATGGTCTGTTTTGAGGATCAGAATTAAATCCATCCATGTCTGTACCAATGATGATCAGTTTGTACGTTTCTTGTTTCTTTGCAAAAACAGAAAAATGAAAAATAGAATAGATAGCCTGTAAATATTAACAATATAAAATATGATTTTGACTTCTGTTTTATTTAAATACTCAATTTAAAAATATCAGTAGAACTTCTGTACAGCCTTGAGGATGTGATTCAGGATTATAATGCTTTTGGGAGAACATGGATTTCTCCAACAGAAAAGGGCATTTAAAGTTAATATTTTCAAAGACTGTCTACAACATTTCCTCTGGCTGTGTGAGTAATACACACTGGGTATTTCTAGTTCTATGTGAAACATTTAGCATAAAATCTATTAGCATAAGGAACCTGAAGGTGTTGAGCTGAAGGAACAGTGCATTGATAATACTTTTAGGTCCAAAGCCTCAATTATATACCAACTTTATGCAAAAATAAACCAATTTGGAAGATATACAAGAAAAACAAAAAAAAAGTACTACTAACTAGAAGTCAAAGGGCACAGACATTGATTCTGAAAGCGAGTTGTTTGATCAGATGAGGCAAAAGTTAGCTTGAAGTAAAAAATGAGAATTAGTTATATTGAAATGAACCTAATTGCAATTACTAATGCAGTTAAACTAATAGGAGCCATGAAAATGTTCAATAAAAATCTGGCTGCAACTGCCAAAACCCGAGTCATGATCTCCAAGCAAGGCAATGATTTAACATTGTTCACCTTCTATTGTTATGTCATGTGCTGTCATGTGTCAATCGCAGTTCTGCTGATATTTGGACTTTCAAAGCAGGATGAAAATACAGGCCTTCTTACACACAGTTACCACGTCCACTGTGAGCTCATACCACTGTTTACCACTGTTGACCATGAGCTACCAACTAAGCTACCAACTGAACTATCCTATCCTATATCCAAACAATAATGCTTTAATTATGGCAGAATCAAGTTTCGGACATGTTCATTCTAGTCACCTGTGAATCTTGTGGTGTGAAGCTAAACAACCCCAAAAAAAAACAGTTCCCTGGAAGATGTTGAGATATTGTGTATGGAGGTGTGCCACAGATTTCCCACAGTGTTTTTCAATATGCATAAAAATCTTTTATCTAAGTTTGCAAATGGGCTGTGGTAGTAGGTGATAAATGCACAGGTTGCTTAATACTTTATTTTTGTCATATAATAAAATAACTTTGAAGGTTTACAGTTAGATTTTACTCATCCCCTCACGTTAGTATGAGATAAAGCCAAACAATTTTTTTTTTCTTAATCCAGGTAAATCTTCTTCTTCTTCTTCTTTAGGCTCCTCCCATTCGGGGTCGCCACAGCGGATCATCCTTCTCTGTCCTCTACATCTCTTTCACCCCAACCACATGTATGTCTTCCCTCACCACATCCATAAACCTCCTTCTTTGTCTTCCTCTTTTCCTCCTTCCTGGTGGCTCCATCTTCAGTATTCTCCTACTGATATGTCCCTCCTCTGCACATGTCCAAACCATCTCAATCACACCTTCCTCACCTTGTGTCCAAAACGTAATCCAGGTAAATAAAGGTGGAAATAAAACTATATACGACAGATATAAAAAGCAATGTATATTAAACTTCTCAAACAAAACTTGTATTTGCTCTTACCTCACGGTCCAGAGTGTTCATTCTGACTTTAATTTCACCCGATGATCTGTGGATGTTGAACATCATCTCTCCAACCGGCTCCTGCTGTATAATTCTGTAGGCAATCTTTGCGTTGGCTGTTGTGTTGTCATCTGCATCAGAGGCTGTGACGACAATTACGTAGGTGTCTGAAAGACAGAGTGTTAACAATTCCACTGAAGCGTATCACGATTCATCAATTGGATCGATAAAATCACAATACAAAATCTAATGATGTAATATTAATGTCGTGATGGACCACATTAAGATTTTTTTCGCCGAGATATTACAGACATGGCCATTAATGACACTGAAAATTCTTTCTATAATTTGTAGCTGCCTGGACAAAAATGAAATAAAACAATAAAATAAAACAATAAAACAGACTGTAAGTCTTTTGTCTTCAGAAGAGGGAGGGCTGATGTTTATATTAAGTTATAACAGGAACTGGAGCATGTCTTTGGAGATGTTCCACAACATTTAATGAAAGTATAAAGATTAAACTGAAGGACATGTCATGTCACTATTAAATAATGATAATAACAATAATAATAATAATAATAATTGTTCGCAATATCTGGGTTATAAGATGAAATACTACATTGTTATAAAGAAATAATGAACTTAGAGAAGCTAATAGTAAATTTGCTCCATTTTGGAAAAGGTAAAAAAAATTTACCTTTCTCACTGAGCTCGTCGACAAATCCAACCATTTGAATCTCAAACACAGGGGCACAGTCATTCTGGTCTTCTACTACGACTTTCAAATTGAGGTCCGTTTCAGCACACGATCCATCTGGGAATGTAGCTCTCCCTTTGAGCTGAATGAGCACACATAGTCAATATCTGTCTACACCGCGTCAAACCATATTGAATTCGAATTCTAAAAATGTATAATGCAAAACATCCAGGCATTTGTCAGAAGTGTATCAGACGCAATTTCACGAGTTCAGAAGTATAACTCTGGAAATCATGCAAATGTAGCTCTATAGTAGCTTAATTCAGTCTACCAAACTTCTTCTTCTTCTTCTTCTTTCGGCTGCACCCATTAGGGGTCTCCACAGCGGATCATCCTTCTCCATACACCCCTGTCCTCTACATCTGCCTCTTACAAACCAACTACCTGCATGTCTTCCCTCACCACATCCATAAACCAATCCAGTCTACCAAACTAACTCTTTTAAATTATGTTTTAATAACTTCAATGATATGAGCACCAAATAAAATGATAGTTACCATGTGCACTTACAGATAGTTTAGTCATTATTTTAAGTTTATCAACCACAGTATAGCTTAAAAGCATCATTTTAACCAGGTGGTATGGTAGTACCCTTTACACCTCAGCTCAGTTCACTGTCTGTGTGGACTTTTGCATGTTTTTCCCATATCTGTATAAATTACCTCCAGGTTCTCCATTTCCTCCAACCCACAAACAATGGATGGTTAGTGTAATGATTATAGTAAGTGTATAGGAATGCACAGGTTTTCTTTTTAATATTAAATTTTTCTTTTTGTTCATTAGTTTATTTATCCATTCATCCTCAGTGGAAATTTAGAGTGGATGCAGAGATCTCAGGAATGCAGGACGTGAACAGACATACTCCACATATCATCTTAATCACACTTCGGGGAACTTAACGGTGCAAAACTGTCCAACAACATGTCTTCGGGAAGTGGAAGGAACAAGGTGGGAAAAGGGATGTGAAAAACGTGCACATTTCCACACAGATAGTAGCCCAAGGTTCAGATTAAACGGGGGGTCCTGGAGGCCAGTGCTTTTAGTAAATCAATAAACCTCACTGCAATCACTAACTTTCTCAGAAACTGGTCGTAATTGTGGGTGATGTTGCTCACAGCCATACATAGAATACACTTACATTATAAACAGCCTTTTCCTCTCTGTTCAAGATGCCATAGATCTTGACATGTCCGTTCTTTTTGTTTACGCTGAATAATCCTTCGTCCACTGCATCTCCTAATAGAGAATATTCAATATTCATCCTGGTCTCTTCATCTGAACGAATCTAAAATAAGACATGTATAATTAAACTTCAGTACAGCAATTGTATGTATACATTACAGGACAATTATTGCTGCTTATTTATCAGGGGTTATAGGGCCAGTGCCAAAAAAAATCCTTCCTAAATGTATTATCCTAGTGTCAGAAGGATTATGTCCAAATGGAAAGGTACATCATGTGAGGCCTCTGTAAGCACATTAAATGGAAGAATCTCTCCAAAAAGAATATTGAACATGTAAAATTACATCCAAACATGTACATAACAGCAGATTGAAATTCCTTTGGTTGACCCCTGGAAGCTGGGATCAGCCCTGACACAGTACCCCTAGAGCAATAATAGGGCTTGAACTCCAGACCATCATATGACTGAATTATAAAGGGTTAATTATTATTTTTGCTTTCTGAACAATTTCATTGTAAATATATATATAATGTATATATGAAAATCTATTGGTCATTGTTTATTTATGTCATTGAATTACATCTTTTACCTTGTACTAATGTTATATTCCAAAGACATTTACTATTAGATTTCAAGAGCTACCTTGAAATAGTATAACATTAGGCCATTTAAAGTGCAAGCCAAACTATATAGCTAACTGTATATATTTTAACCAGCTACAGTAGTGCTCTGATATATACTTAAGCCAGTGAAGCAATATTTGTTCTCTAGTTCTACAAACCCGATTCCAAAAAAGTTGGGACACTGTACAAATTGTGAATAAAAAAGGAATGCAATAATTTACAAATCTCATAAACATATTTTATTCACAATAGAATATAGATAACATTTCAAATGTTGAAAGTGAGACATTATGAAATGTCATGCCAAATATTGGCTTATTTTGGATTAAATGAGAGCTACACATTCCAAAAAAGTTGGGACAGGTAGCAATAAGAGGATGGAAAAGTGAAATGTACATATAAGGAACAGCTGGAGGACCAATTTGCAATTTAATTGGCAACATGATTGGGTATAAAAAAGAGCCTCTCAGAGTGGCAGTGTCTCTCAGAAGTCAAGGTGGGCAGAGGATCACCAATTCCCCCAATGCTGAGGCGAAAAAGAGTGGAGCAATATCAGAAAGGAGTTTCTCAGAGAAAAATTTAGTTTAAAGTTATCATCATCTACAATGCATAATATCATCCAAAGATTCAAAGAATCTGGAACAATCTCTGTGTGTAAGGGTCAAGGCCGGAAAACCATACTGGATGCCCATGATCTTCGGGCCCTTAGACGGCACTGCGTCACATACAGGAATGCTATTGTAATGGAAATCACAACATGGGCTCAGGAATACTTTCAGAAAACACTGAACACAATCCACCGTGCCATTCGCCATTGCCGGCTAAAACTCTATAGGTCAAAAAAGAAGCCATATCTAAACATGATCCAGAAGCGCAGGCGTTTTCTCTGGGCCAAGGCTCATTTAAAATGGAGTGTGGCGAAGTGGAAAACTGTTCTGTGGTCAGACTAATTAAAATTAGAATTTTTTCTTGGAAAACTGGGACGGCATGTCATCCAGACTAAAGAGGATAAGGACAACCCAAGTTGTTATCAGCACTCAGTTCAGAAGCCTGCATCTCTGATGGTATGGGGTTGCATGAGTGCATGTGGCATGGGCAGCCATCAATGGAAAGGCACCATCAATGCTGAAAGGTATATCCAAGTTCTAGAACAACATATGCTCCCATCCAGACGTCGTCTCTTTCAGGGAAGACCTTGCATTTTCCAACATGACAATACCAGACCACATACTGCATCAATTACAACATCATGGCTCACCCATAAAAAACATTTGGCGCATCATAAAGAGGAAGATGCGACAAAGAAGACCTAAGACAGTTGAGCAACTAGAAGCCTGTATTAGACAAGAATAAGACAACATTCCTATTCCTAAACTTGAGCAACTTGTCCCAACTTTTTTAAGATGTGTTGATGCCATGAAATTTTAAATCAAGTTATTTTTCTCTTAAAATTATACATTTTCTCAGTTTAAACATTTGATTTGTCATCTATGTTGTATTGTGAATAACATATTAAGATGTGAAACTTCCACAACATTGCATTCTGTTTTTATTTGTACAGTGTCGCAACTTTTTTGGAATCGGGTTTGTAGGATTCTCTATTCATTAAGCTGCTACGAGTTAGAGAAAGAATAACACTTAATAGATACCATTAAGCATGTCCAGCCAGAAATGTCATATATTTTTTTTTTTTGCAAGAATATTCCTGATTTATGTACAAAGGGGACAAGATTTCACATTTTAGATAAATAAGCATCCTGTAGTTGCCTATTATTAGTACTCGTGTTGAATTTGATCAAAACTGGCAGCTTTTTTTACTGGTAAATACACAACAACTAAAAAGCTAACTAAAAAAGGTTATTACAAGTTAAAATATTATATCTTAGTTTAATATAGAAATGTATAAAATTTGCTCTTTGTGACTTTTTTCCTCATGTAAATCTTCATAAAATAGTTAACCAATGAGACATCATTTCTGTTGCTCATTTGATTCCTGAGAACTTCTTTATTCAGGTACATTGGTAATGGCTCTGATAAAATCAGTTGTTTTATTCTGACAAAATTTTGTAGTGTAAAAAAATAGATGCCTCTGAGATGATTAGGGAGAAAAAAACAATCTGTGAACATAATTTTCAGGTTATTCTTATAATGTTATCGCTCTGATCTTCGGCCTGGACTAAAGCGAAACTCAGTGATGCATTCACGCGGTATTGAAAAACAGTGCAAAATAAAACTAAATTGTTCTACTTGACCTGCTAGGAATGCTCGTGGTGTTTTTTCTTTGGAATTTTTTAAGTTGTAAGACATACATTTAATTTAATTTAATTAAGATATTATTTTCTTGTTGAGACTTAACCAGCCCACATTTATCGATAAAAACGGTCCATTGTATGCTTCCTATTTCTTATACAGCATGTCCAATTCAGCAGACATCTGGTAAATGTTTTTAAAGGCTAATCCAATCTGTTAATACTACTGTGAATAATTTCCAAAAACATAATCAGATCAATGAAGCTCAGTGTCTGTGACATGAACTAGAACTTGTGCTAAACTAATATGGCACAGTAACTTGCCAAAATTTCAATACAGCAATGTTTTTAATGTTCATACTTATTATTTAACAGAGGTCAGTGAAACATGTTCTGTAGCAATGGTATGTTTCCCCTATAGTTTCCACGTCTCACATGGCATGGTGGACCAAATCAAAGATCACTGTAGTTTAGTAGTTTATATCTGCTCTACTATAGACATACACTATACACTAATCTAAAATCATGTATTGGTACCAATTAAGGACAAAACATTCAACAAACATTGCCACTATCACATGTTTTTATAACTGATTATAGTAAAGAAAATGAAAGAAATTTCTTTAATTATAATGAAGCGATGTAGTTTTTGACTTCCAATTCAACCATTTTGAAACAAAACTTGATAGTGGTGTCAAAGTCAAAATAATAAATAAATTCTGAATTTAATCTGAATTCAACTTCCTTGATGTTCTTGTCCTCTGGTATTCTTCACAAGCTGACTAAATGTCATTAAACTGAAAATAAGTTGGCTACTGTTTGACCGACTCTTTGTCGGGTTCAGCTTGTGCTTAGCATTATTAATAATCAAACACGGTAGTAACCAGACGATTATAGTGGCATAAACACAATCCTAAATCCTTGTTAGAAGCTTTTAATGTTTGGTAGTGTTCAAAATTCAACCAGGAATTTGAAAAATGGGTGATATATCCACTGTAATTTAAAGTCAGTATATTTAATAGCATTATTATTATATTATCTTTTTTTTTTTTTTTTTTGACACAATGATTACAATGTCTTTTTTGTGCCCTTCATGAGAAGTAAAAATGTAACAATGTTGTATAGAGATGATCATCCATTGATGGTAATCAATATAAACACTGTACTCACCTTTGCAATATATGTTTTTTTGGTATAATCCTCATTCTCCATCAGTTTCACTGGAGGGATGAACCATTCCCTTTTCTGTCGATGGAGTGTCTGCATCTCTCTATCAACTGCTTCAACAGTGATTACCTGTTCATTTATTTTTAAATGAAGGAAACGTTACACAATTCTAATTAACAAAAAGACATTAATCACTTTTTTCTCTCAGAGTTAGGTAAAATACTTACTTTCGAACAAAAGATGTTTATTAAAAAACAAAAAGTCAGAAATTGCGCCATTAAAACAGTAATCCGCAAAAAAACCAGGAGGTTTGAATGTGAATGTGAGTGTGTTACTGAGAGTGCTGCAGATGGACTTCTCTGTTTTACATCCTGAGTGTGGGTGGAGCCTGAGTGTGGCTTCATCACACCATTGATCACTGCAAGTTAGTGGGTTTTTTCCTTGTGGAAACATCAACTACATTTTTTTCAACATACGATAATGTAATATTTAGCATTGATTTTACTTGCAAGTATTTAAAAGTATTTAAAAACCTGTGTCTATTATAGCCCCCACAGCTGGAAGAGCGGGTGACGACTAGGTGGCTTGAGTCTGATTCCTCTAAAGGTTTCTTCCTCATACCATCTCAGGGATTTTTTTCCTTGCCCATATCAACACTGGTTTGCTTTTGAGGGATAAACATACAGGCACAAACATGTCCCTGTTTGGGAAAAATGCTAAAATTTAATTCAATTGAATTCAATATCTTATGGTTTTGAGATTATTTTTCCTAATCAGTTCTATTTGCCAATATGTTTTAAACCACTGGACTGTGTGCTACCTGCGTATTGTAAAATAAAGACCTATTTGCTATCTGCAACTGCATTTGTTTTCGCCACAGGACAGGAACGAAGGAAACCTCTTGAATCAAACGGGACACACTGTGCATTATAAACTTTTAATGTTTTATATCGATCCTCACTGTTGACATTAGAAGTTGTTGTAAGTCAACAAACTGGCAGTTAATTTAGCACTTTACTGCGGCTAAGATTAAGAGATTTTTAAAGGTATTTGGGTGTGTAGAGTGGGAATGATAGTGAAAATCAACAAAATCAATACTTGATCATGATGGGTCCTGTCAGGGCAGCTCACATAAAGTGCTTTCTTGATAGCACTAAACTAAAATACCATTAAAAATTTTTTATTAAATCTGTGGGATTTTTTGGAGAAATCAAACCATTGTGTGTTGGTTACTACACAGATTAAATAGTCTGCTTTCAATATGATAAAATTTACTATAAGTCTATATATTTTAAACCTGAGCTTCTCACGTTTTATATATATACAGTGAGGAAAATAAGTATTTGAACACCCTGCTATTTTGCAAGTTCTTCCACTTAGAAATCATGGAGGGGTCTGAAATTGTCATCGTAGGTGAATGTCCACTGTGAGAGACATAATCTAAAAAAAAAATCCAGAAATCACAATATATGATTTTTTAACTATTTATTTGTATGATACAGCTGCAAATAAGTATTTAAACACCTGAGAAAGTCAATGTTAATATTTGGTACAGAAGCCTTTGTTTGCAATTACAGAGGTCAAACGTTTCCTGTAGTTTTTCACCAGGTTTGCACACACTGCAGGAGGGATTTTGGCCCACTCCTCCACACAGATCTTCTCTAGATCAGTCAGGTTTCTGGCCTGTCGCTGAGAAACACTGAGTTTGAGCTCCCTCCAAAGATTCTCTATTGGGTTTAGGTCTGGAGACTGGCTAGGCCATGCCAGAACCTTGATACGCTTCTTACAGAGCCACTTCTTGGTTATCCTGGCTGTGTGCTTCAGGTCATTGTCATGTTGGAAGACCCAGCCTCGACCCATCTTCAATGCTCTAACTGAGGGAAGGAGGTTGTTTCCCAAAATCTCGCAATACATGGCCCCGGTCATCCTCTCCTTAATACAGTGCAGTCGCCCTGTCCCATGTGCAGAAAAACACCCCCAAAGCATGATGCTACCACTCCCATGCTTCACAGTAGGGATGGTGTTCTTGGGATGGTACTCATCATTTTTCTTCCTCCAAACACGTTTAGTGGAATTATGACCCAATAGTTCTATTTTGGTCTCATCTGATCACATGACTTTCTCCCATGACTCCTCTGGATCATCCAAATGGTCATTGGCAAACTTAAGACGTGCCTGGACATGTGCTGGTTTAAGCAGGGGAACCTTCCGTGCCATGCATGATTTCAAACCATAACGTCTTAGTGTATTACCAACAGTAACCTTGGAAACGGTGGTCCCAGCTCTTTTCAGGTCATTGACCAGCTCCTCCTGTGTAGTTCTGGGCTGATTTCTCACATTCCTTAGGATCATTGAGACCCCACGAGGTGAGATCTTGCATGGAGCCCCAGTCCGAGGGAGATTGACAGTCATGTTTAGCTTCTTCCATTTTCTAATGATTGCTCCAACAGTGGACCTTTTTTCACCAAGCTGCTTGGCAATTTCCCCGTAGCCCTTTCCAGCCTTGTGGAGGTGTACAATTTTGTCTCTAGTGTCTTTGGACCGCTCTTTGGTCTTGGCCATGTTAGTAGTTGGATTCTTACTGATTGTATGGGGTGGACAGGTGTCTTTATGCAGCTAACGACCTCAAACAGGTGCATCTAATTTAGGATAATAAATGTAGTGGAGGTGGACATTTTAAAGGCAGACTAACAGGTCTTTGAGGGTCAGAATTCTAGCTGATAGACAGGTGTTCAAATACTTATTTGCAGCTGTATCATACAAATAAATAGTTTAAAAATCATATATTGTGATTTCTGGATATTTTTTTTTTTAGATTATGTCTTTCACAGTGGACATGCACTTACGATGACAATTTCAGACCCCTCCATGATTTCTAAGTGGGAGAACATGCAAAATAGCAGGGTGTTCAAATACTTATTTTCCTCACTGTATATATAAATATACAGTACAGACCAAAATTTTGGACACACCTTCTCATTCAAAGAGTTTTCTTTATTTTCATGACTATGAAAATTGTAGATTCACACTGAAGGCATCAAAACTATGAATTAACACATGTGGAATTATATAATTGCTTAAAATAATAATAAACTAAACATTAAATCACATTTCACACTGTTGTTTATCGTCTCCAGTCCCTTTTCTTTAAAGCAAACCGAGTTATTTAACGGAATGTGTGTTTTGTAGCATCATCATTAATAAACTTTCTTTCGGCTTCTCCCGTTAGGGGTCGCCACAGCGGATCCTCCACATGTTTGATTTGGCACATGTTTTACGCTGGATGCCCTTCCTAACGCAACCCTCCCCAATTTATCCGGGCTTGGGACCGGCACTGAGAGTGGCTGGGGATGGTTCCCTGACCGGGAATCGAACCCAGGTCGCAGCGGTGAGAGCGCTGCATCTTAACCACTAGACCACCAGGGGACCTAGCATCATCATTCTTCTTCTTCTTCTTTCGGCTGCTCCCATTAGGGGTCGCCACAGCGGATCATCCGTCTCCATACCACCCTGTCCTCTACATCTGCCTCTCCCACACCAACCACCTGCATGTCTTCCCTCACCACATCCATGAACCTCCTTCTTGGCCTTCCTCTTTTCCTCCTACCTGGTGGCTCCATCCTCAGCATTCTTCTACCAATATAATTCATGTCCCTCCTCTGCACATGTCCAAACCATCTCAATCTCGCCTCCCTCACCTTGTCACCAAAACATCCTACATGCGCTGTCCCTCTAATAAACTCATTTCTAATCTTATCCATCCTCGTCACTCCCAATGAAAACCTCAACATCTTCAGCTCTGCTACCTCCAGCTCCACCTCCTGTCTTTTACTCAATGCCACTGTCTCTAAACCATACAACATCGCAGGTCTCACCACAGTCCTATAAACCTTCCCTTTCAATTTTGCAGATACCCTACTATCACAAATCACTCCTGTCACTCTTCTCCACCCACTCCACCCTGCCTGCACTCTTTTCTTCACTTCTCTAACACACTCTCCATTACTTTGCACTGTTGACCCCAGGTACCTGAATTCCTCCACCTTCTGAAGCTCTTCTCCCTGCAACCGGACCACTCCACTGCCCTCCCTCTCATTCACACACATGTATTCTGTCTTACTCCTACTGAGTTTCATTCCCCTTCTCTCCAGCGCATATCTCCACCTCTCCAGGCTCTTCTCAACCTGCTCTCTACTCTCACAACAAATCACAATATCATCCGCAAACATCATAGTCCAGGGAGACTCCTGTCTGACCTCGTCCGTCAACCTGTCCATCACCACTGCAAACAGGAAAGGGCTCAGGGCCGATCCTTGATGCAGTCCAACCTTCACTCTAAACCAGTCTGTCGTACCTACTGCACACTTCACTGCCGTCACACTGTCCTCATACATGTCCTGCACCACCCTCACATACTTCTCTGACACACCTGACTTCCTCATACAATACCACAACTCCTCTCTTGGCACCCTGTCGTACGCCTTCTCTAAATCCACAAATACACAATGCAATTCCTTCTGTCCTTCTCTATACTTCTCTATCAACATTCTCAAAGCAAATAAGGCATCTGTGGTGCTCTTCCTCGGCATGAAACCATACTGTTGCTCACAGATGGTCACCTCTTCTCTCAGCCTGGCTTCCACTACTCTTTCCCATAACTTCATGGTGTGACTGATCAACTTAATACCCCTGTAGTTACTGCAGGTCTGCACATCTCCTTTATGCTTAAAGATTGGTACCAGCACACTTCTTCTCCATTCCTCAGGCATCTTCTCACCTTCCAAAATCCTGTTAAACAATCTGGTCAAAAACTCCACTGCCATCTCTCCTAAACATCTCCACGCTTCTACCGGTATGTCATCTGGTCCAACCGACTTTCCACTCTTCATCCTCTTAATCGCTGCTCTCACTTCCTCCTTACTAATCCTATCTACATCCTGCTTCACCAACTCCACATCATCCAACCTTCTCTCTCTCTGATTTTCCTCATTCATCAGCTGCTCAAAATACTCCCTCCACCTTCTCAACACACTCTCCTCACTAGTCAACACATTTCCCTCTCCATCCTTTACTGCTCTAACTTGCAGTACATCCTTTCCAGCTCGGTCCCTCTGCCTGGCCAATCGGTACAAATCCTTTTCTCCTTCCTTAGTGTCCAACCTCTCATACAGCTCCTCATATGCCTTTTCCTTGGCATTCGCCACATCCCTCTTAACCTGCTGCCGCATCTCCTTGTACTCCTGCCTACTTTTCTCATCACTCTGTCTATCCCACTTCTGTTTTGCCAACCTCTTTCTCCTTATGCTCTCCTGCACTTCCTCATTCCACCACCACGTCTCCTTGTCTTCCTTTCTATTTCCAGATGTCACACCAAGTACTTTTCTAGCTGCCTCCCTCATCACTCCTGCAGTATTTGCCCAATCATCCAACACCTCCTTAACACCACTGAGCCTCTCTCTGACCTCTTCCCTGAACCTCACACTACACTCTTCCTCCTTCAGTTTCCACCATCTTATTCTTCTTTCAGTCCTCACTCTCCTCCTCTTCTTCTTCGCCTCCAAAACCATCCTACAGACCACCATCCTATGCTGTCTAGCTACACTGTCCCCTGCCAACACCTTACAGTCGCCAATCTCCTTCAGGTTGCATCTCCTGCATAGCACATAGTCCACCTGTGTGCACCTTTCTCCACTCTTATAAGTCACCTTATGATCCTCCTTCTTCTTAAAATAAGTGTTCACCACTGCCATTTCCATCCTTTTAGCAAAATCTACCACCATCTGCCCTTCCACATTCCTCTCCTTAAAACCATACCTACCCATCACCTCCTCGTCACCTCTGTTCCCTTCACCTACATGCCCATTAAAGTCCGCCCCAATCACCAACCGTTCTTTCCTAGGTACACCATCTACCACTTCATCTAATTCACTCCAGAATCTTTCCTTCTCCTCCATCTCACAGCCAACTTGTGGAGCATAGGCACTGATGACATTTATCATCATCCCTTCAACTTCCACCTTCACGATCATCACCCTATCAGAAACTCTCTTCACCTCCACTACACTCTTACTGTACTCTTCCTTCAGAATCACCCCTACACCATTTCTCTTTCCATCCACACCATGATAAAACAGTTTAAATCCACCTCCAATGTTCCTGGCCTTACTCCCTTTCCACTTGGTCTCCTGAACACACAGCATATCTACCTTTCTCCTCTCCATCATATCAGCTACCTCTCTCCCTTTACCCGTCATAGTACCAACATTTAAAGTACCAACCCTAACCTCCACTCTCCTACACTGCTCCTTTCCCTGCCGTCTCTGTAGACGTCTTCCTCCTCTCCTTTTCCTCCTTCGGCCAACAGTAGCCCAATTTCCACCGGTACCCTGTCGGCTAACGATACCTGTGGCGGTCGTTGTTAACCCGGGCCTCGACCGATCCGGTATGAAATTCTCATTTGTGATCCGCATATTTGATTTGGCACATGTTTTACGCTGGATGCCCTTCCTAACGCAACCCTCCCCATTTACCCGGGCTTGGGACCGGCACTAAGAATGCACTGGCTTAGGTCTGGAGACTGGCTAGGCCATGCCAGAACCTTGATACGCTTCTTACAGAGCCACTTCTTGGTTATCCTGGCTGTGTGCTTCAGGTCATTGTCATGTTGGAAGACCCAGCCTCGACCCATCTTCAATGCTCTAACTGAGGGAAGGAGGTTGTTTCCCAAAATCTCGCAATACATGGCCCCGGTCATCCTCTCCTTAATACAGTGCAGTCGCCCTGTCCCATGTGCAGAAAAACACCCCCAAAGCATGATGCTACCACTCCCATGCTTCACAGTAGGGATGGTGTTCTTGGGATGGTACTCATCATTTTTCTTCCTCCAAACACGTTTAGTGGAATTATGACCCAATAGTTCTATTTTGGTCTCATCTGATCACATGACTTTCTCCCATGACTCCTCTGGATCATCCAAATGGTCATTGGCAAACTTAAGACGTGCCTGGACATGTGCTGGTTTAAGCAGGGGAACCTTCCGTGCCATGCATGATTTCAAACCATAACGTCTTAGTGTATTACCAACAGTAACCTTGGAAACGGTGGTCCCAGCTCTTTTCAGGTCATTGACCAGCTCCTCCTGTGTAGTTCTGGGCTGATTTCTCACATTCCTTAGGATCATTGAGACCCCACGAGGTGAGATCTTGCATGGAGCCCCAGTCCGAGGGAGATTGACAGTCATGTTTAGCTTCTTCCATTTTCTAATGATTGCTCCAACAGTGGACCTTTTTTCACCAAGCTGCTTGGCAATTTCCCCGTAGCCCTTTCCAGCCTTGTGGAGGTGTACAATTTTGTCTCTAGTGTCTTTGGACCGCTCTTTGGTCTTGGCCATGTTAGTAGTTGGATTCTTACTGATTGTATGGGGTGGACAGGTGTCTTTATGCAGCTAACGACCTCAAACAGGTGCATCTAATTTAGGATAATAAATGTAGTGGAGGTGGACATTTTAAAGGCAGACTAACAGGTCTTTGAGGGTCAGAATTCTAGCTGATAGACAGGTGTTCAAATACTTATTTGCAGCTGTATCATACAAATAAATAGTTTAAAAATCATATATTGTGATTTCTGGATATTTTTTTTTTTAGATTATGTCTTTCACAGTGGACATGCACTTACGATGACAATTTCAGACCCCTCCATGATTTCTAAGTGGGAGAACATGCAAAATAGCAGGGTGTTCAAATACTTATTTTCCTCACTGTATATATAAATATACAGTACAGACCAAAATTTTGGACACACCTTCTCATTCAAAGAGTTTTCTTTATTTTCATGACTATGAAAATTGTAGATTCACACTGAAGGCATCAAAACTATGAATTAACACATGTGGAATTATATAATTGCTTAAAATAATAATAAACTAAACATTAAATCACATTTCACACTGTTGTTTATCGTCTCCAGTCCCTTTTCTTTAAAGCAAACCGAGTTATTTAACGGAATGTGTGTTTTGTAGCATCATCATTAATAAACTTTCTTTCGGCTTCTCCCGTTAGGGGTCGCCACAGCGGATCCTCCACATGTTTGATTTGGCACATGTTTTACGCTGGATGCCCTTCCTAACGCAACCCTCCCCAATTTATCCGGGCTTGGGACCGGCACTGAGAGTGGCTGGGGATGGTTCCCTGACCGGGAATCGAACCCAGGTCGCAGCGGTGAGAGCGCTGCATCTTAACCACTAGACCACCAGGGGACCTAGCATCATCATTCTTCTTCTTCTTCTTTCGGCTGCTCCCATTAGGGGTCGCCACAGCGGATCATCCGTCTCCATACCACCCTGTCCTCTACATCTGCCTCTCCCACACCAACCACCTGCATGTCTTCCCTCACCACATCCATGAACCTCCTTCTTGGCCTTCCTCTTTTCCTCCTACCTGGTGGCTCCATCCTCAGCATTCTTCTACCAATATAATTCATGTCCCTCCTCTGCACATGTCCAAACCATCTCAATCTCGCCTCCCTCACCTTGTCACCAAAACATCCTACATGCGCTGTCCCTCTAATAAACTCATTTCTAATCTTATCCATCCTCGTCACTCCCAATGAAAACCTCAACATCTTCAGCTCTGCTACCTCCAGCTCCACCTCCTGTCTTTTACTCAATGCCACTGTCTCTAAACCATACAACATCGCAGGTCTCACCACAGTCCTATAAACCTTCCCTTTCAATTTTGCAGATACCCTACTATCACAAATCACTCCTGTCACTCTTCTCCACCCACTCCACCCTGCCTGCACTCTTTTCTTCACTTCTCTAACACACTCTCCATTACTTTGCACTGTTGACCCCAGGTACCTGAATTCCTCCACCTTCTGAAGCTCTTCTCCCTGCAACCGGACCACTCCACTGCCCTCCCTCTCATTCACACACATGTATTCTGTCTTACTCCTACTGAGTTTCATTCCCCTTCTCTCCAGCGCATATCTCCACCTCTCCAGGCTCTTCTCAACCTGCTCTCTACTCTCACAACAAATCACAATATCATCCGCAAACATCATAGTCCAGGGAGACTCCTGTCTGACCTCGTCCGTCAACCTGTCCATCACCACTGCAAACAGGAAAGGGCTCAGGGCCGATCCTTGATGCAGTCCAACCTTCACTCTAAACCAGTCTGTCGTACCTACTGCACACTTCACTGCCGTCACACTGTCCTCATACATGTCCTGCACCACCCTCACATACTTCTCTGACACACCTGACTTCCTCATACAATACCACAACTCCTCTCTTGGCACCCTGTCGTACGCCTTCTCTAAATCCACAAATACACAATGCAATTCCTTCTGTCCTTCTCTATACTTCTCTATCAACATTCTCAAAGCAAATAAGGCATCTGTGGTGCTCTTCCTCGGCATGAAACCATACTGTTGCTCACAGATGGTCACCTCTTCTCTCAGCCTGGCTTCCACTACTCTTTCCCATAACTTCATGGTGTGACTGATCAACTTAATACCCCTGTAGTTACTGCAGGTCTGCACATCTCCTTTATGCTTAAAGATTGGTACCAGCACACTTCTTCTCCATTCCTCAGGCATCTTCTCACCTTCCAAAATCCTGTTAAACAATCTGGTCAAAAACTCCACTGCCATCTCTCCTAAACATCTCCACGCTTCTACCGGTATGTCATCTGGTCCAACCGACTTTCCACTCTTCATCCTCTTAATCGCTGCTCTCACTTCCTCCTTACTAATCCTATCTACATCCTGCTTCACCAACTCCACATCATCCAACCTTCTCTCTCTCTGATTTTCCTCATTCATCAGCTGCTCAAAATACTCCCTCCACCTTCTCAATACACTCTCCTCACTAGTCAACACATTTCCCTCTCCATCCTTTACTGCTCTAACTTGCAGTACATCCTTTCCAGCTCGGTCCCTCTGCCTGGCCAATCGGTACAAATCCTTTTCTCCTTCCTTAGTGTCCAACCTCTCATACAGCTCCTCATATGCCTTTTCCTTGGCATTTGCCACATCCCTCTTAACCTGCTGCCGCATCTCCTTGTACTCCTGCCTACTTTTCTCATCACTCTGTCTATCCCACTTCTGTTTTGCCAACCTCTTTCTCCTTATGCTCTCCTGCACTTCCTCATTCCACCACCACGTCTCCTTGTCTTCCTTTCTATTTCCAGATGTCACACCAAGTACTTTTCTAGCTGCCTCCCTCATCACTCCTGCAGTATTTGCCCAATCATCCAACACCTCCTTAACACCACTGAGCCTCTCTCTGACCTCTTCCCTGAACCTCACACTACACTCTTCCTCCTTCAGTTTCCACCATCTTATTCTTCTTTCAGTCCTCACTCTCCTCCTCTTCTTCTTCGCCTCCAAAACCATCCTACAGACCACCATCCTATGCTGTCTAGCTACACTGTCCCCTGCCAACACCTTACAGTCGCCAATCTCCTTCAGGTTGCATCTCCTGCATAGCACATAGTCCACCTGTGTGCACCTTTCTCCACTCTTATAAGTCACCTTATGATCCTCCTTCTTCTTAAAATAAGTGTTCACCACTGCCATTTCCATCCTTTTAGCAAAATCTACCACCATCTGCCCTTCCACATTCCTCTCCTTAAAACCATACCTACCCATCACCTCCTCGTCACCTCTGTTCCCTTCACCTACATGCCCATTAAAGTCCGCCCCAATCACCAACCGTTCTTTCCTAGGTACACCATCTACCACTTCATCTAATTCACTCCAGAATCTTTCCTTCTCCTCCATCTCACAGCCAACTTGTGGAGCATAGGCACTGATGACATTTATCATCATCCCTTCAACTTCCACCTTCACGATCATCACCCTATCAGAAACTCTCTTCACCTCCACTACACTCTTACTGTACTCTTCCTTCAGAATCACCCCTACACCATTTCTCTTTCCATCCACACCATGATAAAACAGTTTAAATCCACCTCCAATGTTCCTGGCCTTACTCCCTTTCCACTTGGTCTCCTGAACACACAGCATATCTACCTTTCTCCTCTCCATCATATCAGCTACCTCTCTCCCTTTACCCGTCATAGTACCAACATTTAAAGTACCAACCCTAACCTCCACTCTCCTACACTGCTCCTTTCCCTGCCGTCTCTGTAGACGTCTTCCTCCTCTCCTTTTCCTCCTTCGGCCAACAGTAGCCCAATTTCCACCGGTACCCTGTCGGCTAACGATACCTGTGGCGGTCGTTGTTAACCCGGGCCTCGACCGATCCGGTATGAAATTCTCATTTGTGATCCGCATATTTGATTTGGCACATGTTTTACGCTGGATGCCCTTCCTAACGCAACCCTCCCCATTTACCCGGGCTTGGGACCGGCACTAAGAATGCACTGGCTTGTGCCTCCCTAATGGCTGGGTTGGACCTAGCATCATCATTAATATAGATAAATAAAAGCAGAGGTCCTTAAGGAACCAGTACAGAGGATCCCCAACTCCAAAACAACACTGCACTTTAACTGCTTGTCACATTACAAGCAAATACATATGAATTTTATTCCAGACCATAAAACCATGCAGCTCATTTGCTGGTTCAGTGTCGAGCACAATTGGGGTTTACCTTCGGGACATTTAGCATAACTATACTGCATTCAGCTGTAGACGGTACACGTGGAGGTTAATTAAACACGAAAACGCTACAAAATCTTTATTTATGCAGGCACGATTGATGATTTGGCGATACTACAAGTAAAAGTAACACTTTTCATACAAATTAGATTGTTTATTTATTTATTTTTAAAAATTAATCGGCAAAAAAAAACCCGTTTTTAGTATTTATATTAGAAAAGAAATTATTCTTAACATCACAATCAAGGCAACTTCATGGTCTTCTGAAAATAAAAACAGGCAAACAGTTCAAATTTGCACATGAAACTGGTGACAATTACATAAATCCCCATTTGGCAGTATGTAAAGTGAATATGGACACAATAATGCTCTACATATGAACAGTGCACACCTTCACCACACAGAACAGCAACAACACTACAGAGCAGAGGTGTGTATCAAGAACAAAAATATCCAGATGTTTTTACTTTTGAACACCTTCACCACACAGAACAGCTACAACACTACAGAGCAGAGGTGTGTATCAGGAACCGTGCAAAAAAAATCCAGATGTTTTTACTTTTGAATTGTGGGACATGAAAAGATTGTTCAGAATTCCTTCAGGAAACTGTCGTGATTGTTCAAGCTTTATATAGCACCGGACAGGATTGTTGGAAATCCCTCAGGAATTGGCAAGATTGATCAGAAGTTCTGGAACGGGAGGATTAAACAAAACTAATTTAAGATTAGTCAGGATTGGTCAAACTTTCTACAGGAATTAGCTGGTCAATCAAACTTTCTAAAGGGTTGGCCATATTTTCTACAGGAATAGGCTGGATTGGTCAGAACTTCCTACAGGAATAAACTGGATTGGACAAAGGTTCTAAAGGAATTAGCAGGATTGGTCAAAATACATAATAACTGGGTTAGATTGTTGAGAAAGCTTTAAGAAAAAGGGCAGGATTGATCAAACTTTCTACAGAAATTAGCAGTATTGGTCAAACTTCTATAGGACTGGTCAAACTTTCTTCAGAAACTGGCAATATTGGTTAAACTTTCTACAGGAATAGGCTGGATTGGTCAAACGTTCTATTGTAACTAGCAGGATTTGTCAAATGATTTAAAAGATTGTTGAGAACGCCTTCATAAAAGTGGCAGGATTGGTCAAACTTTCTAAAAGATTTGCCAGGACTGTTTGGACCTCCTTCAGGAAGAACTGATCTAAGTTACTAACGGATTAGGATTTCTAAAGAACTTCTCCACTTCATTAGAACTTCTTCAGGAGTGAACATGATTGGTCAGAACTTCTTCAGGAATGGGCATGATTGGTCAAACTAATACAGACATTGGCAGGATTGATGTTAGTTGGATGTAATTTTATCAGATTGATGGGATGAAAAAACAGAGCTGCCATACTTCCACTTTAAAGTACTTTAAATCAGCAGTTGGACAGAACAAATATATATAATTATGCAAAAAAAAAAAAAAATTGCAGTTTCTAGATAAAACAACCCAGAAATGTGGAGTACACTTTTTCTAGCGGCTGGTATCTTCATCTCAGAGCAGGTACTACTGTAATGTGCAGGTGCAGATCTTTTTTTTTTATTATTTAATTGTACATTCATAAAAGACAGACTATTATATGTTGAAGAAGTATGCACAAATCTGTCAGCATCACACACTTTCCTCAGGATTAGGATGCAGTCGGTCACTGACAAACAGAGATGACATGGTTGTTGCCATGTTGTTTACGGTTGTTTAAAAACCACTGGCAGGTTGATGAGGAGAAGTTCCTGTTTTGTGCTGAAAACTGGTTCAACATCCAAAAAAAGGAACAGAAGATTCCTTCCAGTTTGTTCCAACAGGTTAATAGAGATTTGATTCAATGTTACAGCACAATTTGTCCAGTGCTCCTACCAACAGCATGCAATCTTTGTGCAATTTGGAGTGTGTCAGTCACCCGTGAAGAAAAAATCATTTTGATTCAAGTGCTTCTTTGTTCCAGCAGATGGCAGTGCAGTGTCAGAGAGTGCATGAACAAGCAAAATAAGAAATGTGTAATTTGTGTGCCATTATTTGTAATGCAGTGGAAAGCATTCAAAATGAAAAACAGTAATATGAGGGAAATATTGTGCACTCTATTTCCATTACTGCCCAGGAAATAGGAAAGAAAAAAAAAAAACAAGCATACATATATTGTTTCGAAACTCATCTCTGTTGTATGAAATCCACAGTAATACATCAAAGCAAATCAACCCTGCCTAATTATTAGTAAAGGACATTCTATCAGATTCCTAAAACACACTGCCACTACTAACAATTTCCCAATTAATTACTCAATAAGGATTATTTTTTTAAAATAATAGTCTGGCACATACACATTTTATGATGACACAAAATCTTTACAAGTATAATAGAAAAAAAGAGATTTCTCTGGAGATTCTCCAAAGAAAATCATAGCCCAAATTATGTACTTTTTTTTTCCTTTCTGTGAACGTCATTTTACTGGTTATTTTACAAATATTTCCTGCTGCATTGAAAAAAAACAGTTACAAAAACAGATCCTGCAGGTTGACTAAAGTGGCAATGGCAGCAATAGGTGTAAATTTACGTTTGATTTACTAATTCAATTCAATTCGTTTTTATTTTCATAAAAAATGTCATTATAGAATTTACAAATGTAGTACATACTTATGTCACTATGTGATGAAATTTTTAGTCTTCCAGTAATGAAGCAAACAATTCAATAACAATAACGTACATAAAACAAAACATGGCCATGAGTATTGAAAACATCTGGTATGTAGGAACTATGGATGTCCGAAATTAGAGGTCAACCAATTCATCTGGTCAGCCGTTGGTTGATTGCTGGAACTATCGGCTATCAACAAAAATCAATACCGATAGTTTTTCCGGCTTGAGTTCTTTACTGTAGCGGCTGTGAAGAATCATTGATGCCTCGCAACGACTGATCTCAGACTGCACGCTGCACGGAGAGTGCGACATTAGATTTATTTATCGTTTATTAATTATACAATTATATTTATGAAATAATATATTAATATTCATTTCATTTTTATGAGTCAGCCCTTTGTTTTGTAATAATGTTCAGTACTATTTTACATGGAGTGTTTTTTTTAGCCAGCATCCATTTAAAAAAAAAAAACTATCATTTGATTAATCGATTATTTGCAATTACGGTCCAATCTAGCTATCGGTATCAGTAAAATCTACATCTACCTGAGACACTACCCCTATTCAAATATGGCGTTTAGGAGGCTAGATAACAGGGTCTTGATTAATCGACTACGCAAAACAATCACTATGAATTACAATAATGGCTCTTCAAAAAGTCTTTTTTTTTTCTATTTCTTGGTTGCTATTCAACTGGGAACTCAGTTTTGGTGCATATGCTTCACACCACAAATGGCTGTAAAAATCAGCATGGAGAATGTGCGAGTGTGTTTGCGGCTGCATTAGGAGGTGGAGCTTGATTGGAAACTTTTCTTGACGACCGAAACTCTTTCCTCTAGCACCTGAGTGCCACTGCTGGACTTAGCGAACCGAGGCACATCTTGCTGTGACAACGAAAGGGCATTGGAAGTTTTTCCTGAACCCATGACCCCTCCAATTTCCCTTTGAGCTTGCATACTTTGACTTTTGCTAGTGATGGAGATTGGGGAGCTCTGCATAACATGCACAGGTTCTGTGCTTTCTAGTTGTCTGCTCTCTACATACTGAACGGTAGTAGAAACAGCGCCCTGAGCCTCAGGGTGACCTGAGATCCCATTTACCACTCTGCCTCCAAAACCCTGGTCTACCAATACTCTGGTGTTTGATTGCTGCAGCCCCAGCCTCGGAAGGGTGTTCTGGGCAGCGATTGACATGTTAGTATGTCCTTCCTTTACAAGGACCATGTTGCTTTCCTGAACACCCAGCACTGGACCTGAAGCCAGAAACAGTGTGGGCTGTTGCCGATTCTCCACTAGGTACACAGGGGCTGATGAAAGGTAGACAGTAGGCTGCTGGACGAGCAGAGTTTGGCCTGCAGTGGCTGCTGATGTGGCGCTGCCACTGCTAATTTTCTCTCCATAACGTGAAGTTGTAATTTGGGTGGTCGAGGATGAGCTGGATGCAGAAACAGAGGTCGCCTTACTTTGGATACCAGAAGCAGCAGCAGCACCATCCACTTTGATGCCAACTTGTGAACTGGATGAGATTATTTTGGAAGGTGTAGAAGTGGAGCTGAAGTCCAGTTCAATGGCTGAGCCACAGGAAATCTCTGCGAGCCTTCTAAACTGAGGCCCCAGGTCATTGAGGAAATCCAGATTGTTTTCCTCCTGCATACAGATGCTCAAGTCCTCTAAAGAACCCGTGACTGAGTTGCAGGTCTCATAGCTAGATATGAGCAGGAGGTCTTGACTAGCTTCCTGCATCACCATCTCCTGTGTTTTCTGCAAAAAACATTCAGAACATCAGAACTTAACACTGCTAATTCCAATAAGATTAATTAATATAATATATGCTGTCATTCTGTATTAATATATATTTGTTCTCCATTAGGCTGTGAAAAAATTACTAACCCTTCCGTAGTAGTTGCCTAAATAAGTCTCGGACAGAGCCATGCCTTCAAAGCTGCTTGCTGTAAGAAATCCTGCATGTCCTCCAAAACCATTTTTTTGTTTTTTCATATACTCATCATATTTACTACACCACTGGCTGTTCATGTATTCTTCATAAGATTCCCATCCATATTTTCTCCAGTCTTCATGTGCTCCCAATCCAGATGTCATTTGCCCACCGCCGCCACCACCATCTACATCCACATGTGGCTTGGACAGCAGTACTAGATCCTGAGAAAACCAGGAGATAGAACAGTTTACCATGTTGGTAGAATCTTATGCAATATAACTGTAGAGATTTGCACCAATGAAAGTCAAACATGATAAGATTTCACACAGAATGCACAAATGGACCTGACAAAATTATTGGCACCTTGTCGAAATGCAAATAATAATTGCTTTTCAAGCACGTGATGCTCCTGTAATTTGTATTTAGACACACCCGCAACCAGTTCAAATGGAGAAAAGATGACAACCTTGGTGTTGTGTGTCCCACTAAACATTGAAAATTAAAAGAAGTGTAAAGAGTGTTTGTGGAAAAAAACAAAAATTATGTGAATAAAAACACAATCCTTCTCGGAGAACATACTGTGGACAGATAAGACAACAGTATAGCATTCTGGTAAAGGACATCATGGCACTCTTTCCAGAAAAAGAAATGGGGCCTTCAAAGAAAGCAACACAGCCCCTACAGTCAAACATGGTGAAGGTTCAAAGATGTTTTGGGGATGCTTTGCTGCTTCTGGTACTGGATGCCTTGACTGTGTGAATGGTAATCTGTTGATTACCAAAGAATTTTGGGGTGCAATATACTGGCCCGTGTCAGAAAGCTACGTCTTCACCAGAGGTTATGGGTCTTCCAGCAGGACAATGAGCCGAAACACACTTCGAAAAGCACTCAGAAATGGTTACAAACAAAGCGCTGGAGAGTTCTGAAATGGCCAGCCATGAGTCTGAATCCCATAGAACACCTGTGGAGAGATCTCAAAGCACACAGCAGCTGGGAGAAGGCATCCTTCAAATCTGAATGACCTGGATCAGTTAGCAAAAGAAGAGTGGTCCACAATTGCAGTAGAGAGGAGTAAGAAACTCATTCATAGTTACAGGAAGCTCGTTCTTGTCGATTTCTTCTCTATAACATCCGAAAGATTCGACCATTTCTGTCCATACAGGCTGCCCAGGTGCTTGTTCAGTCTCTTGTCATTTCAAGACTTGACTACTGCAACTCTCTGCTGGCAGGTCTCCCCCTAAACGCTATTCGTCCACTGCAAATGATCCAAAATGCAGCTGCACGACTTGTGTTCAATTAGCCCAAGTTTTCCCACACCACCCCACTGCTGCGCTCCCTTCACTGGCTTCCAGTAGCTGCACGTATCCGATTCAAAACACTGATGCTTGCCTACAAGGCCAAAAATGGACCAGCACCATCTTACCTCAGTGACCTCATCACATCTCGCACTGCCCCACGCTGTCTGAGATCCTCCAGCACTGCTCGATTGGTACCACCTTCTCTCAGAATGAGAGGTAAGTACAATTCAAGGCTCTTCTCTGTTCTGGCACCAAGGTGGTGGAATGAACTTCCCCTAGATGTCCGTACAGCAGAGTCCCTGATTATCTTTAAGCGACGACTGAAGACCTACCTCTTCCTGAAATACCTAAATTAGCACTTTCCAAGTTTGTAGAATTTGAGTTATATTTATATTGAGTTTGTAATCTTGCGTACCAGTGTAGATTTATTCATTACTAGAGATATAAAGCACGTTTGTACGTCGCTCTGGACAAGGGCGTCTGCTAAATGCCGCAAATGTAAATGTAAAGGAAGCGATTTGACCCAAAGGGGGTGCTACCAAATATTAAGGGTGCCAATAATTTTGTCCAGTGCTTTTTCTGGTTTCTCTGTGGAATCGTATCAGATTTGACTTTTCTTCTCTGTTTTGTTGTTGTTGTTCCAATGCAAACAAAAAAAAAAATGAACATGTGAGTACCAGTTGCATTTTCTGGCAGAATTGCAAGGGTGCTGATATTTTTGGCCATGACAGTACACGTACAACGTCCAACTCTGAGTTCCCTCAGGAACATATTAGGGCACTTTGAGTGCGTTATTATTATTATTATTATTATTATTAATCTTGAAAACTAACAACAGTGTCAGCGGTATAAAAAAAGCATCCAGAGTTAGCACAATGCATTAAAACCCTAAGGAATCCATGGTGCTAGCGTTAGCCTCTAACCAGGAAGTGCTATGCTAGTGACATGGATTTTTTAGCTTTTAAGATGTTGTCTCAAAAGGAAGAAATCCTGACAATTCCACTTATCAAGGGAGTGAATGAATGAAGGATGTTACGTTTGGTGAAATAAGTACAGTTAAGAAGATCCCATATATAAATATATATTACAATTATCCTCATGTACCCTGAATTTGGTTAGCCTTCTTGTCAAAATGTAAGCAAAGCATGGTCGTGTGGTTGGGGCTAAAAATGGTCTATCATAGCCTGGGAAGTAGTGATTAATGTTGTGAAATCACATATCCGCTATTCAAAAGTTCCTTCCTCTTTTCAAAAGATTTTTTTTGCGAATTCAAAAGGCAACATCTCAGTGCTAAGCAGCCATTTAATGTTTAGTTTTTACTTCTTTACAGGAAAAGAAATAGGGCAAATACCAAAATGGCTTCCAATTTACTTTGATTGTGGCATATAACATAATGGAGCTGCTCTACCAAGTGTCCTCATAAATATCATAGAAAAGCATTTGTTATTCAGTCCCAGATACACGGTTTTAACTGAAACTTGCTGTCTCATGCATGCATGCTCATTACAGAGGTAAATTGCAACCATTTTCCATTATCACATTGTAGTTTACTATACAGACAACACTTGTGGCAAAGAAACTAATGTTGCTCCCGCTCAGCAGGTGCTCAAAAACCCCTTGAGGAGTGTCTGCATGGTTCCTTTGAATAGACTAGTGTTTGAATCGAAAAGCATTCCTGCTTCACACCCTGTGTTCCTAGAACAAGCCTGATATCGAGCATAAAGCAGAACACACACACTACCTTATCCTCTCCCTGGCCTTCAGTGTGATAGGTGATAAGTTGCTGTTTTTGTTCAAACGGAAAGGCCTTGAAGTGTCCAAAACCTGCAGCTCCTCCACACTCGCACAACAGCAAAATCAACGGAATCACTGCAAACATATTGAACAATTGTTTTAACAGCAAAACAGAAAAAAACATACATCTCCCTTCCCATTACTCTCATATAACATTAGGGCTGCAACAACTAATTGATAAAATCGCTAATAATGAAATTCGTTGTCAAGCCTGTTAACTTCCATTAGCTTTTTATAGCATGTCTACTACAACAGTACTTACTGTACTTGCTTACGAACCTTACTGAGGCTTTACTATGTTCAAATGCTTGTTTTTGATGTTTGTATATTTCATTTTCGCATATATCGTTTCATTACTAAACAAAATTAAATTGATTATATTCTAGATGCTTATATCGGCACAGCTAATCAAAATGTCTTTTTAAGCATGGTTGTCAATTTGCCATCTGCAGTTATTATTAAAACAATACAAATGTTGATTTACACAATTTACACCTTGCAAACTCGAATGCTTCTTTTGTTTTACAGAAAAAAACAACATGAGTGAATTTGTTCAAAGCAGAAATCCTTCATGCACTCCTCAACAAGCAGCCACTATAAGCTGTATAACTGGCTTTTTTTTTTTTTTAAGTACACTTTTATACATAAATACCCTGAACTATAATCATACTCTTGATATCACCCAAATGAGGACGGGTTCCCCTTTTGAGTCTGGTTCCTGTCAAGGTTTCTTCCTCATAACATCTAAGGGAGTTTTTCCTTGCCACAGTCACCATGGCTGCTCATCAGGGATAAATACACATCGTTCACCTTAACTGTTAAATTCTGTAAAGCTGCTTTGAGACAATATCTGTTGTGAAATATGCTATAGAGATAAACCTGACTTGACTTGACTATCTGTTCATCTCTGCTTTAGTTGCTTGTTTTTTTTTTTCATTTGATTTTTTTACTCTATTGCCTGTCCCTTCAATTTTGATTATGGAGGTCTGGTGTGACCTGCCTCTTTTTTCTCAGATGGACTTTACTTATATTTATGCCCACCCTCCAAGTACGCTATACATCCAGAGCGAGAAAAAGAGCTCACTCTGGATCTCTCATATTCAAGCCATCTCTTTTTTGAACTTTTTAGCCGGTGCTACAGATCACCGAACACCAGGAGAGCCAGGCACAAGAAATGTTTTTACCCAGGAAGTCTACCTCAGCAGTTAAATTCTTTCCTTATTGCACAATAAAATATGTGCAATACCACCAATTATTTTTTTAATTTTATTCACGTTTGAAATTTTTTCAATTATTTGTATGTTGTTGTTGGCCCCAGAACAAATTCCTTGTATGTGCAAACGCTCGGCAGTAAAGCTTTTTCCGATTCTGATGATTGGATTTAACTGGACCAGACTTTGTTGGATCAGACTCAGCAAATAGCTTAACAAAAAAAGATTAGAGGTCAGCCGATTCATCGGTTTTGCTAATTAACAGACACGGATAGTTGATTACTGTGACTACCGGCAAAAATCCATACCTGTAGTTTTTCCGGGAAGCGTCCGATGCTGGGGTGGCTATGAAGGTCTGCTGTCATTACGAGAGCGGCCTCTAGAGGCGAATCACTAAATCCAAGTGCTGTTTGTTTTTACACGCAAGACTGTGCGTTATAATAATTAATAATTTAGATATATTAATATATATATATATATATATATTTATTTACTCATTAATCTAATTGATATTTAAATGTTTATTTTATTTAGTGCATTTTCATGATTTAGTACTGATTTTTTATTTTGTATTTTTGTAATAAATTTCAACACTACTTTACATGGACTGTTATGTTTTTTTGTTTTTTTTAAATCCCGTGTTAATTTTATCCATCAGTTGATTAATTTTTTATGGGCAAGTATAATCCAACCTAGCTATCGGTATCGCCCAAATCTACTTTCAACTATTGGTTGACCTCTAAAGGAGAACACTGAGGAGCATGAAAATGGCTGAGGTAATGCTACTCACACAAGAGAAGCAGGATTCCTAACAGCAATGCCAGAACTCCACCAGCTCCCAGTACAGAACTGTTGCTGGTCTGTCTTGCAGCTTGGCAAACTTGTGCCTCAGTGCATGTACACACAGCTACCTGAAGTTTTTGAACCTCACAGGACTTTCCCTGCTGGTCTTGCACATTCAGTCCTACTGTGTAGTATCCTGGCCACAGGATCTCCTGGCTACGCAAAATGACCGTTGTTTCTGAAAAAATATTTCACTGTTTATTAGAAACACAAAGAAAAATTTTGTGGTGTTCAGTTTAGCTTTGACGTGGTGTTAAGTGTGTTAAACTTAACCGTTCAGACGCTCGACACTCCAGTTCTCTTTTGTGCTCTGGGAAACCACTTTGAATTCAAATGGTTCTGCATTGGGGTATTTATCCCCATCTGTAGCGGTGACATATACTACGCTGTTGCCGTAACACAGCTTTTCGACGGAGCTCATCAGAACGGGACAGTGGTCGTTGAAATCCTGCACCTGAATTGCAAGAGTTCCAGTCGCAGTTTTGGGTGAAAAATCTATGAAAAGGTTTGAGACATTACAATATTTAGGACATTATATATCTCAAAAAAATACTACAAATAAGCACTGAATCTATAAATCTGATTTCATACAAGAGAGAATATTATGTATTGCTAAAGCCTTTTTATTGGCACATACACATATACAACTGAAAAAACAGCCGTGTGGCTATTCATTGGCTTCCCAACTTACCATTAGTAATGCATATGATTTTGGCGTAGTATGTTCCATTGACCAGGAACTTCGACTCATGGTCTGGATATTTGTTGAGCCTGATCTCAGCAGTATGTTCATTAATGTTCACCCAGTTGTCAATATCTTCTCCTTTTATATACCTACAACAAATAAGTAATTAAAAAAAGACCATAGTAGAAATGTGGCCAAAGATACAGTATACTTCACCTACATGTTTACACCTTATTTCCTATAATAGTACACATTGAAGTGTTTTACAAACCCAATTCTAAAACATTTGAGACACTGTGTAGAATGTAAATAAAAACAGAATGCAATAATTAGCAAATTTCATAAATTCATTTTCTATTCACAATTAAACACACAAAAGGACAGAAATGTTTAAACTGAGAATATATGCCATTTTAAGTCATTTGATGGCTGCAACATGTCTCCAAAAAGTTTGGACAGGACCATGTTTACCACTGTGTAGCATCACGTCTTCTGTCCGCATACATCTAAGTACTGAGGACACCAGTTTTGGGAGAGGAATGTTGTCCCATATGTGTCTGACACAGAATTCTAGCTGTAACAGTTCTGGGTGTCCTTTGTTGTGTTTTTCATTTCATGATGCACGAAATGTTTTCGAATGGTGAAAGGCCTCAACTGCAGGCAGGCAGTTCAGTACTTAAACTATTCTACTACAAAGTCATGCTATTGTAATGTGCAGTTAGCATTGTCTATAAGAAACACTATTTATACACAATCATCTTACTGACCTGATGTCAATTAACCTAATAGCAAACTATTTCTCCAACTGTTTACTTTTAATAACACTTATTAATTATTAATTAATATACACATATTACACCATCAAATTAAAAATACCCTTCTTTTTTCCTTTAAATGGTCCACATTCTCAGTTTTGGGGCTGCAGATAGAAGAGGTGGTGAAGGTAGAGGAGTTCAGGTACCTGGGGTCAACTGTGCAAAGTAATGGAGAGTGTGTTAAAGAAGTGAAGAAAAGAGTGCAGGCAGGGTGGAGTGGGTGGAGAAGAGTGATGGCAGGAGTGATTTGTGATAGAAGAGTATCTGCAAGAATGAAAGGGAAAGTGTATAGGACTGAGGTGAGACCTGCGATGTTGTATGGATTAGAGACAGTGGCATTGAGTAAAAGACAGGAGGTGGAGCTGGAGGTAGCAGAGCTAAAGATGTTGAGGTTTTCGTTGGGAGTGATGAGGATGGACAAGATTAGAAATTCGTTTATTAGAGGGACAGCGCATGTAGGACGTTTTGGAGACAAAGTGAGGAAGGTGAGATTGAGATGGTTTGGACATGTGTAGAAGAGGGACATGGGGTATATCAGTAGGAGAATGCTGAGTATGGAGCCAACAAGAAGGAGGAAAAGAGGAAGACCAAGGAGGAGGTTTATGGATGTGGTGAGGGAAGACATGCAGGTAGTTGGTTTAAAAGAGGCAGATGTAGAGGACAGAGTAGTGTAGAGACGGATGATCCGCTGTGGCGACCCCCTAATGGGAGCAGCCGAAAAAAGAAGAAGCATTTAATAATTTGATGTTTCCTATGTTCTATTGTTAATAAAATATGGGTTTATGACATTTGCAGATCATGAAATTCTGTATTTAGTTACATTTTACACAAAATTTTTTTGTGTTTATTGGTTACATGACCACTGTATCCTACAGATAACGTACAATCATTTCATACATAATATCTACATTTCCTTCATGTTCTATTTCGGTGTTAAACATGTGAGTGTGAGCCGACTGCAAAAATTAGCACCGCTTAGAAATTCCGGGTTTATGTGATTCAACATGAAACAGAAAGAATATTTCTTTCCACAAAGCTGTTGGAATAAATTATTTAAAATGTAAACCACTATTATCGGAAACATTTTCTAACTCGCTCCTCACACCTGTTATTAATTAAATATTAATGAATTCTATTTTTTTTCCATAGCCACTGTTAGGAAAAATGATTCGGAAGATCACAGGTTCAAATCCCACCACCACCAAGCTGCCACTGCTGGGCCCTTGAGCAAAGCCCTAAAACCCTGCTCAGTTGTAAGTCGCTCTGGATAAGGGCGTCTGCCAAATGCCGCAAATGTAAATGTAAATGTAAAAGAGAAACAACCAAACACTTTCAAATCTGGAAATCTGAGTTGATGTTACCTGACGTTAGTGGCGGTTAACAGTGTATCACTGTCTGTGGCTGTGTAGGTGGTGATGACCTTCCTCAGTTCAATTGTGGTGCGATCTTCAGAGATGGAGACAACTTTGACAGCGGGGTGGAAGTGAGGGGCTTCGGGAATGTTCACCACATTGATCTTAATGGGGTAGGTCTTTGGTTTGTCAATCACCACTGACTTGTGATAAGCTGCCTTGTTGCTGACAACCACTGCCAGATTGACCTCTTTCAGCTGCTCATAGTCCAGCTCCTTTAATAAATAGAACAAGAATAGATCAGAATAGATTCCATAGGTATTGATAAAGAATTTGATTAATATGGTCATGAATAAAGAGGTTGATATGAATAAAAAGTAGGGAGATTTTGCTTTTTATGACTTTACTCACATATGCATTTAAAAAATAATACTCTGGGATTATTCAAATCCATCTATACTTTGGTCAATTCTGAAGTGCAAAAATGTGCATATGAAAAGAAAATCCATAATGAAACTGATTATTTTTCAAGGCTGTAATGCAGAATTTCGAGCATTTTGGACATTTTCTTTCCAGTCCATTGGGACAAATTCATTGTTGACCAAAATGTACTACTATACTGAAACCCTGCACATTAGACTTATTTAGGAAAACAGAACATCGTACTGCCCACTTACATCATCATTTGCACTGCCTCATTTTACATAACCTGCACAAACTGTATAGTCAAAGTCTTTAGCTTTATTTATTATTTAGTTTTCCTTGTTTTTATTTATTAATTTTTATTTTTTTCTATTTTATAGCACCAGCACAACATGACAGACTGAGATTTTGATGAAAGTACAGAGATGTTTTTTTTTTAGTTCTAAGCAATTTTCTGCATTTGCCATTTTAATGCTAAAATGTTTAGCTAACATTTATATGACAGGAAGTGATAATACCAGCTAAAAACTTGTTTACCAAAAGTAGAAATTACCATAAATATAGAGCCTTGGAACCCATTAGGAAAAGGCAAGAAATCGGTAATATTTTCAGTTAATGTTTTTACATTTTTACAATCATAATTATTATAAAAGTTTATGAATTTAGCTTTGAGACTGAGTCTTAAATTAACTTTGCAACCTGTTTCATTAAATCGGATGGGTTGAGTCCGAATGACTACAGTATTTAGGTTTATAAATAACATCAACATAATTCTAAAAATATTATATAAATAGCAAAAAAGTGGTATAATAATTACAGGTTATTATTATAATTTTTTTTGTTTCAAATTTAAATTTCTAATGTATACAGTAAAGGACTCCTCTATATGCCAGTGGTAAAATGAAATTAATTTGGAATGATCAGCCACCATAATTCAGATTGATTAAACCTGGACCGAGTCATACAGCAGCTTTACGAAAATCTGGATTTAAATTCCAATCCCCAATAAGGAATTCAAAGATAAAGGATGTGAGAAAAAAAAAAAAAAACATATCGTAATAGCTTAGTGGTTAAGATGTTGGTTTTCTGGCCAAAAATGTCAGAAGTTCAAATCCCAGATTCACCATGCTCCCATTGCTGGGCCCTTAAGCAAAGCCCTTAACTCTCAACTGCTCAGTTAAGTCGCTCTGGATAAAAGCGCCTGCCAAATGCCATAAATGTAAATGTAAATATAATAAATAAGAGAATTATAAGTCACCCTGGACAAAGGGCGTCTCCCAAATGTCATAAATGTAAGAGTAAAATATCATGGAAAAATACACAAACGTAGAAACCCAAAGACAAACCCTGCTAAGGGTGTTTAAAAAAAAAGACGTGACTGTTTGGAATAAAAGAGTGTTTGCCTGCTTACCTTAGTGACTAATAGGATGCCCTCATTAGTTTTGGAGTCAGTGGTGATGTTGAAGTAACCGGCTTCATTTCCTGAGACGATGGTGTACACGGCCTCCCAGTTTTCCGTGTGGATCAGATCCATGTCTATAGCCTTAATCCGGACCGCTTCCACATTAATGGTGTTCTCCTCCACGCTACCCTCGTACTGCAAAAACAGTCAGAAAAGGTGTTTAGCTACGGAGATTGTTTTATGTTTTGCTAGCATAATGATTGGTAACCTTGTGTTAAGATTTAGCCTAGGTATTCCTAGATTATTTTTTTAACTACAAACTGCAAACAATAGCAATTCACTGCAATTTTAGACAAATAACAAATGAAGGCACAGAGAAACACTTACATAGCTCTTCTCTAATACAGGGACATTGTCATTAACATCGAGAATGCTTATGGTCACAGTCCCTGTTCCAGTCAGTGGTCTGTTTTTCGTATCTGTAGTTTCTCCGTTCATGTCTGTCCCTATGACGATCAGTCTGTATGTGTCTTGTGTCTGCACAGGGAAAGAATGATTTGAAAATAACCATACACAATAAATATTAACAATATAGACAATTTTGAAGACTGAACTGTACCAAAGTAGTACTCAATCAAATACTGCATTAATATGTAGTAGATCAGTAGAAGGTTTCATAAAACTCTGAGGCACTTTGAACACTGTGAAAACCTTCTCAAGATGTTGAAAGTGGAAGAGATTTTGACAAACCTTTAGGGTGGTTACACATTAATACAACAGAGCATGGATTACTTCAGCTGAATGACAATTTTTTCCCCCAAAGATTGTTGAAAACTTTCCAGATGTACCATTAACATTTTTAAGAGGTGGGAGCTTAGTGGTGAAGGTTTAGACTTTAGATCTGAAGGTCATCAGTTCCAATCCCAACCACACTGGCTGCCACTCCTGGACCCCTGTGTAAGGCCCTTAACCTTACAGCTGTGGATAAGGGTGTCTGCCAAATGGCATACATTTTTGGGTGTATAGAAACACAACATATGACAAATTCTGCCTGAGCACTGAGCCCAAGAGGTTTTCAAGAATTTCTTTTCAATCTTAGCAAATTTTAAAGCCATGATAATCGTAGTCTTTCGGAAATACCAATTCTTCCAATTTATAAATAAGCACCCTTAGCATGCCAAAAAACGTTTCTTTCCCACAAACGTAAGCAGACACCACTTGACCCAGGTTATTTAAGGAGAAGGTTAAATTGACTCCATGTTTTTAGTGGTAATATATATATATATATATAGCTAATCCACAGCTACAGCTTCATCGGGGGTGCCAATATTTCTGAAGCTGACTGTAGCAAGTCCTTTATAGAACTGATTTACTAATTTAGAACAGAAACTCTATCTCACATCACTTTCCTCAAACACGATTCAGTTTCTGTAATATTTTGCTTTCAGCATGACTTATAACACATGACTGCAATCCTCTGTAACATCTGTCGTGATTAACACACTCACCTCTCGATCCAGAGTGTTCATCCGGACTCTGATTTCGCCAGTTGACTTCTCGATTTGGAACATCATCTTTCCAGATGGCTGTTGCTGTATAACTTTGTAGGCGATTTGTGAATGAGGTGTGTCCGGCTCGTCCGCATCGATGGCTGTGATTACAATTATGTGGGTGCCTGGGAGAACGAATGATTACAAGCTGATGCCATATATTTACTGGGGAATATGTGAGCTATAGAGCATTTCCCTTTTTCCAAAGAAAATGATGCAACCCCAATTCCAAAAAGTTTAAATACTGTTTAAAATGTACATAATAAACAGAATGCAATGATTTACAAATCTCATAAACCCATATTCCATTTAAAATAAAACAAATAATTGTGGACATCCCATGACATTAAAGGTTTTAAAACCTATTTAACTCGTAAGAAAAATGTAATAAAGAAATAAATATCTGCAAATTGCTGTGGTATAAAGGTTTGCCAATATGATGAAACCGGTAAAATACGATGAACCTGCTTCATGTCTGCTTAATGCTTTATGTCTAAAAGCACTGTTACAACAGAAAAGCTAAAAAACCCATGTACCTTCCTCACTGAGCTCATTGACAGAACCAACCACCTGAACGGTAAACACAGGGGGGCAGTCGTTCTGGTCCAGAACTATGATTTTCAAGTCGAGATCTCTTTCAGCGAGTGATCCATTTGCCCATTGAGCTCTCCCTTTGAGCTAAACACACACACACACACACACACACACACACACACACACACACACACACACACACACACACACACACACACATTACACACACACAAACAGAGCATTACATTTGCAAGAGAAAAAAAAACAACAACCTAATATCATTTAAAATGACACGTTTACACCATTAATAATCTATTTAGTGGATATAAGGTTGCACTGTGTCTGGGTAAAAGTGCACAAGAATTGAATTGCAAATACGTAGATGCTTATAGAACTCTACTTATACAGTGGGGCAAAAAAGTATTTAGTTAGCCACCAATTGTGCAAGTTCTCCCATTTAAAAAGATGAGAGAGGCCTGTAATTTTCATCATAGGTACACTTCAACTGTGAGAGACAAAATAAGAACAAAAAAATCCAGAAAAATCATATTGTCTGATTTTTAAAGAATTTATTTTTAAAGAAAGTATTTGGTCAATAACAAAAGTTCATCTCAATACTTTGTTATATACCCTTTGTTGGCAATGACAGAGATCAAACGTCTTCTGTAAGTTTTTTACACACAAGGTTTTTACACACTGTTGCTGGTAGTGGTGGTAATTCTCCTCCAAACACGACAAGTTGAGTTTTTACCAAAAAGTTCTATTTTGGTTTCATCTGACCATATGACATTCTCCCAATCCTCTTCTGGATCATTTAACTGCTCTCTAGCAAACTTCAGGCGGGCCCGGACATGCACTGGCTTAAGCAGGGGGACACATCTGGCACTGCAGGATTTGAGTCCCTGGCGGCGTAGTGCGTTACTGATGGTAGCCTTCGTTATATTGGTCCCAGCTCTCTGCAGGTCATTCACTAGGTCCCCCCGTGTGGTTCTGGGATTTCTTCACACGAAGCTGCTTACCTATTGCAGATTCAGTCTTCCCAGCCTGGTGCAGGTCTACAATTTTGTTTCTGGTGTCCTTTGACAGCTCTTTGGTGTTGGCCATAGTGGAGTTTGGAGTCTGACTGTTTGAGGTTGTGGACAGGTGTCTTTTATACCGATAACGAGTTCAAACAGGTGCCATTATAACAGGTAACAAGTGGAGGACAGAGGAGCCTCTTAAAGAAAAAGTTAAAGGTCTGTGAGAGACAGAAATCTTTTTCAGCACATCTGTGACACATAAAATTCTAGCTAAATGTGTATTTCCATTTTATTTTATGTAGAGATGCAGCTATCGATTATTTTAGTTATCGAGTATTCTACCAATTAGTCTATCGATTATTCGAGTAATCGGATAAGAAGTACTTTATAGAAGAGAAATACTAAATATACAAGAGAAAATAAAATGATAAGTCGATAAACAAATACTTTGTTTCCTTTTTAGAAAAAAAATATGTTTTTGTTGCTAAAATTGCAGTCTCTGAAAATGTAACCAATTTAGTGCATTTAATTGTCATATTACATAAAACATACACACACACACACACACACACACACACACGCACACACACACACACACACACACACACACACACACACACACACCTGTTTTACCTGTTCAGAGGTCTCATTTATGAACATGTAAGTAAACTCTGAACTCCTGTGTATGCACAACGTGGAAACACAGAAGGCGAGAAAGGGGAATTGTCACGCACAACCTTTGCGTAAACATTTATACGTTTATTTGTTTAGAAATGAGACCCCAGAGTGGTCCAGAGTTTAAAGGGTGGTGCGTCAGTAATAATGGTCCTTGAGGAAACACAGTGCTCTGTCTGTAGTTAAATGGACTAAAATAAAGCAAATAATTTGCCTCGATGCATTTTTGTGTTCAAATTACTTTAGTTCCTCGAGGAATCGTTTCAGCCCTGAATTTATGTATTTAATCTGTTAACATCTATGAACGGCTTAGTTGCAGTCACAGGTTGAGAAAAAAAACCACTATGGTCCGGAAAAAATTTTATATATAATTTGTGTTTTCTAGTGTGAGAGGAATGAAGACTTATGTTGCTTTCAAGAAATACGGTAAACTCAACGTTTCGTCAGCAACCGCACTGCAAACAATAACAGCTGAAGTGTGAGCAATAAATAATTATATGGCTGATACTCCTAACGTAATCACAGTTCATGTTCAGAACAGGCCTCCAGCCTACTGCCGGACTGAACAATGAGGCGGGTATTAAAATATTTATATAAATATTCAAATATATAAATATTTATTATTGACTCCTTATTTTTTGCAGTCTGTTTCACTGCTCATGTGAATATAATGGGTTTTTAAATTACAATTTTAAAGTCTCTGCCTCACACTTTTAGCGCATTTTTTTATTACAGTAAAACCCCGTTGTACGAGCAACCTATAGTACGAGCAAACGGAGATACGAGCAAACTCGCTCGCAAAATATTACCCTGTTTTACGAGCAAATTTCGAAGGCACGAGCAAACCCACGCTGCCGGATCCCCGTTTTCGGCGGAGGGTAGCATGAGTCGCTTAGTTGATGACGTATCACTCGGTCACTCTCGTTGTTCAGTGCAGCAAAAACGTAACTTTTTTAGTTTTATAGTTTTATTTCACTAGAAATCTTGAAAAATGTCTCCCAAAAAAATCAGTGATGGTGCTGTGAAAACAAAAGTAAATAGAATTACCATGGAAACCGTGGAGGTTATGCGCGTGGTGCGCGTCTCACACTCGCAATCAACCACTACCACTATGTTTACATTACGGTAATTTGCGGTGTATTTGTTTGTTAAAATAGGCTACAAATACTTTTTAAGTGCCGAAAAAAGCGATCGAATGAGATCTTGGAACGGATTAAATCACTTTTACATTCATTCCTATGGGGAAAATCAGTTCGAACGTACGAGCAAATGGACATACGAGCAATTTCCAAGAACGAATTATGCTCGTACAACGGGGTTTCATTGTATCTAACTTCAAAACATAAACAAAAACTCCAAGATCCAGAGTTAGCGCAGTGACACTGTGGTTATGTACCACGTTCTGGAAATAAGTTTAGTTTTGCGCATGCACGAAAACACTAAAGAATCCATAGTGCTAGCATTAGCCGCTAACCAGGAAGTGGATTGCTGCTAACGTTAGCGCTATGGATTCCTTTTGGATTCTTCACACACACACACACACACACACACACACACACACACACACACACACACATCTGTATCCCAAAAATAGGGTCGAACAAATGTAAACTATTTAATTACATTTTTAAACTAATTAAATTGTATTTTATCAATTTATTTCGTGCTAATTTAATTAATTACTTAAATCAATGAATATAATAAGTGTACTGCACTCATTTAATCGATTCTATTTCGTTTTTATTCAATATTCTAAAATATTATTTTAGATATTTTTTAATTAAGCAGGCATTTTATTTAAAATTGTTGTAAAAATGTAAACGATCACAAATGTCAATAATAAACTGTGTTAATAAAAAATAACAAGAAATTTTATGTTTTGCATTTCTTTCTCCAACCGTACCGAAATTAACCCGAACCGCGACTTAAAAAAAACACCAAGGTACACACCGAACCGTGAATTTTGTGTACCGTTACACCCCTAATAAACAGAACTCCGATATTGTTACAAAAAACTGAGATATTTGCAGGTGATGTTGCTCACATCCATACAGAGAATGTACTCACTTCATAACTAGAGGCTTTCTCTCTGTCCAAGATGCCATTGATCTTGACAAAGCCGTTCTTTCTGCCTACGGTGAATAATCTTTCGTCCGCTGCAGGTCCTAGTAGAAAATAATCAATATCCGTCCTGATCTCTTCATCCGAACGGATCTGAAAACAAGCACATGCATTTTCAAATATTAATAAGTAAGACGTTATTTAACTGTTACTTGTTGCAACTGTTAAAGCATTTTACTGACATGCTGTTCTTTCATAGGTCAGGGGGGTATTAATTCTTTATTATTATCTATAGCAACCAAAGTGCACACAGCTTTATATTTGCATCCTTACTACGATACATTACAAAAACGAATATGTGTACGCTGAGTACACTTTCTGCCAGGGGGAAAGCTTCAGGACAGAGGTGTATCCATTTTGTGGTTTTTCTATAACATGATCAGCTGCATTTTCTTGTCTTATTAAATTCATATGAGAGGACAAAAGAGAATCTAATAATGCAGAGATTGCTTATGGGCTTTATAACATAAAGTAAAGATCATAGCAGGTACTAACTCGCTCTTTGGGCGTTCCGTGTCATCAAAAGTAATTGGAAGTGGATTAAAGAAAATCTTTTAATGCATTAAAAATTGTTAGCAAATTATTGCGGTAAAAAGACAATGAATCTTGAGGTTAGTGAGGAAAATCAACTCTCAATCATGGCCCAAGCCATGATTCCACCAAGCACCACCAGAATCTTGGGTGATCACAAAGTTGGACAATTGTATAGGATGTCTTTGGATGGGTTGGAGACAAAGATCTTGAGTGGGCTGCTATAGAGCTCTGTCCTCACCCCTATTGAGCACCTTCGGGATGAATTGGAATGCTGACTGCACCCCAGGCCTCCTCACTCTACCTGACTTTGAATGCATTAACTTTATTTACTTTACTAACTCCCTTGTGGCTATAGGAGCACAAATCTCTACAAGCCCACTCCAAAATCTAGTAGAACATCTTCCTAGAATAACGGAGGATAGTTTTAACAGCAAATGTGGACTAAAGGTGGAATCTGATATTTAAAGCACATATGATTCTTATAGTCAGGTGTCCACAAACCTTTTTCCCATATAGTATATTATTATAAAGACAATGCCTTTCTACTGAATTGTTTTGTTTGCACATGTGTACTTTATGTAGTTCTGTATGTAGGTCTGCTCATGTCCTAGTGAGATTTGTGTTATCGAGTGTACATTCGTGTTGTCGTAATGTTAGTGTTAAGATGATTCTCACACTGGTTCACACACATTCCTTTGTCTGTTCAGTGTCTATAGAATATTTACGATGTTAGTATGTAAGGTATACAGGGAGTCTTTATCTGGGCTCACATATCTCAGGCTAGTATATCCTCTTATCTTAACAGGAAACAACTTTAGGTCAGGCTTTCTTTCCAATGTGTATATATACGTGTCTGTTGCCTGCAATAAACCGAAGAACATTTCTCCATTTTGTGTGCTGGGTGATTCTTCCCTGATATCAGAAAAGGCACTACCGGCATCGCAGTTCGTACGGAAAACCTTTCCAAGAATTAAGTTTCATTTGGGCATGATAAAAATCTTACACTTACTTAATCACCTTGGTCATGGGAGAACGTTTTTCGTTTCAATGTGTCCTGTATCAACTGTATTCAGCTGAAATTAAAACGAAAGCCACTTGACTTGAAAATACTTCGGGTAATTATACATTTGTGCTTCTTAAAAAACTGATCATCTCATTAACGCCATACTAAAGTGTATCAAATGAAATAATAATGGCAAAATATTTTGCTGTATCCGTTTATATAACAGTTTTACTCTATTAGTGAACGTTACTGGCGAATTTAATTTATCATTGAAGTCTATGAAACTTCTGCCGTCTGAACGTGTGTATTGGGGTGAAGGGAGTTTTCAGTTTGCAAATTCATAGGCTGTGGATTTCGGGTTTAGGCGTTGTCGAATAACATTTTCTGTTCAACTGGCATGGTGAGCACTTTTATTATTCTATATTAATCAAATTTACCGATAGCAAAACAAGTCTGATATTACTGCAAGTCTACACTTGCCTTTGTGTATTTGTTCTGAAGCTGGCATACTAACATCAAAGTTTTGGATACGCAGAGTTGTTCTGTACCGAGCCTGAAATTCAACACTTAGTTGCCATACTCGAGAATGCTGAGTATGAGCCAAGCTACCTTGACTAGAAATATGGATGAATGGAGTTCTATGAGAATAGGAATGTCTTTGCAGGAAAACGCTGCAATATCTTTTGGTGGACATGGGGACGCTTTGCGCCTGTGCAACCTGGTCTTAAACGATTATCCTGTGATGTGAAGGTGTTAAATCCAATGTTAACCCTGTGATCCTCTCATTATACACTCTGGTGTTATAACAACCAACTCTGATCCTATGAGAAAAAGCAACTTATTAGATCAGCTTTTTTTTTGTGTCAAATTCGCTATATTTTTTTTTTTACCTGCAGGCAAACCGATACAGTTCTGCAAGTATTTGAAGGGAACCTTACAAAAACTTTTTAGCTTGTTGAAACTGAACCGAGTAATCCAGTAGTTTGTGAAGAAAATGGTCCATTTAATAGGAATTTTTTGTACGGGAACCCTGCTTAGTCACTTGTTCCTCGTTTTCAGGCCAAACACACAAATACATTCCTGCGAAGAGCACTAATTTTGTTTTCATACTTACTTAAATCTCAGCATGGCTTCGTCTAATTTGCATTTAAAAAACACATTCCACAAAAGGTAAAGCTCACAGAGAGCGTAAAGCAAACAAATAATAACTCAACAGTGACAGAGCACCTCTAAAAGGTAGCGTACTTTAAAGCCACCATAATCTTCCAATAATGCAGCTTAGCCCTTCGGATCATCAGCTGCCATGGACACATTAAAAACCATCCTCCTTTTACAGGAAAGAATTGATAGAGTTTTTAGTTTGCGTTTCAAGGAATGTTCCGTGATCTAATGTGAGTAATTCGAACAAATAAACAATTAACACGCAAGTCAAGTCATGTCAAGTTTATTTCTATAGCGTTTTTCACAACAGACATTGTCTCAAAGCAGCTTTACAGAATTTTAAGAGTGAACAATGTGTATTTATCCCTAATAAATGCGACTGTGGCAAGGAAAATCTCCCTTAGATGTTATGAGTAAGAAACCTTGAGAGGAACCAGACTCAAAAGGGGAACCCATCCTCATTTGGGATCACTCAACAACATAATCTGGTATACTGTATATCAATGAAGACCAATTCTATGATTTTTTATATTGTACAGGCTTTTTTTATTAGTACCTGCATTTTTACAAATCCCAAATCCCATATTTTCTCACAGGTCAGGATATCACTAATGATGCCTTCGTACACCGCTGGAGTGTTTTCGTATTTTGTTTCAGAAGATATAATCCAGGCTGTGACTGATAACACCAATGAGTACAGCTAAAATAACAGAGCATCCATGAACACCAATATAAAGGAAATAAAGCAAAAGTTTGGAAAATGATCCCAGCCAAAAGGTACACAAACCATCAGAGCTGCAAATACGCAAATACATGTATGGATATTTCCTCATAAAACAGAAAACGCTGCATGCACTGTGGTAAAAGCTGCACCAATGCACTCTGCAGCAAATACAATGTCATTGTGCAAGGACTAGACCTGCCTTTGGGACTATCACAATTAGTGAAAAAATCTGAACATATGGTTTATAATAAATTATTTTTTATAAAATATGACCTGTCCATTTATTAGTATTGCGTGATTTTATTGTATAGCTCTATAGACTACTGCCATGGGGCTACTTAAGCAGTAGTTCAGACAAACATTTGTTTAGACAGGGAGTGAAATCATTGAAATTCTGCTTGTTGATAGGCCCAATGTGACAATATTACAGTTCCCAAAAAACGTACCAAAATGAAAAAATCAAAACGTGAAAGCCCATTTATTTCTAAATATAGTTCCTTCTACAACAACATATAAATGGTGAGAACATTTTTTTTCAAGTTTGTTTTTTCTTCCATATTTGGGTCTTTGACGGTTAACATACATAAAGAAAGCATATTATTCATCGTTGTAGAAATGCGATCCAAACTGATATGACGCAGTGACAATCTGACAATAAATCACCACAAGTTTCATTCTTAAACCTACAGAGCCTGATATTAATAACACATCAATGTTAAAACTAGTAGTTATGATATATAGACATTAAGAACACTATAATCTAAAGCGATTTCTTGTTAGCAAACAGTTTTCAGTGGCTTCAATATCTAAGACGTATAATAGGAGTGAATATTCGTGCATATTCGAGCGTATGCCTAGAATCCATAATGGTACAATTCTTTTACATTTGTTTATAAGTGTGCTTTTAAGTTTTTTTACCATTTCATCATTTTGGCATATGGCTGAGCAAGGTTGTTTTTTTTAAAGAAACAGAAATAGATAATAAAAATCCCATGAAGTATCTATATACAATAATATTTGGCACAATGCTTTACTTGGCATCAATCATTTGTTATTGATCATTAGTTCGTTTTCATTAATCAACATACTTCCACTGTCAAAGTACAAAAGGATCCTGAAGAACCAGAATTCAACCCCCTTGGTGTCACAGTTCTCGGTTAAATGCAAATAAAGTGTAAATAAACAGGCCGCTCTATGCTTGTGTTAGCTGTACTGACTGGTTCTAGGTTCTGCATGAATAATAAAAAACACGGATGTGATCGCGTGATTACAGTGTACAGAACTACAGCTTGCCCTACTTTTAACTTTCACTTAGATAGCTTGAAGGGGCTTTTGGCGTTATTCCAACAACGTGAAATTCTGTGTGGGAAAAGGATGCAATTTCACTTTTATTATCCTATTAATTACTGTCAAAAGCAGTGAATTATGATTTTTCAAATCTTACTTTGAAAAACAAATGTCTCTCTGTACTTTGCGTCTGTGAGCAAAAAAGGAGGGATATTCAGCTGGATGCCACCCTTTATGTTTTGTCTCAAATATATATATATCAAGGTCAAAGACACAACTGACAGCACTGATTATATACTTAATCTGTACTTAATACTAATATTATTATATAGTAGTGTTAATATCGTGCCTTTTAAAACCATGTATTTTAAGAAATCCAGTGCAGCATATTTGCCTGATTGGAAGTACTTTGTAATAACAAAATGTTATTAATGGAATTACTATAAACAACCATAAGTACTCACTTTGGCAATAAATTCATCTCTGGTATAATCCACATTCTCATACAGCCTTCTTGGAGGAATGATCCATTCCCTTTTCTGTCGCCGGAGCGTTTGCTGCTCTCCTTCATCAGCTTCAACCCAGATTACCTACGCATGCACAAGCACAATCACACGTTCACAGTCATATTCATAAACTTAAATCACACTAGACAAAGTAAAATCCTGGTTCTTAGGAATCACTGCCAGTTCTACTGATGTGACTAACCAATTAATAACTATTATTATTGACTAATTACAGTAATTATTCTATTAGACTGACTGAGCATTTAATCGACCTTGCACATAAAACTTGACCAAACATGTGCAAACACCCTGAATCTACAATTTTAATGAAAAATACTGCTAAACAACCACAGGGCAGCTTATAAATCTCCATACATGAAGGGATTAAACACTTTATTTTCCCAACATATAATTGCCATTTCTTTGTAAGCAAACATTGCGTCACTACTAACGATGAACTCCTGGTAAGATGTCTACTGTTATGCATGTAACTGTACTTGAAATGCCATCATTTGAAAGCTTTTGATGTATAATATCTATATGCGCATCATTACCTATATGTGGCATTTTGAAAGGATATCTGAACAAAAAAAAGCAACATAAGCATAAAGTATTGTGATCATTTTGGCTGCAACCAATAGTTTTGACAGGAGATGCATGATGGGAGGTCTAGGCGCAACACACACACACACACACACACACACACACACACACACACACACACACACACACACACACACTGTATATCACTGACAATAAAAAATTATGCATTTATTTGATGAACCCATTTGAATAAAATCTATAAATTGAATTTGTGAACGACTTGTTTACAGGTTCGGATGTTAGTGCATAAAGTGCATTAACTAAACAAACAAACAAACAAACAAACAAACAAACAAACAAACAAAAGTGCCAATGAAAGGCGCGGAAAAAAAAAAACCCTACATATTATAATAAGTATATTTATAATGATTAATGTGTTAAAAAATTAAAAAAATCACATTTTTTAAGGTTTCTGGGGAATTCCAACCAAACAGTATCCTCCTCCCCTTCAAAGTAAACTCCCTAAGGCTTTTAACATGACCGCAACATTTCAGCTCTGATACAGAGAAGATCACAGCCCAGATAAGATCACAGCTATCTGTTCTTTTATGGTGTTAGCAAAAAAAAAAAAAAAAACAATCAAAAAGCTAAAGTAAGAAGACCCACAACCCCAATCAAACCAGACAGATATGAATAATGAAAAAAACAGAAGTTTTTTGGCTCTTTTCTTTTTCCCCCCAGAATCTACTCTTTCATCCTCAGAATCAATACTTACATTAGAACAAAAGCCGGTTATTAAAACACAGAAGATCAAAAAAGTCGCCATTTATTCCACATAAGCAGCAGGGTGTGTGTGTGTGTGTGTGTGTGTGTGTGTGTGTAACTGTGTTACTAAGCGCAGCTGGAGAGTTCTCTGCTATACTTTGTTTCCTGGGAGTGGGCGGAGCCTGGGGACGGCTTCCTTTTAACGCCATTGGTCACTGCATGAGAGGGCGTTACTCTCTGGGTCTCTCAAGACTCTTCACTGACCTGTACGCATATTACATGCACATGATATAGATGATTTCAAATTACAACACATAATCCAGCTTGTTGGGTTCATCCATGATTCAGCAAAGAGGGTTAAGGGCCTTTCTCAAGGGCCCAAAAGTTGCAAGTGGCATAGAGCTTGTACCGCAGACCTTCAAATCGGTAACCCAGAGCCTTAAACTTTGTACAAAGCGATTCTAATACTTCAGAAATATTTAATTATTCATTCATTCATTCATGCACTCATTTTTAGTATGTGTTTAAAATATTATAGAATATAGAATATATGGTATATTATATATACTTATTTGTAGTGGATTCGAGGTTGAATCGAAACAAACATATGTCAACCTGGAGGAACAGCACAAAGACAGTAAACCCAGGCTCAGGTTCACACCAGGTGCTGTGAGACGGCAAAGCTCAACAAAGTGACTTGGACATATGGCATGTGTGCTGAAGTAAATGTGTGTTTATAATATGTCTTAATCAAATAAATAAATCTGATCACACAGAAGGTGTTTTTTTCTAATATTTTGGGGGTTTACACAGGATGCTTTCTAATGTTCTTCTAGGAAGAAAATTAAATAAGAAAAGGTGAGTGAATGATGGTTTATCACCTGCTTATAAGTGATAATAGGAGCTAATGAGTTTTCTAAAGCAGGAATACATCCTGTATGGCAGTGGTCCACAACCACCAGGCCCCGGACTGGCACAGGTCCATGGGTCAATTGGTACCGGGTCACACAGAAAGAATAGATAACAACATTATTTTCATTTTATTTATTATCTGATGCTAAACGATGTTTTATTTTGGAAAATTCCCGGATTCTCCCTGCCACATCTGTCTATGACTCACTCTTGATGCATGTCAAGATGCCTCAGTCACATGTCTTACCTCCATCCTCTACCTTCTTAAAGGGGCTGCTCCGACCGCTAACACATAATACATTACCGCTAAATTCAAACCCCCAAGCTAGCAAAATGAACAAAAAACACACTAAAGACCGGTCTGTGAAAATATTGTCCGACATTAATCCTGTCCTTGGTGCAAAAAAATTTGGGGACCACTGCTGTATGGTTCACCACTCATCCATTGTACTATTGAGTTTTTGAGAGTTTGAAGAACAAAGGAGAACCTGGAGGAAACCCACGCAGAAAGTATCCCAAGCTCAGGATCAAACAGTCAAATGCGTTTCGTCATAAGTATGTTCAGATTAAAAAGAAACATAATAACTTTGTCTCTTTATACCACAGGCTGTTGTGTTGATTGATTTTCTATAACAGTAGCCCAGAAAGTAGTTTTGGCTGCGAGGTAGAATCACAGATAGAGAACCTCTCCTGTAATTAAACACACTCGTTCTTCTTCTCGTTCTATTTCTATAGCAACAATTTACAAATAGATTTATTGATAGTGTGGGGTTTCCTTTCTTTTTTAAATATCCCAAATGCAAACACAGTGCAGCAAATTTTAATTTGCAATGGGGAAGTCTTTAGTTGCACTTCGACTTTGCTTTCCTAGGGAACTCGAGCTGCGTCAACAACGCCTTGGAAACGCCAATGTGTGTGACCGTATTTTGAACCACGTATGTAATCTGTCCATCTGTATCACCAGTGGGGTGACGCCATGACCAGGAAGCTATAAAAGCACATGCCATGGAGACAGCGCTAACTTCTGTTTGTTCAGGAAGCAGGTAAGTAATGTAAAAAAAGAAGCAAGCAAACTTTCAGGCTGTGTGTAGCTTGTTTGTGGGTGGAGCATGCGCTGCCTGTTCTCAAGGGAGCCGACTGCTCCTCGCGGTTTTGGCAAAGAGTTGGTTGAGGTCGTGGGGCTCGTAAATGGACCTGGACCTTCATTTATTTAAGAGAATGTCTGTTTATACTGTATATGATAACAGAAGTGAATGTTTTGTGAAAAACATAACATAATGTTAAAAATACTGTAACTACTCTAATGTTTGCAAATTGCTAACTGATGTCTCATATATACAAAGTGTAAAATAAATTAACAGTCAGAATTGACAAAAAAATTACATTTACAAAACTAAACTGATCATAGACTATAAACAAGACTATGGCAGGCAAAGCAACAAACTGACATGCTATCAACAGAAGAAGAGATGCACAAACTGGAACTGAAACTGGTGCTGATTAAAGGTGAAAGAAGAATCAGGTGTGTGTGATTTATGACATGTGACAAGGAAAGGCTGCTGGGACATGGAGTTCCTGTGTTCTACCTGCTGCATTTTATATTTTCATTCATAAATAGAAGGGAAGGCAAGGAGATGTGGTGGTGGAATGAGGAAGTGCAGGAAAGCATAAAGAGAAAGAGGTTGGTGAAACAGGATTGGGATCGACAGAGTGATTAGAAAAGTAGACAGGAGTACAAGGAGATGCGGCAGCAGGTCAAGGGGGATGTGGCGAAAGCCAAGAAAAAGGCATATGAGGAGCTGTATGAGAAGTTGGACACAAAGGAAGGAGAAAACGATTTGTACCAATTGGCCAGGCAGAGGAACCGAGCTGGGAAGGATGTGCTGCAAGTTAGAGCAATAAAGGATAGAGATGGAAATGTGTTGGTACCGATCTTTAAGCATAAAGGAGATGTGCAGACCTGCAGTAACTACAGGGGAATTAATTTTAACAGTCACACCATAAAGTTATGGGAAAGAGTAGTGGAAGCCAAGCTGAGAGAAGAGGTGACCATCTTTGAGCAACAGTTTGGTTTCTTGCAAGGAAGGCACCACAAATGCATCATTTGCTTTGCGGATGTTGTTTGAAAAGTAAAGACGAGGACAGAAGGATTTAGAATTTGTGGATTTAGAGAAAGTGTACAACAGGGTGGAGAGAGAGGAGTTGTGGTATTGTTTGAAGAAGTCAGGTGTCAGAGAAGTATGTGAGGGTGGTGCAGGACATGTATGAGGACAGTGTGACAGCAGTAGGAACGACAGACTGGTTCAAGGTAGAGGTGGAACTGCATCAAGGATCGGCTCTGAGCCCTTTCCTGTTTAAAGTGGTGATAGATAGGTTGATGGACAAGGTCAGACAGGAGTCTCCGTGGCAAATGATGTTTGCGGATGATTTTGTGATTTGTGGTGAGAGTAGGGAGCAGGTTGAGAAGAGCCTGGAGAGGTGGAGGTACACGCTGGAGAGAAGGGGAATGAAAGTCAGTAGGAGTAAGACAGAGTACATATGTGTGAATGAGAGGGAGGGCAGTGGAGTGGTGCGGTTGCAGGGAGAAGAGGTGGAGAAGGTGGAGGAGTTCAGGTACCTGGGGTCAACAGTGCAAAGTAATGTAGAGTGTGTTAGAGAAGTGAAGAAAAGAGTGCAGGCAGGGTGGAGTGGGTGGAGAAGAGTGATGGCAGGAGTGATTTGTGATAGTAGGGTATCTGTGAGAGTAAAAGGGAAAGTTTATAGGACTGTGGTGAGACCTGCGATGTTGTACGGTTTAGACAGTGGCATTGAGTAAAAGACAGGAGGTGGAGCTGAAGGTTGCAGAACTGAAGATGCTGAGGTTTTCGTTGGGAGTGACGAGGATGGACAGGATTAGAAATTAGTTTATTAGAGAAACAGCACATGTAGGACTTTTTGGAGACAAGGTGAGGGAGGTGTGATTGAGATGGTTTGGACATGTGCAGAGGAGGGACATGGGGTATATTGGTAGGAGAATGCTGAGGATGGAGACACCAGGAAGGATGGAAAGAGGAAGACCAAGGAGGAGGTTTATGGATGTGGTGAGGGAAGACATGCAGGTAGTTGGTTTGAAAGAGGTGATCCGCTGTGGCGGCCCCTAATGGGAGCAGCTGAAAGAAGAAGAAGAGGAGGATAAATAAAACATTTATTTTTACACTGACATTTTGTATTTTGAGGTAAAGCCTTGAATGAGTCCTTCTAGTATAGTGCATACCTCTATTCACTTTGTTGATGATAAAAGCAGCACGTTCTTGTCTTAGAGAATTATTATGATAATAGAAATTGTCTCATTTTAGGAGTCCACAATAAGAGCTGCACTAAATTGGTTTAAATCATTGATTGATTAGTAGTTATTAACATCTGCTGATATTTCCTTTTCTTTGTTCACTAATTGATGTAAACATACTGTATCTTCAGTAAACCTGATGTTCTCTAGAGGGTTCACTTACTTCTTATATTGGATTGTTATTTATCCATGTTTTTAATGGCCTGATAATCACATTGTTACTAGCATAAATTGGCAAAAAAAATTAATTAAGGAGATACATAAATTTTCTGTATTGGCTGTGAATCAAAACCACATTTAGACAACAGAGTCGGGTTCAGCTGTCATTGCTTCATTTGCCCTGATGTGTAAAAGCAGAAAAAACTTGCTATAGCATGTTCAAACAGTAAAAACTTCATTCACATTAGGAACATACTGTCAGTTATGGTGAGGGGAAGGACCCAAATGCAGGATGAGAGCAGGTGAAAGGTTTTTAATAAAGAAACAGGCAGGGGGGAAAAACACAGGTCAAAAACAGTTCTAGGTTTAGAGCCAACAGTCAGAGAAATGGGGGCAAGGCAAAAACAGTCCGAAAAACAGTCCAGGGTTAAACACAGGAAAACAGGGCAATGCCGACAAAAGCAATTCCCCCCAAAAAAAACAGCTAAAAATTCAGAAAGCAAAACAGGGCAGAGCGAAAAAAAAAAACAGTACAGAGTCTAAGGGTACTAGGGAGGCAGAGCAGAGCAGAAGAGGGGTCAGGGGTCAGGGTCAGGATCAGGTTCAGCGTCAGGAACCAGAACAGGCAGGGTGGCAAGGGTATTCTCAGGGATTTAGGAAGCCGGTGAGATAATCTGGCTTGAGTAAATTTATTTGTTGTCTTTAAATAACCGGTGACATGGGAAAAAGAGGCAAGATGGCCGGCGACACGGAAGTGGGCGCTTCGAGTCCCTAAGACACATACATACTTTTATATACAAGATTGCTCGTCAAATTCATTATTCTTTTTGTCAACTTCACTGAACATAAGTATTTTGGGTGTGTTTTTTTTGGAGCTCCACTGGCTGTTGTGTAACGCTCTGAAACAGCTGCTTGTTATGAAAGCCATGTTCAGTTGCTAAGTTGCAAACTTGACATCTCTAAAAATGATAAATGGAACTGTTGCTTTTGTGTCTTCACTGTAACCCTAAATGTATGACTGTGTAATTTCCTCATAAGTCCAGCTCCTGATTTATTTTATGACAACTTCAAGCAAATGTTTCATACAAAACATTTGAAACATTAAGTAATGAATAACAGATTTGTACACATTCTTTCTTTCTTTCTTTCTTTCTTTCTTTCTTTCTTTCTTTCTTTCTTTCTTTCTTTCTTTCTTTCTTTCTTTCTTTCTCCTTCCTTTTTGGTACTCAAACACTGGACGTGTGGTCATGTCAGGGTGAAACTGACCCAAAACTTCAAAAACAAAGTGAAACAGTGAAAAAGTGAAACAAGGCGGTCCTTAACTCAGACACTCAAAGAGAGAGAAAGTGAAAGATAGAAATACCCCTATCTCTCTTTCCCTTTATTTAATTTAATGTCTTTCACTTCTCTCACACACAAACACAAAAAAATCACATACTTACTACCACTTTATCTATTATCACTCTATTCCGAATACCCTTAATAGCTTCTCTCTAGTCAATCACTCCAGAATCCCGTGCTCAGCCTGAGGAGGTATGACCTAACGTTCAAATCCTGTCTTTTCATGCAAGCTGACTGTAAATTTGCCAAAAGACAAAGGCGGATTTCAGGCAGAGTGATACAAAAACAGCAATAGCGAACAGTTTAGTCATCGAATCCTCTCACAGCCAAGTGAGAATATGTGTATGTGTGTATGGGACAGGAAAAAACAGGATGAGAGGAAAAGAAAGAGTGAGAGGACAGAACAAAAGTGGAGGAGAATACCAATAATTAAAATGCTTTAATTATTCACTTCTTCACTGCATTTGATTGATGATGTTTATATTGGCAAACGTCAGTTTGGCAGTTAGAAATTGTAGGCCTTTGTACAACTTCTCCTTACTTCAGTCACAACAGCAGACCTCGCAGGTTAATAATCAATAAGCAGTAAATGCAGAGTCACTGAAACATTTGTACTGAACAGAAACACGTAAGCATGCCTGCCTTTACAAGCTCCTTCAAACCTTTTGTTTTTGGAACTGGTGTATATGTTTGGCGTTCATGGGTCTGAATGAGAATTAATGTGTTGCATAAACAAATAAATTACCAAGAAAACATTGCTCTTAAGGACTCTTATACACCAAGCGGCCTGAGATCTGATCTCAAGCTATGCCAGATCTTATCTCTGTAGTTTCTGGGCGGGTTATGAGGAGCTGTTTGGTGGCACTGGACTTTCTAAGTTCCCACGACAAATACATAAGTCATTGAGATAACAAGGATCTAAAGGAGTTCCTTAAAGGTGTGTTCATGGTCCATTGGCCTATTTCAATTCAATTCAATTCAATTCATTTTTATTTGTATAGCGCTTTTAACAATGAACATTGTCTCAAAGCAGCTTTACACAGATAATGTGGTGATTAAAAGTAAATATGTTCTTTGTAAAGTAAGTTTGTCCCTGATGAGCAAATGTGGCAAGGAAAAACTCCCCGAGATGGCATAAGGAAGAAACCTTGAGAGGAACCAGACTCAAGAGGGAACCCATCCTCATCTGGGTTGCACCAAATGTCCATTTGAAGCAGATATACAAAGTTGCGGGGTACAGTGATGATGATCAGAAGCAAACTGCACTCCCGAGTCAGTGCAGCAGACCGCCGACACCAACTACAGTCCAATCCGTCCTCAAAGCACCTGTTCTACTCCGGAATTACATGGAATTACTATTCTGTGGACCTACTGTACTTTCTGAGAAACTTGGTTTGGGAGTTGCTCTGACTCAGATTGCAAGACCCTACAGAGGATAGTGAATATTTTATTAATAGCAACTAATTCAATAGCAAGTAAATAAATAATCAAAATAAAGTTCAGGATCCAGGGTTGTGGTGTCAAAGAAGAAGAAGAACAATAAAGCAGAAATAAAGTCAGGCCATTTCTTGGAATCCCCAAAAAACGCAGGCCACACACGATCCCGAGAATCCCTCTTTAGCCATCCGTGTAACGCCACATTCCTTCTTATTTTCTAAACAGTAGTATTTAAATCACATATAACTGCTTAATGACCCTCTTTCCTGACCACTATTTCAACTATCTGGCTATTTGTTCTTTCTGTCACACTTATTCCTCTTGACAAAACACCCCTCAAGAACAAGATATGTGTTGCTCATTGCTGCTTATGTGTGCTGATTCTAATCAACCATTAAGTGTTCGATTGTGGACCAGAGATAGTATTTTTCATGCATGACAGAAACGCACGATAATGTGGTTCAAAGCACAACACTGGAAAGATCAGCAGCATCTCTCTTCCCTCCATAATAGACGTTTACACCTCGTGCCGCATCAGCAAGGTAACCAGCAACGTGGTTGACCACCTTATACCCACTCTTCAGTCTCTGTGTAACATTGTTGTTCCACAAGCCTTCTGGCTCGTCAATGCAAAGGGACTGGACTAACACTCACACACACACACACACACACACACACACACACACACACACACACACACACACACACACACACACACACACACACACACACGCATACTCAAAACATCATGTGTGTACATTATTTATCAACTATTTTAAGTATTATTACATTAATTATTATATGGACAATTTATTGTATTTATTTATTGTATTTATTCATTGTATTTACTGCACGTTGTATTTACTGAACTGGTTGATGTAGCAATGTCACTGTGTTTATTATTGTCTTTTATTATTTCATAGAGCACCTTGGTCCAGGAGGAACATTGTTAAACGTTGTTTCACTGTGTACTTTACTGTAAATGGCTGAAATGACAGGTAAAGGGTTTTTTTCTTGACTTGAATGATACACTCTTGAAAATAAATGTGCCTGGAAAAAAAAACGCAACAATGGCAAAAAATTATTATTTTTTTCAGCAAAGAACCACCATTTTTCTAAGCAATTCTTTTGATGCACTATAAAGAACTAATCCCAAAGAACAAATCATTCCCACAAGAAGCAAAATTTACTATACTCATTTTTAAAATGAATTAACTCCCCTCTTTTACAGTATCATTCACAACTTAGGGGTCTCCATAGTGGCTCATCTGTCTCCATTCCACTCTGTCCTATACATCTGCCTTCATATCTTCCCTCACCACATCCATAAACCTCCTCCTCGGTCTTCCTCTTTTCCTCCTTCCTGGTGGCGCCATCCTCAGCATTCTTCTACCTGGGTACCCCATGTCCCTCCTCTGCACATGTCCAAACCATCTCAATCAGGTCTCTTTTACTTTGTCTTCCAAATGTCGTACATGGCCTGTCCCTCTAATAAACTCATTTCTACTCCTGTCCATCGTCATCACTCCCAATGGAAATCTCAACATCTTCAGCTCTGCTACCTCCAGCTCCACCTCCTGTCTTTTACTCAATGCCACTGTCTCTAAACCATACAACATCGCAGGTCTCACCACAGTCCTATAAACTTTCCCTTTCACTCTTGCAGATACTCTTCTATCACAAATCACTCCTGCTATCACTCTTCTCCACCCACTCCACCCTGCCTGCACTCTTTTCTTCAATTCTCTAACACACTCTCCATTACTTTGTACTGTTGACCCCAGGTACCTGAACTCCTCCACCTTCTCCACCTCTTCTCCCTGCAACCGCACCACTCCACTGCCCTCCCTCTCATTCACACACGTACTCTGTCTTACTCCTACTGACTTTCATTTCCTTTCTCTACCTGGTAAATAGTAGAATTTATTTACTTTATTTAGTTTTTTTTTCCAACCTTTTCAGTCCAATTTAATGAACCTGAATGTGATTATTGATTGTTAAAAACTTTTCTTTACTCGAAAGAACCATTTTTTCCCTCCACAATAAACCCTTTGTGAATAGGAAAGGTTCCACAGATGTTGAAGGCTTCTCAGAGAACCTTTTAAGAACCTTATTTTTTGAGCGAGTGGGTGGTATTGGGACGCATTAGCATTAAAGCAAGCGGCCAATTGTGTTCTTTACACTGTGTCACATTATTACTAAATGACGTCATTTGTTATAAAGATGATGGTGATCTCACAGAGTTCCTCAGGAATGTATTCTCGGTCCAGTCATTTTTGCATGTTGTTCTATTTGTTACCTTTAGCATTGTGAGTGTACCTTTATGGTTGCTGTCACACTTGTTATGGATAAACAAACTAATAAACAAACTAATTTGTCACAGAGATAAGATCTTTAGGAGTTCCTCAGGGGTGCGGTCATGTCAACGGCAGAAACAGTGTTACGTTCCACTAGGCAGCCTGCAAACGATCACGCCGATCACAACTCCACAAATGCCATCGAGAATGCCATTCTAGCTGCCAATTAATTACTTGTACTATCGCTACTACTACTCTTTTTGGGAAGTAAACAAATACTTTTGAGTGTGTAATGAAAGAGCACGCAAATACTTGGCCTTACCATTTAAAAGACAATCATTAAAAAAAGCCACCTGGTTACAAAACAAACCCTAAAAACTGTAGACTGATTTATCTTAAGTTTATAATCTTGAGTTCCAGTGTAGATTTATTCATCGATAGAGACTGAAAGAACATCGCTCTGTACAAGGGCGTCTGCTTAATGCCGTAAATGTAAATGAAACTCCTTCTTGGCTGCACAAGGCATTGTGATCAGCTGAAAAAGGCATTACAGATCCACACTTCAAAAAATAATCTCTTGGTAACAAGAGCATTCAAAAAACTTTGGGATACTCATTTCAACCTGCTATGATTTGTGGTACACTAATTCTAATCTCGGATATGACTTTAGTCATGCATTTAGTCTATTTGGAGGAGTTTTTCTGATAGCACTCATTCAGCTTTGCTCAACATTTACTCATGACTCACTTTCCCACAGCTCGTTGCGAAGTATGCGCTCAGTGTCTCATACCTGCATGTTGGACTAAAACAACTTTTACCAATGACTGCAAAACAACATGCTTTTTACCTTAAGGTGGGACTTTCCCACTTAAGCAGTCCACATTTTGCCAAACATTTCAAAATAAAGAAATAAAGAATGGACTGCATCACTACTACTGTGTCTGTGTTTCATTTAAGAAAATGCATTGTCATTTTAATTCATTTTCAACTCAACTACTTGCCCTAACACTTATCTACAAGTTGCGGTGCAGTAGTTCGATCCAGACATGCTGCCTTGTACTGTAGCTGTTCTAGCTAGCTAGCTAAACTAGCCAACTAGAAAGTATATCTTAAGAAAATGTATAGCTAATGTTAGCAAAACGTATAGCTGATATGAGTTAAATGTTCTGCCAGTTTAAATGGAATCAGAAAGGAAAGCATGCTTTAAAATGTTTTTCCAGAAGAATGGGCTTCAGTTTTATTCAGTCTTTTTCTAGTGCCACTACTAGACAACATCCACTTCATGTATTCCAGATACACATACACCCTAGGACTGGGATGTCAAACCAGATTTGGCCTGCGGGCCTGAGTTTGACACCCCAGTCCCAGGGTGTATGTGTATCTGGAATGTATTATATTTGGCCCACGAGATCATATCAAATGTGTATTAGTCAAACGCGCTCAAGTCAAAGTACGACTATGTGGGTGCTGCAGTTTCCATGTTTCCTCCACGACACACTGCTCCAACTCCGTGCCCAAGCTGCTAAAACGGTCTCTATGTTTGGCAGGACATTTCTGTGTAAGCAAATGTTCTCTTTAATGAAGATGAACAAAACACCACTCAGGAGTCTCACTGATGAACATCTTCACTCAATCCTGAGGATTTCCTCAGCTCAGAGCCCAAACCCCAGACATGATGCTCAGCTCAGAGCCTAAACACCAGACATGATGCTCAGCTCAGAGCCTAAACCCCAGACATGATGCTCAGCTCAGAGCCTAAACCCCAGACATGATGCACATGTATCTAAGAAGTGATGCAGGTATCTGAATTCAACTAATGTGCATCAAAGTAAATCAGAGTGTAGCAAACTGAGCTTGAATAAATGTTGTCTTTTTGCACCTTTTCTACATCAAGTCATGGACTGTAATGGTTGAAAATTGCTTTTTTTAATTAAAGGAAATTATTATTTTTGGTTGTTTTGTTGTTGCCCTGTGAAAAAAAGATTTACATTATAAAGGAATTTGAAAGGCTATAGAAAGGCTATAGGCTATTTGAGTTTGACACCCCTGCACTATTACATGGCATTGTGTTTCACCCCAACTAGGTTGTATTTGTAGCCAAGGCAGAGCACACAGGCTCAGGTAAAATTAGTGGTGTCAAGTATTTGAATAAATGTACTAAGACTGTAGCTATCAATTATTTTAGTAATCAAATATTCTAAAGATTATTTCAATGATTACTTGAGTAATCAGATAAGAAGTACTTTTTCTTTATTAAAAAGCAATATTAAATATACAAGAGAAAATAAGATGGGTCTCTTAAAATAAACAAGTGATTTGTTTCCTACATTTTTTTTTACATTTTATTAATACATATAATACATAATTATTAATTTATTGCTGCAATTGCATACAGAATTATCTGTAAAAACTAAACCCATTTAAGTGCATGTAATAAACATTTCTATTTTAGGAAAAAAACCCCTCACAAACTGCTTTTGGTTTTACACTAACATGTGTCTTGGTTCTGAGGACGTGTGCATCTGTTAGCCTACGTTCAATATAGTCAAATACTCAAGTACTGTTTAAATCAGAAACTGGAAGACTTTTACTCAAGTCATATTGGAATTGATGACTTTGAACATATAATGGGGTCAGTTTTGCAGTATGGTATCTATATTTTTAGATCATGACTTTCTCCTGGATCGCTTATAGAATTACATCGGCATTCACTGACAGGCATTAAACTGGTTTAAATCCTACCTGTCTGATCGTTTCAATTTAGTAAATTTAAATTGAGAACTATCCAGGTTAATGCGAGTTAAATATGGAGTGCCACAAGGTTCCGTTCTAGGACCCCTGTTTTTCACAATATGCATGCTCCCCTTGGGAAATATTATTAGAAGTTATGGGATTGTCTTCCACTGTTATACAGATGATACCCAGCTATATATCTCATCAAAACCAGACTAAACATCTTAATTGACCAGGTTAACTGCCAACACTACAAACATCCTGAACCATCTAGAGACGTACCAGCACCATTTGAATCCCATTTCATGTACAGTTTGGCATTGGACCGCTTTGAATGTTTAAAGGCTCTGGCTTGGAGGAGTTGGTGTTGGATCTATGATGATCTCAAATGTTGAGATATTTTATGAGTTGCTCAGAAGCTTCTGGTTCCACAAAGTCAACTGACAGTATAAGACTGTAGAAAGGACATTACTTATAATCACACGCTCATGGTAGTTCTCACGCTCCAGTGTTTTACATTGTTTTAAGATTTATAATCACACCCTTGACATCACCCAAATGAGGATGGTTCTTCTTTTGAGTCTGGGTACTCTCAAGGTTTGCCACAGTCGCCCCAGACTTGCTCATCACGGATAAATACACATGATTCACTTTAATTCTTAAGTTCTGTAAAGGTGCTTTGAGACAATGTACAATTTAAAAAGTGCTAATAAACTTGAACTTGAACTTTTTTTTTTTCTTCTTAATTCTTTTTATTGAAAAATCAACAATCACAGATACAAAAATGTAAACAGAAATTCTCAATTTTTCCTTTTTAAACAACAAAAAACACCCCCACCCCCCAAGACACAAACAAACCCCCAGACAAAGAATGCATGTAATTTTGGGCACAGAAAAAACATATGACTTAAATGACAGGGGCATGCATGACATCTGTCACATCTGTCCTCAACCCCAGGATAGATTTTTGCCTGTTTCGATTTGGAAAGATAAATTCTGTACAAAACCTTAAACTGAATCAGACTGAGGCGGGCACAGGAAGTGGTAGACCGTATTCTATCCACGGCCTTCTCCCACCGTTTGTCGCCAAACTGCAGCCTCAACTCCTCCTCCCAAGCGGTCCTGGTTTTATCTGTATTACAGCTATTGAGAGATAAAATGAAACTGTATATCCGGGAAATCAAACTACGCTGGTGTGGAGTAAACATGACTAAACTCTCCCAAGGTTGCTCGGGGGGTACAGAGGGAAAATTGGGAAGGCATTTAGACACAAAGCTGCGTACATGTTGTCTATATCCGATGCAAAGAAGCTCGTCCATGCGTTTATGACCTCCAGAATAGACTACTGTAGTGCATTACTAGGTGGATGTCCTGCGTCATTAATAAACAAGCTTCAGTTAGTCCAGAATGCAGCAGCCAGAGTTCTCACAAGGTCAAGAAAATATGATCACATAACCCCAATCCTATCGTCCCTACATTGGCTTCCTGTTAAGTTTCGAATAGACTACAAACTATTACTTCTCACTTATAAAGCACTAAATGGTTTGGCTCCCATGTATCAATCCAGTCTTTTAACACGCTACAATCCGCCACGCTCCCTGAGATCTCAAAACTCTGGGCTTCTAGTAGTTCCTAGAATAGCAAAGTCCACTAAAGGTGGTAGAGCATTTTCACATTTAGCTCCTAAACTCTGGAATAGTCTTCCTGACAGTGTTCGGGGCTCAGACACACTCACCCAGTTTAAGTGTAGATTAAAAACATATATTTTTAGCAAAGCCTACACATAACACACATCACATATCATAACCTTGTGCTCCAATACATCTGATCACATGCACATTATCAACTTGTGCTGTTAATATCATGAACAGCAGCTACGCTAATTCCTCTCCACTGCTTCTCTTTCTCTCCCCATCCCGAGACACCCTGAGGTTTGGCCAGCTTCAGTCACCTCCCACCTCGTGATGATAACGGACCTTTGAAGAAGTAGATGCCGAACTCGCAAACATCCCGAACCATCTGGAGACGTACCAGTGTCATTTGGATCCCGCTACATGTGTGGAGTTTTGACATTGGACCTCCTGGAGTGTTTAAAGGCTCTGGCATGGAGAAGCTGATGCTGGATCTGTGATGATCACAAATGCTGAGCTTATAAAACTAGGAGCTACTAACCATATAGACTGTATAAGGCTGCAGAAAGAACATCACTTATAATCTTATACTCCAGTGCTCATGTTAGTTCTCACTCTCCAGTGTTCTTTATTGTTGAAAGATTTATGATCCAACTCTTGATGTCATCCAAATGAGGATGGGTTCCCCTTTTGAGTCTGGTTCCTCTCAAGGTTTCTTCCTCATAACATCTAAGGGAGTTTTTCCTTGCAACAGTCGCCATGGCCGCTCATCAGGTACAAATTCACACCATTCACCTCAACTGTTGATTTGTGTAAAGCTGCTTTGAGACAATGTCTGTTGTGAAAAGCGCTATACAAATAAACTTGACTTGACTTGACTTGACTTGGAGATATCGAAAAAAAAATGTGCTGCATGCAGCCCATACTCTAAGGACAGGCTGGTGAAACTATTGAAGATGCCATCTTTGGACAAATTAGGAAGTTGCTTGATGCCTTTTTCATGCCATAGTGAGAAAGCTGAAGAACTTGAACTTTTACGTAAGTATGATTTTTAAGGTACTCTTTACACCTCTGGTTAATATGGTTTAAAAACATCCGAAGCTGTTTGATTCAATGCGGAAGCATGAACCTAGTAATTATCTGATAATTATCTTGACGGCCTTAATGTCATGCTCTTTTGAAATGTGGCTTGATTGAATAAAAAAATAAAAGTAAAGTAAACACATTCTAAAGAGTGATTTCACTGTGATTTCCTAATAATGAAACTACCCAGGCCAACCCCACCCTTACCGGAGATCATGTGCTGTCTTTTACAGGTGAATGAAGGTGAGAATTCAAATGAATCTGCGGGTATACACTCACCATTCACTTTAACAGGAACACCCCATACGCCAACTCGTTAATGCCGATATCTAATCGGCTAAAAATGTGGCTGAAACACAATGCCTAAAATCATTGGTGGGCGGTCAGGGTCAGCAAAGCCTTCTCTGCTGGCCTAAAGACTTTTAGAAGCACTGACCTACATTAACAACATATATGTCCATCTAATATTTGTTCCATCAAATTATATTAATTTGTTCCCAACAGTTTATTCTCTTCATTTCGTAGCATTTCTCTCGGCTGCACTGCTTCCAGTATGTGTATGTGTATGTTAGATTTTTTTGTCCAATCAGATTTCAGCCTCTATGTGCTGCCATGTCAATCTAATCTGCCCAGGGCCTTTAAAGTCTGTCCTGCTGGCCCTTTTACCATAGAGAATATTATGAAGGGGTCTGTTTTTTTAACCAATCAGATTTCAAATTCGCCTCACAGGGCAGCTAGCTGGCCTAGAATAGCGTCAGCATTTTTCTGTCCTCTGATTGGTTGGTCAGAGAGAAACTCTTACAGCCAAGTTCGACTGGCAAAACACGTGTGTAGCTCTGCACACATTAATACATATATTGCATTTTTGTATAGTATTGATGGTTTCTATAATTGTGACATGATGGGGATATTAAGAGGTGGATTAAGTCGGGTAAGTTCCCACTGAAGTCCCAGGTACCAAATGCACGGCCCGCCACTGCAAAAAATCATGCAGATATGAGTCTAAAGCTCCAGTTAATGTTTAAACCAAAGGTCAGATGTGGGTGTTGTCAACAGAATGGCTGGTTTGATTTCAGAAGGTGATGATCCCTTTGAAATTTCGCACACAATAGTCTGAGTAGTTTACTATAGACAAAAAAAAAAAACCCAATACAAAACAAAACAAACAACCATTAAGTCTTTTTGATTATAGAGGTTACAGGAAAATGGCCAGATTGGTGAATGAGGCTTGGCAGGATATAACAACTCATGTAAACTCTCTTTAATTTAATTCATTTCAATAAAATTTTATTTGTATAGCATTTTTAACAACGGACATTTTCTCAAAGCAGCTTTACAGAGATAAAGGTTATAAAATTGTATAAAGAGTGTATAAGTTTAGTGCCTTACAAGTTTGTTCCTCCTTTTAAGATCAACCCTAATTAGAGAGCCAGTGGTGACAATGGCGAGGAAAAATTCTCTGAGATAGCATGAGGAAGAAACTTTGAGAGGAACCAGATTTAAAAGTGAACCTGTCATTTTAAAAATGTGTAAAAATTTACGCAATGTTTCAGCCCTTATACCTTACAAGAAATTTCCTTTCAGTGATTACGTCATGGATTAGATTACAATGATCCTTGCTATGGTTGTGTGATTTGTATGTAAAAATGGCAAGTTTCATGATGAAACATCAGTCAATAGTGATGTATTACTTAGAGGCCACCCTTTCTGGAGGTAAGTAAAGACTGTGCAGGAAACTGAGTAGTCCAAATTCTGAAAGCTATGAGGTGGTTGATGACGATCATTTTTATAATCTTGCAGTGGTGAATTTCCTCAGAAGCTAGTATTTCACAATGTCATGGTATGGAAATGTTTGTAAAAACACAAAGACAAGAAAAAATGTAATGACACATTTTACTTCCATGGCTACTGGATTAATACCATGTAGCATGGTGTCACTTTTCTTAAGAAACAAGGTAGGGCAGACAGACAACGTGTGGTCAAAGTGTAGTGTAGCATGACATGCCACACCCAGAGCATGAGTGGATTCCTAATGCAGGTCGAGACAACCCAAGCTATTGCATTAAATCCTGGGAGAAAAAGAAGAAAACTAATCATTGTTCTCTAACCTACACTACAATTATACCAGCTCATTCACACACCTCCAGTGTAAATTATTTTTTTCCCCCATCTTTTTTTAACACCAGTGTTTGACCAATATTTACTACCAGCATGTGAGAAGTTCTCCCACTGACCTCATGTCACATTTATATTTAAACCCAACAGAAGTGCTATAGTGGAAGAGTGGAGTCTTTTTTCAAAAATAACTCCTCGTCTTAGTGCTTGGTAAAGAGGTAGCTTTTGGTCTTAGCGAATACAAATATATTAAATGCAGCCAAGCTACAATTTTTTTTATAAGATTAGGTGTTATTAGATATTTTTATGCTACAGGTAAACATTTCGATTATTTCAACTGGAAATTTTCCTCTTGGGCTCTTTAAAGTCTTACCTTTTTATCTCTATTTATTGATATTTCTTTTTCTTTTGATGTTTTATGGTTATGTTTTATTTGTCTTAAAAAAATTGTATAAAATACTATTTAAATTCAGAGACTTTTTCCTGTATCAAGAGATATTTTTCAAGAGAGCTGATGCACTTCCATACCATCAGAGATGCAGCTTTTTGAACTGAGCGCTGATAACAAGCCAGATGGTCCCACTCCTCTTTAGTCTGGAGAACGTTTTTAAAAAGAAATAAACACTTCAATTAATCTGACCACTGGAAACTTTTCCAATTTAGATTTTCACCCTTGTGCCTTGTGCACAGATATTTCTTCAGATTTGTGAACATTCGATAATATTATGTAATGTGAATAATGAGATTTTATTAAAATATAGAAAACGTTTCCTTTAGTCAAGATATCACTTTTCAAGATAATTGCAAAGCTGTCATTTTTAAATGAAATTTAAGGGAATACAGAACATATATGAAAAGTACACGCTACCTCTAGAAATGTTTCAAGCTTGATCTATTGGCAGATCAGTTTGCTTTTTTCTAGAAATAAATTTGTAAAATTTAAAAAATTACGAGCCAAAAGAACAAACAATTTCATGTTCAAATAAGTCAAAATGTCCAGATATACTCCACTTAATAATTGACTGTAATGTTAAAGATAGAAAATTCACCTCAACAAAGAAACAAAGAAACAAACTGTCAAGTTTGGGGTTTATTCCATGGATAGTTTAACAGGAGTGGAACCCAGTGTGTTGGAGTTTCATGCCCCAGGCATCCCTTTTAACCCTTAACGTCTGCATATAAATAACAGACGGGGCCTCACAGTCTACATTTATATTGGGTCTTCATGCTTAAATGTCTTCCCTCACGACCCAAAAGCCACTACACAGGACAGTCCTCTGGTCTCTCTCTCTCTCTCTCTCTCTCTCTCTCTCTCTCTCTCTCTCTCTCTCTCTCTCTCTCACTATCTCTCTCTCTCTCTCATTATTTTCTCAATTTCTCTTTCTTTATATGTATGTTTGTGTATAGTTTACTTCTATGTCATGTTTAGTACCATTAATTAAATGCTTTATATTCACAAGTGATTGTCTCTGCGTGCTGCTCACAATTTAAAGTCATTGAATACTGATTCTGCTACATGCTAATTTACAGCTAGTATGGTATAAAGTAGGGCATTGTTTCTTTCTTGGCTGGGGAGATAACCTTTCCTAAATTTAATACAATATTTTACTGTCTGCTCGGTGGAGGAACAGATCAAATAATTGTAACGTTGATTCTATTACCATTAATTCTGAGATCTAATCGAAATATTTATAATTAATTACAACCCGTTTTAATTACTCATAGATAGTTCTCTTTTTGCGAGCTAATTCGCTACTTTGCTGTTGTAGATCATCCAAGCTTTAATTTTGTGTGTTCTTTTCTGCTCATCATGATTGTAATGAGCGATTATTATTTGAGTTACTATATCTGCTTTTTCCCTCTGATCTCTAGCTCTGATTTGTCTCACCAGCTTGTATAAAACTCCACAGACTGTTGAGTAAAAATTCCAGGAGATCTGCATTTTCTGCAACACTAAAACCAGCCCATTGGAGAGTAATAACCATGCCAAAGTTAAAGTCTCAGAGATCACATTTTTTTGTTAATTTCTGATGTTCTAAACAAGAGCGTCTTGCACTGTATATATACAAATTTATGCACTGTGCTGCTGGATAATTAAATAAAAAGGCAGGTGTACAGTAAATCCTATTAATTAAGTACATGGGTGGATGACACACAGTTGAACGTCTACAAAGAATACATTGCAGTGATCCTCAAAAGATGTAATACGTACATGCCAACAGCCTGAACAAGCACCTGATTGGCCTCGGTGCAAAAAAGCTAAATTTTTCTGACTTTCATTTACCACATATGGCAGATGCAATTACCCAGTGTCACTTACAATTATACAACTAAGCAGTGGAAAGCCAATGGCCTTGCTGAATGGTCCAGCAGTGGCAGCTTGGTGGTGCTGGGATTTGAACTCACACCTTTCCAAATAGAAGTTAAGAACTAAACTCCCACTTTCTCACTTACTGATGTTGAAAAGGACACATGAATGTTAATGAAGACAGGTGGTTTTTCAGACATGCTTTTTATGTAGTTACCCAGAGTGTGCTGTTTGTCTCTGATTGTAATGTTAGTCATTACCTAGTAATGATAAATGTAGTAACTATTGATAACAATTCATGTGTAATAATAAAGCCTTTAGTATACTAGCTGAATGTGTAATTTCAGACTAAATTACACTGCAGATTTGTGCAGATCTCACTCATTATCATTATCATTATCAACAAGTCATATTACCCATTCCAGTGTCCATTTTGTACTCAGTTGCAGTCATCTGGACCATTCCTTGTGAGGAAAATGAGTATGGCAAGTGAAACAACCCATTTAGTGGCATAGTGTTATTGTTTGTCTTATCTCCAGATATTTGTTTTCAGGTAAATGCTCTTGAACAAACCAGTCATACTCGCCCTTCTGCTATGAGTTTTGAAATATTTGATGAGCAGCACTGACAAATTCACTTCACACCAGTGGCGAAAGTGAAAAGTTCATGCCGCTCTCATCATGACCTTTATAGTGTCTTGCATGGATCAGATGCAAATGTTAAAGTTTCTCCTCAGAGTTCTTAGCTGTTTTAACAACCAGAAAACACAGGGAAACCCTGGTTTGGATTAAATCAAAGGAAAGCAGATGGAAATGCCCCTGGCATTATTGGTTTCATGTAAGGGCTGGTTGTTTAGAAATCAGACTGTTTCATGAGTGAACATGTTTGGAGACCCACAGTCAGTAGTATTAATTGCTAGGTAAGATAGGGTTGCCTTGGATAATGTTTTCTTCATATGTTAAATTAGGATTATTTTCAGAGAAAGGCTGCAGAAGTCAGATCATTGTTTCAAGGCAAATGAAATTAGATTCAATTTCTGCTAAATAAGCGAAGAAATTCAAGTGCAGTGTATCATAAGCAGGGTATCAACAATGTACTGGAACATTTATGATACAGTATATTGCGATTACTGTGTGCTAGAAATGGGAGGCTATAAACTGTATGTCCTCAAAAAGCCATTCTGCACATAATGCACACCATTAAGTGTAGTGCACACTACAGTGAACCTCTTTCTTACTACTTATCAACAGGATATTGAATTTTTATAGTTTTAGGACTTTAGGACTTTTAGGAGTCCACTTGGATTGGAAATTTAGCGAAGAATCTCTAGGGCCTTATTTACCCATCCACTCTTTTCTCTGAGCTCCATGTAGATAGTCCTGCATATTTGCCTCAACTAATTTACATACATTTGTTATATTTCCATTGCATTTGCATTTAAAACAGCACAGGGACTGTAGCAATGATTTGCATTTTCACCGACAGCTTTCTGAGCAACGCGTCAAATGATCATTTGCACGGAAATGTAATCACAAGGTTCACATTAAACATTTGCACCTGTTGTATGCTTTTTGTCATGTGACTGCCACATGATTTTCTCCCAATAAATGTAGCTTCCTGTGAGTTTTTATTTTTAGGTTTTAAATGCTACTTTGTCACATTTATTTTATTCGCACATGCAATTTTCTTACATTTATTTTTGTCAAGTTTTCTTACATTTCTTTTTCGATTTGAATGTGATTTTTTTCATATTTCACACCTGCAATTATTTCCATTTCCTTCACTTTCGCAAGTGATTTTCTCACATTTCTTTTTTCATGTGACTTAATTTTGCCAATATTCATACATATATTTACACTTCACTGGTTTGACATGTTTTTTGAATAATTTGTAATCATTTGCAAGAAATTATTTATAGATCCCCTGGTGATCTAGTGGTTAGGATGCGGCGCTCTCACCGCTGCGGCCCGGGTTCGATCCCCGTTCAGGGAACCCAGCCCAGCCATTATGGTTGCACAAGCCAGTGCACTCTTAGTGCCGGTTCCGAACCCGGATAAATGGGGAGGGTTGCATTAGGAAGGGCATCCAGCGTAAAAACATGTGCCAAATCGAACATGTGGATGATCTGCTGTGGCGACCCTGATGGGAGAAGCCGAAAGAAAGTTTTTATATACAAGAAATGATATTTTTTTTCTCACACTTATTTTGTACTTATTTCTGAGTCAATAATGGAAACCATGAGTCAAAGCATGCATGTAATTTATGTTTACATTTTTCCCATGTCAGGGCCATAACACAAAATAAACAAAACACTGCCTGGACATGTGCTGAATATCGCTGTGTATTTTTCTGTCTATGTAAAACTACCTGCATTGTTGTGTGGCACTGAATTGTATATTAACAAGAGGGAAGATAAAAAATATTTGTGAAATGTCAAAAAGAACGTAACCCATACAAAGATTTTAGATGTCTGATATGTTGATAGATAGATAGATAGATAGATAGATAGATAGATAGATAGATAGATAGATGAATAGATAGATTGATTGATTGATTGATTGATTGATTGATTGATTGATTAATACTTTTTTCATCCCAATGGTAAATTTACAGCTTCCAGCAAACATCAGTAATAAGGATTGCAGTAAATTGTACAAAATACAAAATACTAAAAATGTAAAGGTAAGTCTGTGCAAGTTAAGTGTCTGTGCAAAAACTCAGTGTTGTTTCGAGTCCTGTGCGACTTCAAGTATTTTGAAGAGTTATTGGCAAACCGGATTGTTAATGTGCATAGTGTACAGTGTGTAGTGCAGTTCAGAACAGTGAGGAAAGTAGGTACAAAAGTTTATAGACATCTGAATTTAGCCTCTACTTGCTGTTATAATAACCTCAACTCTTCTGGGAAAATGTTTCACTGGGGTTCCACTGGTGTTGGGGTTTAGCAAAATGGGGATTAGTAAAATCAGGTACTGATAAAGGTGAGGTAAGAAGGCCTGGGTACAGTCAGTGTTCACATTTATCTCAAAGGTGTTGGATTAGGGCTGTGATCAGAGCTCTGTAGCAGGAGATCTTCCACTCCAACCCATGCAAAGCATATCTTCATGGTGCTGGATTTTTGCATGGGGGCATTGTTATGCTGGAACAGGTTTGGGTCTCCTACAGTAGGTCAAGTGGAGTGAAATTTTATGCTGCAGTATCCAAAAACATCGTATGCAACTGTAGTCACAATTTGGGAAAGAACCACATACAGTATGGCTGAAAAGTCAGGTATCCCAATACTTTTGTTCATTCAGTGTACATGCACATAAAATGTTATACAATGTTATAGAAAGTGTGTCAAATACAGAAGTTATTAAAATTCAGCACATACAATAAAGAAAATAGCTCTATGTTTTATGTACCAGAGACAAAATATTCTGTGGATAAAATACACAAAATGCATAAAATATTTAGTTAGTGAAATACACTACATAACATATTTAATATGTAATCTACATGAAATTAGCTAAATGAAGAAAAAAGAGGAAGAAAGAAATCCAGTACATGAACAAATGTAATAATAATATCAGTAATAATAATATTAATCACAATATTAAGACATTTTATGATACTAATAATAAAATGTGCAAAAGTACAAAAAATGTAGCATAGTAAGTATAATAAACTAATAGTAAAAATATTATGAACAATATAAAAACTTTATATATTTAGTAAATAAAATACTTACATAGAATACAAGTAAAATATTTCACCCAGAAACCATTCAGTAAAAGTCATTTACAGAACAAAGTGTGTAAAGGAAGAAAATGATGGATTGAGAGACTCCTCATACACGCATCCATTCTAAAGTCTGTAGTTTCTAATAATTGACACATATACGTAAACATGCTTTTCAGGGTTATAGGACATGGCTGTGGGTTGGAACTAAAGCTTTTATCGAAGGGTTTAATTTTCGGATAACGTGACAGCAGCAGGTGAGCATTGACACGGAAAAACCACGTCTGTTGATTTTTGACATTTTGATGACTGCAGTGTAAGAAAATACATGTTAAACAGGGAAAAATGATTGACATTACCAAAATTGTTATTTGCAAATGTAGTGCTCAGTCTGTCTCACAGTCTCATACTTGCGTGTCTGAGTTAAACACATGACCTAAATTCCTGAGGGACAGGAATGTCCTTCTGTATAATGTTCTAGGACGTCAGAACTGCTGGATGTAGTTGTATTATTTAATGAAGGTAATAATAATAATAATAATAATAATAATATTTACACTGTAAATATCAGCCAGTTATGACATAAAAAAAAAGCATCTACATTTTATTTTTATAGTAAGAAGGGAAAAAAAAAAGCCAATCAAATTACAAAAAATACTATACTACTATACACTGCCTGCACTTAAATTTATTTCCAATGTGTTGATTCTAAACTGAACAAAAGAGAAAAGTCTATTCATTAAGGTAAGTGACCTTATGCCCTGTGAGGAAGGTATTTGTATAGTGTTATTAATGTATTTTCTGCTACACTATTACAGATGTTTCTGCATGGCATGTCTGACATGTCCTAACTATTTCACCGTACGAACAAACAACGCGACATTAATCCCGCTGTCAAAGTATTAAATACGCCATTCACATGATGCCACTCATTTCTGACTGAAGGTGTTTAGAGGCTTAGCGTTATCGCACCGAGGAAATCTGCTCAAAGGCATGCTGGCGTACACCACACCCTTTCCTTAACAACTTTCAACAAAAACATGTGCTCATGGCCTGTGTTTCGACTGACAGGAACCCTCACTCCCCCTCTTCCCCTAGACAATTCAACTCGAGGATATCCTCACTTTACATTGTTTTGTGTCTCATTTTAAAAACAAATCATGTTGCAAATCACAATCTAGATGTTTGTTGAAGGGGAGGTGGAATGATTAAGGCACTGGACTTTTTGAATCCGAAGTTTGTGAGTTCAAATCGCAGCCACTCGGAATAATTTGCGAAATGAAATAAACATAAATGGAAATCTTTCAAATTGGATGTTGCTCTGTTGTTCTCCGGATTGGAAGTGGACCGTGATTATATTGTCCTCCTTCACTGTGGCGTAGCACAGAAACATTCCTACACGCTGAAAGCACTGAGGTCACACGGTCTCTCTCCCATAAATAGAGCACCAGATAAAGGTGTGAAACAGAGCACAGCATTCCACTAATAACGTCTCTACGACGACGCCTTATTCACGAGCGAATACTAGGAACAACACGAGGCTGTCAAAACGCAAGCAATAGAACATGATTTTCAAATAAACGCCCCCCAAGAAATGTTGGCGCTTGAGATTTGAGTTGGTTTGCTCATTATAAAAGCATCGCTGTTTTGGTTTGGGGGAGTGGAACGGTGGGGGATGTGGGGTGAGAGGGTACACCAGTGCACTTTGTGACCCTCAATATAATTCATTGTGTTAGAAAACACAAAAAAGGGTGTGTCTCACATTAAATGTGTAAAAAGGCTGGCTAAGGCATTGGACTCTGGACCAGAAGATCAGAAACTCAAATCCCAGCACCACCAAGCTTGGTATTTTTTTTTACAAGAATAGAATATTTGGTCTGGATTTTTGTGTGTGTGAGGAAATGTTCATATAAATGTAATACAAAAAAGTGATAGTTATCAACTCCATGAAAACAGTGTGAACCTTTAAACCTTGTAAAATATTTACTTTATTTTAAATTCAATTTTAAGTTTACTTTTGGTTACTCAATATTGAGGTAAAAAGGGGATCATACTGTAACATTAATTAAACCTTGTACATTGTTGCAGGGGAAGGTCCTTGCAGGAATTGTGAGACAATTTTGTGTGTGTGTGTGTGTGTGTGTGTGTGTGTGTGTGTGTGTGTGTGTGTGTGTGTGTGTGCTGCATCCTGGGTGAGGCGTTCGTGATTTGTGATAAATTAGATGTTATGACTTCAGAGAGAGTGCATGGTATTTCACATACAGCCAGGGAATGCAAGGCGTGACAAAGAAAAAAAAAAGAAAAACACTATCTCAAACATTAGGGTGTGTGTGTGTGTGTGTGTGTGTGTGTGTGTGTGTGTGTGTGTGTGTGTGTGTGTGTGTGTGTGTGTGTGTGTGTGTGTGTGTGTGTGTGTGTTTGTGTATCTGTTTGTCGATATAGTCTTCAGTTTGGTAAATAAAGCATTTAATAGAAACTAAAGCTAAATTAGTGAAGCATTCATCTCATTGTACACTGCTTTCTACCTACTGATTGTCTTATGATTTCCAGGATGCAGGAGTGACTAAGCAAACACACACACACACACACACACACACACACACACACACACACACACACACACACACACACACACACACACAGGAGTGCCAGGGTTCAGTGTGTGTGTGTGTGTGTGTGTGTGTGTGTGTGTGTGTGTGTGTGTGTGTGTGTGTGTAGGCTGAGGAATTAATTTTGGGGAACTGGCGCTCTCTGCTGGTGCTGAATCATATTCTATTGCCCAGTGATTGTGGAAGCAAAAGCACAATAAAGCAACATGTGTATTTTTCTGGTAAGATTATTTATATACACATAACAGCTTCTACACACTGTATAAATCAAATTTTATTTACCTTAAAAAATCATTCTGGGATTTCTGTATGTGATCCTTTATCTGTGTTGAACAGATAATCACCTTTAGGTTTTTCAATTACAAGAACAAATCCATCAAGTAACCCAACACCCCAAACTAGAGACCTGCACCGAGTGTGTATAGTAAAATACTCTTGTATGTGCAGATTACGGAAGAATAAAATAATTCGGTCTTCAATGGCCTTCAAAATATACAAAAATAAATAAATTACTAAGCACAATAGCAACAATAGCAATTAATTAAAACAGGCACATGGTAGAAAGCGAACACTAGATATTGTGATTTGTGGTGAGAGTAGGAAGCAGGTTGAGAAGAGCCTGGAGAGGTGGAGGTATGTGCTGGAGAGAAGGGGAATGAAAGTCAGTAGGAGTAAGACAGAGTACATGTGTGTGAATGAGAGGGAGGGCAGTGGAGTGGTGCGGTTGCAGGGAGAAGAGGTGGAGAAGGTGGAGGAGTTCAGGTACCTGGGGTCAACAGTGCAAAGTAATGGAGAGTGTGTTAGAGAAGTGAAGAAAAGAGTGCAGGCAGGGTGGAGTGGGTGGAGAAGAGTGATAGCAGGAGCGATTTGTGATAGAAGAGTATCTGTGAGAGTAAAAGGGAAAGTTTATAGGACTGTGGTGAGACCTGAGATGTTGTATGGATTAGAGACAGTGGCACTGAGTAAAAGACAGGAGCTGAAGATGTTGAGGTGTTCAGGATGGACAGGATTAGAAATTAGTTTATTAGAGGGACAGCACATGTAGGACGTTTTGAAGACAACGCAAAAGAGGCCTAATTGAGATGGTTTGGAAATGTGTAGAGGAGGAACATGGGGTATATCAGTAGGAGAATGCTGAGGATGGAGCCACCAGGAGGGAGGAAAAGAGGAAGACCAAGGAGGACGTTTATGGATGTGGTGAGGGAAGACATGTTGGTTTAAAAGAGGCAGATGTAGAGATATGCTTGCATTGTATCCTAGGAATGTCCATCATGTAGAGCATGCTATATACAGACATGCTATTCAAACAAAAGTATTGGGACACCTGACTTTTCTAGCCATATGTGATTCTTCCCCAAACTATTACCACACAATATTATAGAATCTTCTGAATCTTCAGTCTTTGGATACAATAGCATTCAATGTTTTTCCCTCACTTGAGTGAGGAGACCAAAACCTGTTCCTGCATGACAATACCTCTGTGCACACAGCCAGCTCCATGAAGATATACTTTACATGGGTTGGAGTATAAGATCTTCTGTTATACAACTCTGTCCTCAACCCTTTTAAACACCTTTGGGATGAATTGTTCATGCTGACCACACCCCAAGCCTCCTCACCTCGCCCTACCGTACATCAGTACTTGACTTTACTATCACCCATAGCTGAATGAACACAAATCTTCACATCTAGTGGAACATCTTACAAATAGGGAATAGGTGTGAAATGGCATGTTTAAAAAACACATACGAATCTTATGGTCAGGTCCACAAACATTTGCCTATACAGTGTTGATAAGTCTATTGACATATTTAGGGCTATAAGAATATAGGGGGGGGGGGGGGGGGGGGATGGAGATGGGGGGGCTGTTGTACTAAAAAATGTATGTTACCAAAACTATCCAATGCTTCTTTAAGGAGCGTAAGTGTGTACGCTGTAGATTTTGAGGTGTATAGCAATTTCATGCGTTGTTACCTCTTTGTGCAAAATAAACAGAGATACATAGTGAGTTTAATCAAATTTGTCTGACTCAATGCAGATGTAGATTTTATGTTTCAGCAGGAGCGTGTTGGATACATTACACATGGGATGTCATCCTCTGAAAAATTAAGAGCTAAGCATATATTCATTAATTAATTCATTCATAAAAATTAAACCATAATAGTTTTCAGCTACAATGCTGACATATGGAAGATCAGAGCCCTAAGGTAAAACCAGGCCAGTGGTGCAGGTGTGATTAACAATATAAAATAGAATTGCAGAATAGCCTTTATGTGTCACATATATATTACAGCACAGTGAAATTCATTTTTTCGCATATCTGAAAATGTTCAGAAGCTGGGGTTAGAGCGCAGGGTCAGCAATGATACAGCACCCCTGGAGCACAGAGGATTAGGGGGCTTGCTCTCACAGAGGGTTAAGGGCCTTGCCCCTATATTTACCATGAAACATTTTGCACATTTACGTCATTGATGGGATTTCAACTCGTGATCTTTAGATCCAGAGTCAATTGCTTAAACTACTAACTACCTCCCCACTAAAAAAATTATATGAAAAGGTTTTGAATATTCCATACACACATAGTGCATATGAAATATTTCTGTTTTATAAACAAAACCCAAATGGTAATGTACATGGAAGGACTGTTGTATAATGCTATTATCTATCTGTTTATTTACATTTACAGCATTTGGCACCAGACACAGCTGTTTCAGATTCTCCTGGTCTATGGCCTAAACGGAGAAGGATAGTATGCCTGAAACCTAACAGGTTGTGGGATGACCGAGGGCATCTTAGGGACCTAACCCACTCTAGGAAGCAGGAAGGCACTGGCCATGCCTGGAGTAAATTTCAGAAAAGAGAGGGCCACAGAGAGGGCCTGTAAATCACCTACTCTCATTAGAGAGCAGATAGCTTGCAGTAGCACAGTCTTGACTGTGAGATGCCTCCATGAAGCCTTGGCCAGGGGGTCGAAGGGGGGGCTTAGATAGAGCCTACAGCACAATGGGCAGGTCCCACCCAGGCACTCTAGGTCTAGGTGGCGTGAAGAAAAAGCATCAGAAGCGAGTCTCTGCTCAGAGATTGCCCCATTACGGGGGCATGATATGCCGAAACGGCGGACTTGTAGACTTTGAGGGTGGACAGAGCCAACCCTTTTGCGAACTGTTCCTGCAGAAACTCCAGCACTGAACCGACTGGGCAGTGGACGGGGTCAAATTGGTGCTGAGCACACCACACAGTGAACAGATGCCATCTCGCGGAATATGACCTCCTCGTGGAGGAATAGAGAATGGTTTCTGAAATGGAGAATGGTCTCTACCACCTTGGGTTAGAGGCCTCACTTTAGGAGCTGTGCCCACTCAGGGGTCACAGCCACAATCTTAATAACTCTGGGTGGGGGTGGACAATTGCAAACCATGCTTGAAAGAGGAGATACCTTTTCAGAGGCTAATCGAGGCGAGCTACCAGGTCCGTGAGCCATAGTCTGCCCGGCTACCGTGGAGCCACCAGTAGGAGATGGACTTCGTTTTGGCGAACTCTTTAGAACTCTTCAAACAGGTCCACCTGTCGAATCTATCCCATCTCTCTTAGTGTGCCATAGTAGATGGGGCCCTTCCTGTAGAGGGGATACCCATATTATGGAGGGAACTACGTTATGGAAATAGTAACAGCTGACCAAGGGCAAAAAAAAATAAAAATCCTAAAATCCACCTTTAGACTCTAAACAGCCAAAGAAAACTGAAGCTCATGTCCACCTTTTATTTTTTAGCATAAGCACAGTACAGAATTAATAGTGATGATTAGGTTCCACATAAATACAGTAATATATCATCTTCCACTTCAACCCATGTAATATCTTTATCTAGCTGGTTTTGTGCACAGACGCAAGGTTTGTGTCTCCTAGCTCAAGCGAAGTAAAAATGTAATGCTACATTGACATCTTATGCAATTGTCCGCCTCCAACTTTGTGGTTAAAACTTGAAAGTAACTTTCACAAAAATGAAATAATGTGACTTTCTCGTGACCCACACTAAAGTCACGTATAAGTCTGGCAGGGCTGCTGGTCGTCTCAGACAGTCTCGCTCAATCTAGATTGACAGATAGAGAACTCCCAGGCTCACATCCCATATCTGTGCCTTCAGGACCTTTAGATGCCAGCAGACACCACCAGAAGGAGTCTGCACTCTTGGTGGAACCTTCAGTAATGTTGTGGCAGTCTTAGGTAAGAAAGTCCAACACATAGTCTCAGAGTGAGAAATCCATAAATCTTTTAACTTTCATAAGCCAGTGCTTTTTTCTCAAAAAACATCTGAGATAATCCAAAATAATGATTTTCCTTTAACAGCACAAGACGCCGCAGTTTATGCCTCACTTTGCAAATTGGGTCTTAAATATTTGGATTTACGCTCAGTTGTTCATTTATTTACAGTGATATGAAATATATTATAATATAATATATTTTATTACATTATATTATATTATATATTTTCACATGACATCTGAAAAAATATTTTTTTTAAAGGTTTTTATATTGTCTTATTTTTATTTTATTTTTTATAATTTTTTTCTATGTAAATTGAAAGCATAGTAATTTCAGAGGTTTGCACAACTAAGTATTACTTCACTAAAAGCTCCTGGGTAAAAGCCCTTTATTGTGTGTGTGATTGGGGACAAGTGAGCATAATCAAAAGACTTGCTTATGGCGAATGTATTAATGGCAATATATTTTAATAAGCGTAATGTGTAGGCTGCCCAGACACATAATAAAGATGTTTATTAAAAATAAATTGTAGGACGCAGCAGGTTCTTGTCCTGGGATTAATATGCACATAGCAATAATCCCACCAAGGAGAGAAGCATAAGAGTCCATATTGAGATATGAGGTTTCTAAATATACCATGTGGACAAACTGACTGTGGACACCTGACCATTTTGGTAGGTGCATTTCAAACATCCCATTCCACATGTAGTACCTATTAGCTGTTATAATAAGCTCCACTCTTCTGGGAAGGTGTTCTCCTAGATTTTGTGAAGATTTGTATTCAATAGTAAAGTTATGGACTGATGTAGGTGATGTGAGGAGGCCTTGTACAGTCAGTGTTTCGATTGCTCCCAATAGTGTTCAATTCAGTTCTCTATAGCAGGAGATTCTCCACCCCAACTTATGTAAAGCCTATCTTCATGGAGATGGCTTTGTGCACAGGGGTCATTTATATGCTGGGAAAGTTTTGAGTCTCTTAGTTCAAGTGAAGCGAGAATATAATTCTACTGCATCCACTGACTTCCTATAGAACTGTGTGCCTCCAACTTTGTACATACGACTGGAAAAGACAGGTATCCTAATACTTTTGTCCATATACTGTATATTCTCTCTTAACAGTTTTTACACTGATGGTATTTTTAGAATGTTCCTCACATGAACCAAAACTTGGTAAGTTCACGGGTTTGCAGGAATTAAGTGTTACTTTGCAATGAGCTCTTGGGTGAGGGACCATTTAATGTGTGTACAATTTCGTAAAATTTAAATTCTGGGTATAGTGTCTAAAAAAGTCCTGGAACTAATTTGCACAATACTAGCTCAGAAAAAAAAGGAGAGAGAGAAAAAGGAGAAGAGAGATTCACAAGAGTCTATGTTGAAATATGAGGATACACTGCATATGCATGTGTATTTCAGAGAGGCGTGTATAATTCTTAACAATAATTTAGAGAACAGGATGGAGCAAGGGATATGGGATATGATCTCAACCTCATCGCGGCTGGAAGAAGACTGACACACGCTTTTTATCATTCCGTCCGGCTGAATACAAATTAATTTTAGAACAAAAGGTTTACTGTCTGCATTTCAAGTGTGTGTGTGGGTGTAAGATATTTAGTCTGGACTAAGTCAAGTCTGTTTATGACAGGAGGTAATGCCTTTTATAGGAGCTGACGCTAGTTTAATGGACCATCAATCTATTCACATCAGTGATGTGTAGTGTTAAACCTTTGCACTGCTTTTTTTTTTACTGAGTGACTTGCTTATGATTAACAAGATGCAGGAATGACTAAGCCAACACACACACACACACACACACACACACACACACACACACACACACACACACACACACACACACACGTGTGTGTAGGAGTGCAGAAGTGGGCGTGCTGTAAGTAGCTGAGAAATGATTTCGGGGGAACTGGCTCTCTCTGCTGACACTGAATTACATTATACGGAAAGCTGATTGGCGAAGCACAAGTAACATCTGGAACAAAATCATATTAAAGCAATATACAGACTTTTATTTAACACCAGCAGAAAGCAAGAGTCCTTACCAGAAACTAAAGAATATAACCACATTACGCTTTTCTTATTAAATTTACACTGGCTCCCAATCAAATCTTACACTGATTATAAAATCCTACTGCTGACATATAAAGCACTAAATGGTCCTGTGCCACTGTAACTAAGAAAACTTTTTGGTCGATTATGAGCTAAAATGCCTACTTCGATCATGAGGTGCAGGCTATTTGTTGGTACCTGGAATAGTAAAGAGTCCAGCAGGGGGCAGAGCTTTCTCTTACAAAACCCACAGGTATGGAACAGACTTCAAATTAGTGTTCAAGACTCAAGACTCAAGTCTCAGTGTTGAAGTCTTTATATAATTAATATGTATTTTAACACATCTTGAATGCCAGCAAAAGTAAACCATATACGTATATATCATGTCAGCCATCCCAGATGTCTATTTTTAACTCTTCCTCCTACTTGTCTATTTTCACATGCATCACATTCAGTCCAACCTCGACAAAACATCATCTAAAGAATGTTAATAATCCAAATGATTTGCTTGTTATGTGCCTGCAACAGATCTGACACCGAAGCAGACAAACAGGAAGTTACATTAAACAACTCGATCTTCATCCAGTAATAGAAAGAAAAGTAATTAATGTTCAAAAGCGTTTTTTTTTCCTTTTCATTCCTACCAGGAACAATAAAATGCAGCTGTATTTTCATCTCAAAGAGTCATGACCAGTGTAAAGAATCATATAATGAAATTTTGGTTTCAGGTTGGAGAGATACAGAAAGTTGTTGCCATGGTGTAATGTCATGTCATTCAACATCAGATTTTCCTGCCAGGAAACACAATCTTTATTAAGCAGGTGGGAGAGAAAACCCTTTCTCTGTGTACTTTGTGTCCCCGTTCATTCATTCAGTCTCCGTATATATAATAATGTGTATAGGGAGTTTTTCCCTGCCACATTCACCCCAGACTTGCTCATCAGGGAGAATTACACATCTCCGAATTACAATTCTTATATTCTGTAAAGCTGCTTTGAGACAATGTCCATTGGAAAAAGCGCTATAGAAATAAACTTGAACTTTTTGGTTCTCCTCACCAGGGTGTCACCACACATGCTGGATGCCATCTGAGCCAAATAATTTTATCTTAGTCTCATCAGACCACATGACAAGGTTCCAGTAATTCATGCTCTTGAACAGGTCGTCTTCAGCAAACTGTTTGCAGGTTTTCTCGAGAGCCAGCCTCAGAAGAGGCTCGTTCTTGGACGACGGCCTGCAAATTGATTTGTTGCAGTGTGTGGCGTATGGTCTGAACACTGACAAGCAGACCTTCCGCTTCTGCAACCTCTTAAGCAATGCTGCAGCACGCATACATCTGTTTTTTTCACCTTCTGCATTTTTTTTTTAAATTTTTTACCATTTTTTTTTTAATTACCTAGCTAATTAATTAATATTATTCGCCAACAACAACAACAACAACAAAATGAAGAAGAATAAAAACAATAACAATTGCAGCTTTTTTACTCATAATGAATCTGTTTATCTCTATAAATAATTTATGACTGAGTTGAACATGCGGTCATTCACTATTTATTTTCAGTGATTTGGTGGATGGGGAAAATGCCCAGCACATGATTTCTAATCTCTTATGCAGGTCTGTATTAAAGCTCAATATTACAAGTAAAATCTTTACTTGTAAATTATGTATAAAAGATTAATATTTGATATTGTGTTGAGGTATATATCATTTGTGTGATTTATGAATGATAATGATGATCGACCAGCAAATCACAAACTACATGCAGTAGAGATCCTCTGGTAATAATAACATTAAATAATAACCTCCTGGTGCAAAACTAGTTCGAACCAAATTAGGACGAAAAACAATTTTCTCTTATCTAAAGCCCTAATTAAACTGGATTGGGTATAAAAGGTAAGCTAGTGTCAGATCAATATGCTAGTTATCTAGGGGATATTCTGTTCAAATCAGTCATGTTAGTCCATTATGTTTACAGAGTGGTCATGTGCCTGGGAAATACAGTCTATACAGGGAGCAGTAAAAACAACCCCAGGTAAAATACAATATATCTTGTCCGAACTGTGAAGAAAGATCTTGCAATCCTTTAATTTAGGTCCCTCGAAAAAGCACTTGCTACTGTAATTTCATTCGAATCAGTGATAATTACCCCAGCCCACCTCCAGTATCATTAATTTAAGATATTTCCGGAAAACTCTGGAAATCTAGTTATAACCATACTTTACAGTGAAAAAGCTGAACCTGAAAGTAAATGGTACGATCTTTAAACTGCTTCAGTTTCAAAAGTTGAAGTCTAACATCCACCGTGACATTTAAACGCTGGCGTCGTTTAACAAAAGCTCATGCTGAACCTCTTGTAGATTGCAGGTAATGTGACAGTAATAACAGGATCAGGCGAGGAAGAAACACTCCCCTATTCTTCAGAAAGTTGCCCAGTTGTGAGCAGTCATTTCCGGACGTTCCTTCTCCAACTCCCTAAGGGTCTAATTAGTGCCATCTCAAGGAGGCTTTCCTTCCATGCTCCACAGTCTAGTGCTGAAGAACACCTCATTCATTAGAGACACAGTTGTGATTTTTGGAGTAACAAAGAGGTACATTAACTGTGGCACACAATCTCTTTAAGAATGAAATAAAGACCTGCCTATTCAAATGGAAATCTATAGGCTGTAAAAACTCCAAACCCCTAAAAAGACTAAGCCTACCTTAGAAAACACATCCTCAGGCATCTGAAATAGATTAAAAAAAAAAGGCCAATATATATATTTAGCAGGAGTAGATGAGTTCAGGTGATGAACTGCCTGCCTGCAGTCTAGACCTTTCACCATATGAAAATAAATTTGCTCATCATAAAACAAAAAACACAACAAAGAACACCCAGAAATTTTGAGCAGCTACAATCCTGTTTTAGACACATATGGGACAACATTCCTTTCCCAAAACCTCAGCATCTGGTCTCCTCAGTTTCAAGATATATATAGACAGAAGACGTGATGCTACCGGAACCTGTCACAACTTTTTTTGAGTTTTTGGAGTTGCAGAAATCAAATTTAAAATGGCCTTGTTTTTTTCTATAAAATGGTATATATTCTCAGTTTAAACATTTTATTTGATATGATATGATATGATTGATATGATATGATATGTTAATGTTTGATGTGTTCTGTTGTGAATATATATACTGTTCAAACATTATTATTAAAAATATAAATAAATAAATATATACAGTAAGAGGCGAAATCAAAACCTTCAGCACAACAAACATTTATTCCTGATGTCCTTTTTTAAAGTGGACATACACAATAATAAACTCCACTGAAATTTTTTTTTTTTAATTCAATAAACATTCGTTTTACTGATGCGCCAAATCTTAAATCAAGAAACAAATCCGCCATGATGTAAACATCTGTCAATTACAACTGTCCATGTGGAAACATAGCAAAAGTTCTGTTTGGTGTCCTGATGATTTATGTCATTAAAGACACCATAATTACTTTTACAAGAATATTTTGCCAAGTCAAGTCAAGTCAAGTTTATTTCTATAGCACTTTTCACAACAGACATTGTCTCAAAGCAGCTTTAAAGAAATCAACAGTTAAGGTTAATGATGTGTATTTATCCCTGATGAGCAAGCCGTGGTGACTGTGGCAAGGAAAAACTCCCTTAGATGTAATGAGGAAGAAACCTTGAGAGGAACCAGACTCAAAAAGGGAACCCATCCTCAGTTGGGTGACATCAAGAGTTTGAACATAAATCCTTCAACAATACAGAGCACTGAAGAGTGAGAGTGATTTTGTCTTTATTCAATTCAATTCATTTTTATTTTCATTTTTCAACAATGAACATTGTCTCAAAGCAGCTTTACACAGATGTTGAGTTTGGTTTCACTAATAATAAACATTATCCATATGTGTCCATGCCTATGTTTATTAGACTAATAAAAACTTGAAAAGTATTAATTTAAGGTACATTTAGAACAGATAAAAAGTGTGATTAAGTTGCGATTAATCACAAATTTAAATCATGACAATCATGTGATTATATTAGGTATATATTTATATAGGGGGAAGAAATGCGAAACATAACATTGCTTGTCACTTTTTATTAACACAGTTTATTATTATAAATATTTGTAAACAGTTCACATTTTTAAAACTATTTTAAATAACATGCCTGCTTGGTTTAATATTATATTAAATAATATAAAATAATATTTGATAAAAAATCAAATACAATAAATCAAATGAATGCAACACACTTTTTAATTAAAAAGATGAAATTCAGTAATTAATTAAATTGCCACAAATAAAACTGATAAAAAAAATGTAATCAATTGAAACATTCAATGTCTGAATGTCTTCATTCCTTCCATCCTTTGTTCATTCACTTGCTTGATATGTGGACTATTTAGGATTTCCTCCTTTTATAAGACATTCTTGAAGCTAGACATAAAACACTACGGTATCCATAGCACTAGCGTTAGCCGATATCTGCTTCCTGGTTAGCGGCTAATGCTAGCACCTTGGATTCTTCAGCGTTTTCACGCATGTGCAAAACAATTTCCGGTACGGAGCGAGTAGCCAAAATGACACTGCGCTAACTTTAGATTCTTACCACACGGAAATCTTATTTATCTTATTTGAATTGTTTGTTTCTATTCAAAAAAGAGCTTTAATATCAGTGTTAAATAGTCCCATTAGCCCTATGATCCATATTTTCACATAGTAACTAATTCCATAACTCAAAATCAGCTATCTCATATATTATGTTGTACTTTAATGTATCATGAATGGTGTGACATAATATATTAAAGTATATGTATCCTACAGATGTATAAAAACATTAGATAGTAAGTTAGAAAAAGGTTTTCCACATGTTTGTACATATACTTTATTATATATATATATATATATATATATATATATATATATATATATATATATATATATATATATATATATATATATATGTATTGAACAACCAATACAGCTACAAATATTTTTATGTGTTCACATATATAAAGTATTATTTTATGTATTTGCTCATATATGGCAATTTATCAAATTTCTGTATGATTCTTTTTATACCCCTGGCATTGTTGTGTATTTTTTCATGTTTAAAAATCAAATAAATAAATACTATCAAATAAATAAAATAATCAAAGTGCAAGGCTAAACAAACTTACTCATATGCTTCTGAGAAAAATCAGACGTTAACTATGTTCCACATGCATTATGTGTACCGAACCGAAATCCCTGTACTTCTAATCATTTTTGTCTACTTTTGGACTATAAATCTAGCAAGTTATCTAGCCACTTATAACTAGATAACAATACGTGAAATGAGTTATTCTTATTTGTATAACAAAATAAGTATTGTTAAATTTACCTTATACTTAAACTAGGAGACCCAAACCTGTTCCAGCATGACGATGCTTCCATGCACAAAGGCAGCTCCATAAAGATATGGTTTACATGGTTTGGAGTGGAAGACGTTCTGTTTTAAACCTCTGACCTCCCCTATGGAATGAATGTGAACACTGACCGCACCCCAGGCCTCCTCACCTCACCTTCATCAGTATCTGACTTTATTAACACTCTTGTAGCTGAATGAGCACAAAACTTCAAAAACAAAAACCAATCTTATGGTTAGGTGTCCATAAAATGTAGTTTGTGGTATAAGCAGCTTTTAAATCACCTACAAGCAAAAAAAACCTTCTTAGTTTTTTTTTTCTTTGCCTTCTGTTAGGAAGAAAACAGACAAATTAAAATATTTGTGCTGAGATTTATCACACCTCCTGCTGCTCATGGAGTGACATTGACAGTTACCACCATGCAAGGACAAATCTTCTCCCCTTATCCTTAACATCCTCAAGATTTAAATCCAAACATAACGCTGTACTTTAGTACGATTGACTTTTTGGACAGATGGGATACAGTTTCACCTGCTGTGCTCTTTTTTTGCTTTAGCACTGTTGTCATGTTTGAACAGCGGCACTTTTTCTCGGGAAACAAGCCCCATGGCAACTGAGCGCGATGAACAGTGTGCGCTGGAGGACATGGTGAGTGAAAAAGGGCCAGTTTCTGCTGATGGAGAGCTCTGTTTCCCAAATGAGCAGATACACCACCTGCTACTCCAACTGGACCCCGCAGAGAAAGGCCATCCTTGCCAATAATAACAGCAGCCCCAGAGTGACCTCGCTCTTATCAAAAACAGAGGAAAAACGACTTCATTTTATACATATATGTATCCTGCTTTATGACTCAATTACCTCCCAAACATTAAGGAATAGCTGTATGAGATATTAGATGGTAGGGGTACATGTACTCTAACATGTATAAAGGGAAGTGAAAGCTCAGTGATTAAGACTTTGGACTTCTGATAGGAAGGTCACAAGTTTAGTTCCCAGGACTTCCAGGTTCCCACTTCTGCCAAATGCTGTAAATGTATAAATCACTAAGCAATACACCATATCATATGGGTTTATGCTGGATAAACACTGTCCGATTATTCACCTCTGAAATGTCTTCTGTTTCTTTTAAATATCAAATGTCACAAACAGAGTAAAGTCATAATTGCATTTTTTGAAAAACCCAATGAGTGATTTTGTTTGTTTTTGTGAGTTGTTTTGTGATTTGTTCTGGGGATGGGTAACTTGTGCTTTTCAGTTCCCCCCTATAAAAACTTTTCTTTTTACTTATTAATACTGTGGTCAGTCTAAATGCTCAAATTTGATTGGCTGGAAGGTGTACCTTCATACCGTTTAATGCAGAGGTAGTTTGAGGACAGTTCGAAATGACTGTTACAGTTCTACTTATAGTGAGTCCTCTATAGTAAATATCCTGATGACCTTACTGAGCGAAATAGAGGATGTCTGTGTGACTTTTATGGTGAATAAGTTAATTCGATAAAAGGGGTTGAGGCACAAAAGGAATACGAGAACCTAGAGAAGAAAACGTAACTTTTTGAAGCGAAATACTATAAAAAACAAAAAGTAGCAGTAAAGATGCATCAAATGCATGCAATTTACACACGTTTTCTTTCTTTCTTTCTTTCTTTCTTTCTTTCTTTCTTTCTTTCTTTCTTTCTTTCTTTCTTTCTTTCTTATCACACAAAATAAAGAGACAACAAAGTAAATAATCCACTTCCATTCACATTCATTACACCCACAACACAAGCCTTCTTAAGTAAAAATAATAATGTGTTAGGGAACAAATATCAGTGGTCTGAAATATCAACTCTACTAAATCACATAAAGTGACTTACAACCTCCTCTTTTCCCAGACTCGCTTTTTGTACAGCACTATATGTTTTGTTCCTGGTTCTGACTATAAATCTGATTATACTAAGGCTGAACTGCTACCACTGCACTTGCGGCAATGGTGTTCGCACTGATACTGCTTTATTTATAAATCTATATGTAGTTTTCTACCCATTTATATTTAGATATTTATGGCATTTGGCAGACGCCCTTACCCAGTACGATTTACAATTACATTTGAGCAGTTAAAGGTGAAGGACCTTGCTCAAGGGCCCAGCAGTGGCAGCTTGGTTTGGTGGGGCTGGGATTTGAATTCATGACCTTCGAGTCCGAATTCCAATGACTTAATCAGTGCTACCACTGTCCCAAAAAAGTATTTTTTTTTGTCTTTCACCATTTCTGTAAAACTGAACATCTCAATCTTTTGCTCATTATTCAACAACTTGTTCCCTGTGTTAGGTCTGAGCTGAGGGAAAAAAATGGTTTATATTTGAAGATAACAATAAGCCTCAACAATGAGAAACATCATACTGTGCTCCCTTTACTGGTTTGGTTTGTATTACTTATAAATAAATTTGAGTACAACCCTATTGGAAGTTGCAGGTGCGATATTTGATATATTATTATTTATTTTTTATTATATTTTTCATTGTTCCCTTAGTGGTCAATGCCTTCAAACCTGGTTAAATAAAGATTAATAACTAATGACTAAAGCTGAATGAAGCTACAGCCTGGGCTAAAAATAAATCAGCCCTGAACTTCCACCCTCTCACCACTGGATGTGCTGTTGTGCTTTCTTCCAGAAATAATTAAAGGGAGCAAATAATCTATTATGAATAACCTAAAACCTTATATTCAAGACAGGATACCTTCACCATATTTTCCTATTTATACCACTCACTGCTTAATTCCATTTGAAGGATTTTTCAATAAAAAGTTATTTATCACTGAATCACGACAAGACACTTCATGCTTGAAGCATCCTTTTCAATCAGAGATAATACAGTCTCTCTATAGCTTTGCTTATTAGGGATCTAAATCTACATCTGGATTTCTTTGAAGCTGCTTTGTACATTGTGAAAAGAGCCATATACCTCAGATTTAATTTGATCCAACTGAATGCAGAAAACTTCAGCCTCAGAGAATACAACCACATTTCCAAATAAGTTAGGATGCTGTGCAAAAATGTAAAGATAACCAGAATGCATTGATTTGCAAATCCCATAACATTTTTTACAACAGAATATATAAAACATATAAAATGTTTAACTGAGGAAATGTACCATTTTAAGGAAAATTGTAAGGTTTCGGATGGCTGCAACAAGTTTAAAAAATGATGGGACAGGGCCATGTTTACCACTGTGTAGCATCCTTTCTTTATTTAACAACAGTCTGTATACGTTTGGAAATTGAGGAGCCATTGATGATCCCTCTCCTTTTTAGTCCGAAGGATGCACCACCCATGGTTTCCAAAAATAATAAAAAATTTCGATTCATCTGACCACAGTTTCCCATTTTGACCATTTTAAATAGCTTTGATTCAGATAAGATGGTAGTGTTTTAGGATCATGTTTGTATCACATATGACTTTTTCTGAGATTTAATCTGTGTTCAGAGACAATGATTTCTAAAGCTGGTAATAAGCCCATGCAGGGACTTCCATTACACAATCATGCATGTTTATAATGCAGTACCTGTCATACTGCTGCTCTATATTTAGAACTTCAGTATGTCTACATATACTAGGATCTACATTGCACCTTACACATTCATATATATATATATATATATATATATATATATATATATATATATATATATATATATATATATATATATATATATATGTATATTTATTACAAGTTCACTGCTGTTACCTCATACAAAATCTATTGCACTGACTGCTGATATTACACTGACAGCCTATACAAACTTTCTATATTGCATTGACAATGTAAACACTTGAGAGAGAGGAACAGTATTTCAATTCCTCTGTATGTCTGCAAATTTGGTGACAGTGACAAATAAAAACCTTGAACCTCCGATGACCGGCATCCAATTTTGATTTGTCCCCTTGCCCACAGAGATTTCTCGAGATTCTTTGAATTATTTGATCATATTATGTACTGTACATGATAAGATATTCAAAATCGTTGCAATTCCATGCTTAAGTTTTGAAATTATTTTTTTCGCAGATTGGTGATGCTCTGCCCTTCTTTTCTTCTGAGAGACTCTGCCTCGTTAAGATACTCTTTTTGTACCCAATCATCTTGCTGACCTGTTGTCAATGAACCTAATTAGATGCAAAAAGTTGCTCCAGCTGTTTCCTTTTATTAAGACCTACTTTTCCAGGCTTTTGTTGCCCTGTCCCAATTATTTTCAGATGTGTTTCCGCCATCAGATTCAAAATGATCCTATTTTTTTACCTTAATGGATAAATTGCTGCAGTATAAACCTTTGAACACATACAATATGGATTCATGCGTTTATGAAAATCATTGCATTCTGTTTTTATTCATATATTGGAGAGCATCCCAACTTTTTTGGGAAATAGAGTTCTGTTTACTTTAGTCCATAGTTTCCAATGATAGCTTGCTATTCTTTCAACTAATCATCCAAAGGATAGAAATCTCAGTGTTTTTAATTGGAACATTCCTGTCATTCCAGGCAAACCTAAGCACAAAACTCAATGATAAACTTTAATGAAGCAACATAAAAGCATACTGGAAAGACATATGACAGTGGCACAAAACATCACATCTCTGTATGCGATGAGACGCCTGATAGGACGGTTAAACGACACAACTGTTACCACATGGTGTAGAATTTTTGAGAGAATTCAAATCCCAGTGAGATAACTTGAAAAAAAAAAAAAGGCTATTGTGTATCAGAAGCAGGAGTTTAATTGTGACAGGGCAAAATGTCCAACACACTCTAGCCTATACACAGAAAAGAAATCTGGTTTATAACGAGCTATAATCTCTGTGGGTAAACTAAATAAAGGACCACATATTATTGTGTGTAGGAGGATCAGACAAATGAGCAAGGTGATAACAGGCTATTCGTGTTCATTACAGCAGTACAAATACTGATATAATGGAACGCAGTGCCAGGAAATGGTCGTAGCAAAAGGAGCTCATTATCAGATGAATGGGTGTCTAAATCTGCTCCAGTTTCAATGGGTACGAGTCAATGAACCTGACCGAGAATGCTACAGAACAAAGAAAGGAAGGTAATGACATAGGAATATCCCACTCTGTCATACACTCACAGTTATTTGACTCGCTGCACTTAACCACATTGCAGATGAACCATGCTGCACTTACCATAAAGCTTGGGTTTCCAAAGCAGTTTCTTGGACCCCTGTGGATTTGTGAAAGTACAGCAGGAGGTTTGTCAGATAGACATTTTAAAAAGTGCCTGAAACCTTTACTGTATATTTTATAAGGATTTACTGCATCTACTTGTTCTTACACAGGGATTACTGCTAGCTAGTATCAGACACCATTTCAGACAATATATTCAATGATATGAAGTAATAAACATGAATCGCAGTTTAGTTTTCGAACAATATAACATCAGCTACATAAAATAGTTTAGGACACAATCCATGTCTCAACTCACAGACCATTGCGATAATGTCAAATTAGCTAATTGAATAAACATGTGGATGGGGGAGGGGTGAATAGTACAGAATATTAATCAAAGATGATTTTTATTGAAGTTTATTGAATGGACAGCTAGTTCCTGTCAGTTTACTGTCCTAAATGCAGATAAACCTTTTAAACAATTGTAACCATAGTAACATACAGTTAGAGTTAAATACAGAGTTATGTACATTGATTACAATAACTTAAATAGTGAATGTGGTGATTTTGACACCTAGACTAGAATTTGACAACATGAATAACTTAAGGTTAAAATGAGAAGTGAAGCAAAAGATGGCATAAGTCAAAACTGCTTTATTATTAGTAATAATGCGGCCAAGATGCATGTAATTCATACACAATCTCTCTCTTTCTCTCTCTAATAACTATGCATTTAAATTATTTTAAATACATGTCATCTTCTTTATCTTTGTGTATGATTTGGAGAGGGCAGAATTCTAGATCTAATGACTAGTTTGATTTTTAATATGCGCTTTATTAGCCATGCTAGCCCTGTAATATCGTTAACTTATAGTAACTTTCGGCAATATTACCCATTCCAATTACACATTGCACTTTAAATTGATTAGATTATGCAATAATTAAACTTTACAATCACGAGTTAAAAATTTTTTTTTTCGGATGCTGTGTAAAATGTAAATAAAAACAGATCGCAATCATTTGCATATCTTATAATTATATATTGTATTCACAATAAAACAAACAAACATAAAATGTTTAAACTGAGGATATATACCATGTTAAAGAATAAATAAGGTCATTTAGAATTTAAAAGCTGCAACATGTCTCAAAAACAGGGCCATGTTTACCACTGTGTAACATCATATCTTCTGTCTGTATACATTTGTGATCTGAGAAGACCAGTTTTTGAAGTTTTGGAAGAGGAATGTTGTCCCATATGTGTCTGATACAAGATTGTAGCTGCTCAACAGTTCTGGGTGTCCTTTGTAGTGTTTATTGTTTCACCATGTGCCAATTGTTTTCAAATGGTGAAAGGTCTAAATTGCAGGCAGGCAGTTCATCACCTGAACTCTTCTACTCATGCTAAGTAGTCATGCTATTGTAATAGATGCAGTATGCAGTTAGCACTGTCTTGCTTAAATATGCAAGGCCTTCCCTGGAAGAGATGTTTTCTGGATGGAAGCATTTGCTGCTCTAAAACCTGTATATACCATCACACACCTTGGGAAAGTGGATTTTCATGACTGGTCTACTTTATGGGAAAATAAAAATACAATACAATGCCAGATGACAAGCAGAGAGAACATGACATGTGCCTCTGCTGTGAGACTGAGTGCACTCAGATTTCTCACTATGAAAAAGAAGAATGAATCAGACATTAATAAAAATGTAGTGATGGGAGTCCTTGAGTCGTTTATTCTCTGGCTTTTGCAGGAACAGGATCACAAACGAAGTGGAAACCCGTGCCACAATAGATGATTGCATCAAAGCCACAACATGATACTCAAAGTTTCTAAATCAGGTTTGAACAACACGACAAAGCCGCATCTTACTGCTAACAGCTTTCCCTATCCGCTCTTGCATTGCTTTTTGGAAAATCGAGCCCTATTACTTTATGTGCATGAGTGTCCATTGACCGCAGCTATGAAATGCAAGCCTCCATCTCCTCCATCCTCTATTACCTCCTTATATTGGCTGGAAGCAGGGAGCGATGAAAGCAATCTCAGCCTCCAGAGCCTGTAGGGCATGGATTTAACAGCACAATATACAGCATTGCTGCCTTACAAGAACATTCCAGACTCCCCGCCTGCAATACCTGCAAGCAGTTCCAAAAATGCCAGCCAGGACAGGGCCAAAAAGAAAAAAAAACCCCTCCATTTTCGGTAAGATTTTCCCCAGGGTTTAGTGCTCTAACACACACCAGCCCAAACCTTTCAGGACAGACAGAGACAGAGTCCTTTTCCAAAGAATCATACTTTATTTAAAATGTGACAGGTACATCTTGGAATTAGATCTTGGAGAGCTGTCACATAAACTGCTTTTATTCCCCTAGGTTTTCCAGACTTGCTGCTTTTGGCTCTATAGTATGCAGTATAGAGCTCTTTTGGCTATAGGATTAATTGAAATTGACAGAATGTGCCCCTACAAGCTTGCTAGGAGTTACGATAAAACAAATTCAATAGGACTGTACGTCTATATTTGTAAATGTTGAGTGCTCAGATATATCTGGGTCTATTTGGATAAGTGGGTGTGGCCTAAACCAAAAACTGGGAGAAAAAAAACAGATGTAGAAAAGTCAAGACTGTTTATTCTGGCTTTAACAGTTCCTCAGCCTTAACTTTACCACTAAACTACTTCATGTAGAGTTTCTTAAGTTCTTATTCCCCAAAATACTGTTTAAACCATAAAAAAATAGATGTGTGTTTAATTACATCACTAGTGTACACATACTAATGTATGCAGTATCTTAAAATGCATGACGTCCCTCATCCCTCTTTACCTGCTGCCACATCTCCTTGTACTCCTGTCTACTTTTCTCATCATCCTGTAGATCCCAATTCTCCAGAGTCCATATTTTTATTTAAGGACAAACTATTGATCACGTGTGCAATCATATAGCATAAACAAATAGTCAAAAATGGCATTTTGTAGCTCAGAAAGAATGTAAGAGGCATGTAGGACCCTTGCATTCATCTGTAACTCAATTATTTATACCCCTAAGTTACCATTCATTTAATTCCCATTTTACCCAAACCACATGAAGTGTAAAGCTTATCAACAGTCTCTATTAGATCACTTTAAAAAGAAGTTTATTCAAAAACCCTTCTGTTTCTGTCCCTGTTTCCTCCTTCCCTCCCTTCGCTCGTTTCCTTATCAGACCCCCTTCAAAACAAACATTATTTCCAAAATATGAGCTTGATAAAGCAGCGTTTCCTCGGTGGCCATGGTCCGTCTGGACGAGAGGTGTTTTGATGGATGATGCCAGCTGCCACAGGCCAGATGTGTTACAAATACATATGAGAGAAGGGTGAATGCTTTACTTACCAAGCAGAGCTCATGCTAATTCATGTTTCCTCAAACATTTGCTTCCCAAAATGTGTGTGTGTGTATAAGCTAACCACATTTTTATTTTTTTGCTGTTGTGTGTGTGTGTAAGTCTATGTAAGTGTGTGTTATTGTACCAGGGTTCCCGTAAGGTCCAGGAGAGGTGGATGGATTCCTCAGCAAATTGAAGCAAGATGTTGTGGCCCCTGTGGAGCTTTGAAAGATTTCCATGCTGCACCTCTGTACTCTTCCATAAAAGGAGAAGCTGTTTACCTTAACCTGCTGAGGTCTGCTCTCCAGATGTTCCTTGCTTCCCGTTTCATCTCTACATTAAATAGACAGGGGAGCATTACATGAGTCTTGGCAGTGAACTGTGCACTGTAGAAGAGGGCACCAGATAGAAATCTAGAGCTAAGAGTGAGCTATTTACTTTATCACTGGATCTAAAACAAACTTACAACAACTAAGAGCAAGGAATTCACTACAACATCTACACAGGTTAACGTAATAGATCCAAAAAGTGTGGAATCCACTTTATCATTCGTTGCAACTGTGGTGCTGTGAACACCAGGGGGGACGACCAAGAAAGGGACAGAAACGACTAGTACGTGTGTGCACGAGTGTGTAACAATCGATAAGTGACCGCATGATGCTGCCTTTGATTTATATCCTGCCCTCCTACAGCCATCTTTATCTGGATCCTTTTATCCAGGCTGGCTTCTGAATGATAAGGAAGCATGGCAGGGTTGGCGTTCATAAAACCACAGAGTCCCTCATGTCTTTTCTTTCATGGCAGATGAACAGAGTTTTAAATTGCCAACATCTGCTACGAATAGTACCGTAGAGCACAACAAAGAATACTCTTCAGCCTCACCTTCAGGAAACATGAGTTAGGAGAATCCAGCTAACTTTGCAGGTTTAGTAGAGAAAGCCACTCAGCCAGTGCTAGCTGCACGTAGCAAGTGGCATGCTGGTCAGCTTGACAGCAGAATAGTCCGAGCAAAAAAACAAATAAACAAAATTAGATCTGTTGGGCGGGTCTGAGAGGTGAATATTGTTTATTGAACAAGTTTGTAGAGATAATCACCAGTCTGTGTAACAATGCTATTAAAAGAAATACATCACAAAGTTTGTGGGCACCACTGTGGCATTTCACTAGAAAGATTTACAATATAAACTGAACATATGAGTAAGCCTGTGAAAACATCAAACTTTGCATGAACAAGTCTGCATTTAATTGTCCATCATTGAACATTCGATTCAATACATTTGTATTTGTATAGCCCATTAAACAATGGACATTGTCACAAATGTTGAGCTATTTTATGAGTTGCTCAGTAGCTCCTAGTTTTATAACCATAAAGACTGTATAAGACTGCAGAAAGAACATTACTTATAATAACAACACCCCAGTGCTCATGTTAGTTCTCACTCTCCAGTGTTCTGTATTGTTGAAAGATTTATGATCACACTCTTGATGTCACCCAAATGAGGATGGGTTCCCCTTTTGAGTCTGGTTCCTCTCAAGGTTTCTTCCTCATAACATCTAAGAGGGTTTTTCCTTGCCTCAGTCACCATGGCTGATCATCAGGGATAAATACACACCATTTATCTTGACTGTTGATTTCTGTAAAGCTGCTTTGAGACAATGTCTGTTGTGAAAAGCGCTATAGAAATAAACTTGGCTTGACTTGACATTGTCTCAAATCAGCTTTATCCAGATAACACGGGTATACAAGTATGTACATTTAATGTGCTCCTGAGCCATTTTAGTAGACTGTTGATATTAATTACAGTCCAAATCCATTCTCAATATCAACATCACACCTCAACAATGATGGAATTGTATTGAATAGACATTCAATGCCACCCAGATGAGGATGAGTTCCCTTTTAAATTTGGTTCATCTGGATGGCAATAATAATAATTTTATATCAAGTTATAAGTGACTAACTAACTAAGATTTAACGTCTAACAGTCGATACCTAAACGAGTAAAAGTGACTAGTGAGTCGAAGTAAAAGTGATAAATTTAACAATTTACTTTGAGACTTTTATCTGTTCTGCTTTCCTAATGCTCTCTGTCTTGGATCCCATAACATTTCGAGTTTATATACCAGAGATCCTCTGTTGCAGTTTCTGCGCAAAAACGACTATATAGATCGGATCAGACGTTGCTGTCTATGGATTGAATTGTTCCATTGGATACACTTATAAAATTACTTACAGAGTTACTCCAAAGAGAATCCAATCCAACAGTGAAGCTTAACGTTATCCATTTCGCTCAGTCTCAGCGTCTCTGTAATCCGACCTGCCTTCCCCTATGCATTTTTGTATAGATAAGAAATTCAAATTCGCATCAGGAAAAAAAAAAAATCACTACGTCTCAGAAGATTGCACAAATGCCAAATTGTATCCAGTCGCTCGAACACAGAGTGTAAAGATTAATGGATGTAACCATGATCCTGAAAACCCAGTCTGCGATGTCACTGATTGAGTGGGTAATAGACAGAGACCGAAGTTTTATAATGCGTCTCTGACACGACAATTCAGTGACCTGGATAACCGAAAACCTTTACAGACTTCCTCACACCTTTTGCAGTTTAAACCTCAGTAAGTCAAAGAATACTTGCAGAACAAGGTTTGAACTTTGAAGAGAAGAATATATAAAGATTCTTAAACTTATTTTATTAAAAGATGAAATAGTTACCTGGGAGTCAAGAAAAGACAAGATTCCCACACTTCACACATCACATTTTTACTTTAGTCATTAGTGGCTGGACATTAAATATTAATGTAGAATATTTAACAAATATATTCTTCTTCTTTCAGCTGATTGTGAAAAAAGCCATATCTCCATACCACTCCATCATCTACATCTGCCTCTTTCAAACCAACTACCTGCATGTTGTCTTCTCTCACCACATCCATAAACCTCCTCCTTGGACTTCCTCTTAACCTTCTTCCTGGTGGATCCATCCGCAACAGACTCCTGTCGATATACCCCATGTCCCTCCTCTGCACATGTCCAAACCATCTCAATCACACCTCCCTCACCTTGTCTCCAAAACATCCTACATGTGCTGTCCCTCTAATGAACTCCTTTCTTATCCTGTCCATCGTCGACACTCCCAATTGAAATCGCAGCATCTCCAACTATATACTTTATTTCTTTTAAAAAAAAAAATCGACTTAAAAATAAAAAAATCTTCCATCCATGCAAAAGTCAAGGCTCAGCACAGAAAAGGTCAAAGGCTTATATATATATATATATATATATATATTATATATATATATATATATATATATATATATATATATATACAGTATATATATACTCCATATATATGCTCTAAAGCAAGAAAACGAGTGATAGCCTCTACAGTTGTGTGCCTTCAACTTTGTGGTAACAGTTTGAGAAGAACCAAATATGCTGTAAAAGTCAGGAACTATTGTCAGATCTGCTGCTACAATTACCGAATTGAACAGATGCAAGTGCAGATAATATTAACTGAAATACAAATATTAAAAACATGGAATAACAAGATAAAGAAACAACAAACCAAAAACATGCAACTGTGGAACACGAAACAAAGACAACATCCATGAAACAGCGACTGTGAAAAAGAGTGTGGTGCAAGTGCTAATTAACTGTGAATGTGAATCAGGTGCAGAAATCACGTAACATGGTGCATTGACTAATGGGAAACGTAATTCCTTTCCATAATCCTGTCAGTGTTGTTTATCATGGATAAGAATTTTAACACGTTTTTATGTAGAGAGAGCGAGAGAAAAGGAAGCATGTCTCAACAAACACCTACTATAAGAGAAATCTAACGCACAGTTTAATAAGCATTTACACTAATAATACAGATGCAGGTTGCGAGTTCTGACTAGTGCGCTAAATTATGATCCAATCTAAGGAGAAAATGCTGGTGTTATTGTACTGTACGCCTGCTAGATGGCCCCAGAGTCACCAACTACAGGCGCACTGCTGATTGGTAAGACCTCAAAGCAGATTTTGACTCTAGATGAAATATGATTGGATAGAAAGTCGAATCTAAAATATACACTACAGGAAACAGCACAAGTGAGAGAAGCGCTATGAAATGAAGAGAATAGACTATTGGAATAATTGAATCAGGAATATGAAATCATATATCAGTGATTCTGATTGTGGTAGTCTGGAAAAAAAGGCCTCCCTGACAATCCATCACTGTATGCAACATATATTATGCAGCTCACTTTTATTACCAAAATGTTCTCAGTTTCATGTGTAAAAAAAAAAGATGAAACATTGAATTTTATCGACGGATTTTCTGAACAGTTTGTTTTTTATGTGGTACTCATGCTGGCTTTTTAGTGCACAGACAACATACTGTGTAACAGAAACAATTTCTTTTTACTGTAATAAAATGTCTGTGCCATTAGAACACATGTTTGTAAGACTCCAATGATTTTGTGTTATATAGTCACTTACTCTAAACATGTGATGGCCCTTAGGCTTCCATTTACTTTTCTTTTCAGTAAAATTATGGGAAATGTTTTTTTGTTTTTTTTTTTTGGTTCAAGAAAATTAGCCATGTGTTACAGATGTGGTAAAGATTAAGTTCAGGAAGTAGTTCACTTCCCCTCAGCCACTTTCAATCTAGGGTGCAGTAGTGCACAGGGTGAAATCATGCAACCTCTTCTTATTCAAGATGAAATGTTCAGGATAAGACCATTCCAGAGCACATTGAATTAAGATGTTGGTTTTTGCCTGCTGTGTAGCAGCGAGTGAGGGAAGAAAGGGCTCATTTGAATTCCTGTTGGAATCCTGCCCTGGGAGTGCGTTTCATCAGCCCCGAGCTCGCCTTGACTTTCGAGAAAACCTGCACTCGCACATTGTGCCATATTTTTATCAGCACATAAGCAAAGCCTCCCACAGAACTTGGCGTGAGTACACTTACTCTGGGGATTAGAAAATATGCAGGCCGCTACTCAACAACCTGCTTGATAGTGTGAGCATGGTGCTGCTCGGGCTCCGATTCCTCCTACGCCATATCATCAAACCCGAAAGTTCTGTCACACTATACAGACAGCCATCCGAACCTCCTAGGAGTAGCCATCCATTAAAAAAAAAAATCTCTCAAACAGTTTAACTGCGTGTCAGAAGTGTGATTTATGTACTTTGCTTTGGATGGCATGTTATCACGTCTTCGGTGTCAGTGTTAGTGTGTTGTAGTGTACTCTGTTGCAGCTTTTCTTCATATCAAACAAGAGGAATATAATTAAACTGATGCAAGCTGTCAAACCTGGGTAGCTGAGTTTTGATGCAAGCATTTGGAGATTTTATGATGCAAGTTTTGGTTACATAGTCAAACCAAGTCAGTTTTTCAACTTGCTCTGGAAATAGGAAGAAAGGGATACGTGGAGCACATGCAATGGTTGTATGTACAGGGTGTCTGAGAAGTCAGGGGATATGTTGAGCAAATATGTCAATACAAATGTTTTGAGCAAAAAAGAAGAAAGAAAAACAAGTCAAGATACAGCAACTGGGGTAAAAAAAAAAAGGCACAGGGTATAAGCATACGCAGTAAATAATAAATACAAAATTAAATAGGTGTATTTTTATATTTATTGGTTTACGGTCACATATATGCAGGTGGAACAAATGCTACTGTTAGGGTATTGCTACAGTATATGCTAGCATAGCTAGTCTTGCCAGAGTCTCTACTTGTACTCTGATCACACTGTACAGTGTCTTTAAACATTTATGTATCAGTGAGGAATGCTTAAAAAAATCCCTATTTCTCTCTCCATGTCACCTGTTTCTTATTCTCTCACTCTCTTTCTTTCAAACAGTACCAGTGACCGGTGTTCCTGTCATTCTTCTTTGCACTCTCTGCAGCAGATGATGATTTCAAGTTTATTTCTATTGCGCTTTTCACAGCGGACATTGTCTCAAAACAGCTTTACAGAATTTAAGAATTATGTGTGTTAATCCCTGATGAGCAATTCTGAGGCAACTGTGGCAAGGAAAAACTCCCTAGATGTTGTGAGGAAGAAACCTTGAGAGGAACCAGTCTCAAAAGGGGAACCCATCCTCATTTGGGTGATATTTAGGATGTGATTATAAATCCTAAAACAATACAAAACACTGAAGAGTGAGAACCACAATGAGTGTGTGATTAAAAGTAATGTCCTTTTCTACAGTCTTCTACAGTCAGTTGACGTTGTGGAACCAGGAGATAAAATAGCTCAACGTTTGAGATCATCATAGATTCAATATCATCTTCTCCATGCCAGAGCCTTTAAAAATTTGAAGAGGTCCAATGAACAAAATCTAGCTGAAGTGGAATCCAAATGACGCTGGTACGTCTCTTCGGGATGTTTGCGGGCTCGGTATCGACTCTTTGAAGGTCCATAATCTTCATGAGGTGGGACACAACTGGAGCTGGCACAACCTCAGGATGCCTCAGGATGGGTAAAGAAAGAGAAGCAGTGGAGAGGAATTAGCGTAGCTGCTGTTTATAATATTTACAAGTACAAGTTAATAATGTGCATTTAATCAGATGTACTAGAGGACAAGGTTATGATATGTGATGTGTGTTATGTGTAGGACTCGCTGAAAAGATACATCTTTAATCACTAAACAGGATTTCGCATGAACAACCAAAAGAACCATGAAGTTACTGAGCAACTCAAGAACTTGAGTATGAATTCGGACTGGAATTAATATTAAAAGTCCGCTACAATGATTCAGGATCGCAGTTTGCATGAACAGTTATGCATTGAAGCGTCCATCACTGATACCTCAACAATGCTGGGACTGTAAAGAATGGACATTCAGGGATGAGGATGGGTTTTGAGTCTCTCGAGGTTTCTTCTGCATGAAGTCTCAGGGAGTTTTTTCGCCACCGGCTCAGTTATTAGGGATAAACTTAAAATGATAAGGAACAAACTTATAGGCACTAAACTTATACATTTTAACTTTATAACCTCTTTATAGACTGCTTTGTGAAAATTTTAAAAGCACTATACAAAAAAAACTGAAGTGAATATTTTTAGTGCACCAAATATCCGTATCTGTATTTGGATTTAAACCATTAATTTATAGATTAGACCTGGTATGAACTGGAAGCAGTATTATTTTTTTTCCCCTCATTTTAAAAGGTAAATTAGAAAAATGTTTGAAGTAGAAAAGAGAGAACTGTGACGATAATGTGTAAGTTTTAGCATGGGCCGATCCTCAACCTTACTGCAACTACTCAATACTAAAGATGTACATGGAACAGGAATTTGTTATCCTGATTATTATTTTGATTATGATAATCTTCTATTATTATGTGTACCAGCCTGCTGTGTTTTATAACAAATTAAGCTGGGTTTAATTATATCATATTGATTTTAACCATGATTCAGTTACTAAGGATGAATAAATAAACTCTATCTAAATTCGTTTTTTTACATCACAGACACCCAGTAAAAGCATTTCAGTGCATGCTGTACTGAGTATTTTTGTATGATTTGTTTTTTCATTTAACATATTTTTCAATTTAACAAATTTTGTATTTGATTTTATCACAGGCTTTACATCAGACTCTCATACTAACACAAAAATTAAAAACCCTACTTTGTTTCTCTTAATTTTTTGTTGTTGTTGTGTCCTGTGGGATCCCAGTCTTGATGCACACCCCAAGTCTCAGCCAGATACCCAGCAATATGATCTGTCATTTTTAAATCCGGGCCAACACTGACATTACAAAAAAGCACCAGAAACACAAAAGTTTCCTGCTATGACACAGTTTCCACAGACACCTTGAAACACGCAGATGCACAGATGTAACACAAGGCATCCTGATGGTCAGGCAGTTATAACTCTTGGCTTCGGTTCAACTCATGACTAATGGCCTCGAGGATGTTATTTCACTCCCAGGTTGCTCCCTGTGGTTTGAGAAATGCATCAAATAATAAATTCAAATCTCTTCACAATAACATGAAGAACGATGTAATGCGGTATAAAGAGAAACATTCGGTCTGTTTGCACTGCCACAATGGCGATATAATTGTCTTTTCGGGATGCTATAGAGCTATGGATCGAATTAGAAGTGTTGATATGAATGGTTGTAAATATTGCCCTGGGCACATTTGAGTCAAGAAACCATTATCCCGGTGCCATCTTTAAACTGTTTGATCAAAGTGTTCATTGCTGATTTGAGCCAGATGAGCTGAAAAAAAAAAGCTCTCCAACCCATCACTGGGCTTTTTTCCTGGAGACACATTAAGCCAAGTCATGAACCGAAATGGATTTTCAGTGGAGATTCCAGCGCTGTAACTCGGCCCCTTTAATCTGCCCTAGAAATCGGATCTAACCAATAATAAACAAATGAATCAATTGGAGTTTGATAAAGTTCCAGAACATTTATTCAGCTCTGTAATCGAATCATTATTTGCTTTATTATTATTTAATATTATGATTATTATTTATATATATATATATATATATATATATATATACATCAGCATGTAAAGAGGCCATTTCCAGAACCATAAAAAATGTATTTGGACTGTAATTAATATAGTCTGCTACAAAGGCTTAGGGCTACAGTTTTGCATTCAAGTGTCCATCAATAAACAGCTGATAACCGCCACAATGATGAAACCAATATGAATGAAAATTCACTAACATTCAGATGGGTTCTCTTTTGAATCTGGTTCCTTTTGAAGTTTCTTCAACAAACCAGCTAAAGGGAGTTTTTTCCTCACCACCATCACCACTGGCTCGCTCATTAGGGATAAACTTATAGTATAGAGTTACATTTCTGACAATAAAATTACAATCTATTTATTACTGTAAAGATGCTTTGGGACAACATCCATTGTTAAAAGGAGTATACAAATAAAATGTTTATAATATGGTGAAAGAAGGTCTGCCTCGCTGACTATTTCACCACCTCACAGGGGTGACTAGCAATGGTGGACAGTAATGGAGTTAATGTAATTCTTTACAGTGTTTAAGTACTTTACTGAAATATTTCCATTTGGGGTGACTTTTACTTAAACTTCACTACATTTCAAATTCAAATATCTCTTTTACTCAACAACATTTTGGGAAATCCGTCGTTCCTTTTTTTATGAGTGGATAAAACCTTATGTGGTCAATCACACAGCAATTCACCAATCAGGGTAAAGCATGTGCTCTGATTTGAACTTGTTTTGATTGGGGCTTGGTGGAATCTAATCACCAACATACAGTTCAGGATCAGTTCAACAACAAAAGCAGTGCATTTAGAAAGGAATAAATGATGGAAAAAACTCCTGACTCTAAATCGCTACAACACAAGTGACTTGTGCAAGTAGATGAAAAATTCTATTAAAAAATTGATGTCCTGAGAGTACTATTAAAGTCTTTTTACATAAACTGAGTTGATTAAGTAAAGAGTCTAATGACAAAAATGATAATAGGAACATTATGATAATAAATCATAGTACTTTGGATACTTGAGTACATTTAAAGGCAAATACATTTGTACTTTAATTCAGGTGAAAGTTTAAAGGGAAAAGTTTACTTTATCTTTATCTCTACTTTATCTCATCTGCCTGGTTTGTGTACTTCGTCCACTACTGGTGACTAGTGAATTTATCAATCAATTAATAAATACAGGCCCTTTAGAAGAGACTTCTATCATCAGGACAGAAATGTTGCATGGTGGATTAAAGCTGATCAACCAGAAATGATGCAGTGATGCTTTTTTTTTTAAAAGACAGTTGAAGCCAGAGCCAAAATAAAGCATTACATTGCATACAATACCAGTCAATTTCCACTGGTCCATATTAATCCATTTATCCATCCAAAACACTAGAAATAAATCTAGATGTAACCCTATGTATTATGTCAAATAAAAAGATGAATCCATCCATGTTCTAAATGTGTGTGTGTGTGTGTGTGTGTGTGTGTTTTGACATGGCAGTGTTGTTCACACAGTGCTCAGGTGCTCTGTAAAGCCTCAGCTGCCAGCTCACAATTAGCAGGCAGCATCTGCTGAGCTTTCTACGCCACCTACCATACACCACGGAGACAGACTGTCAACATCGCACGCACTCACACTCTCACACACTCACACACTCCAAAATGCGACACGGACAGAGGCTGTCAGTGCTGCATGTTCACACAGAAATAAAAAAAAAAAAACCTTCCCCCTTTTTCTGTACTGTTGTCCCCTCTGAAGTGCTGAAGTGCTTAATGTGTGTGTGTGGGTGCGTTGCAGAGCAGAAGAAGTGGAACACTATAAGCATCCATATGTATGAACTTGGAGGCTTTGACTGGTATGTGCTTTAGGTAGGCATGAAGAAGTGGAGGTGGAGAGCAGGATGGGGGAATGCAAGAGCAGATTGTGTTCTTTGGTTATGTAAAAGACGAGCAGAACACTGTTCTGTACTGCCGAGTGCGTATTAGATTTCATTTTGTATTTAAAGATTTATGGAAAACAACATATGCTGCTCTGATTTTTAATGAGTAATTGTACTAATTAATATAATCCTAAGTACAGTGCTGATGTTGAGTGCTCAGTTCTTCAGGCTTCCTGAACGCCTGTATGGTTGCTTTGGTAATAGTAGATTTCTTCCACTTTTTATTGATTGGCTTTCTGAATGCTTTGGCAACCCCATAGACTGATTTAAGACTGATCTGGCAATCATCTATATTATACTCTAGATAAAAACGCAACTTCTAACTTTTGTTAGTTTTTGTGTATGTATAAAATCTCAATCAATCAATTAATTAATCAATCAATCAATCAATCAATCAATCAATCAATCAATCAATCAATCATACATGTGACCATGTTTTATGGGTTTACATGTAAAGGTGCATTTTAGCACATTATAAAGAATTATTATGAAAACACAAGAAATAATACTGCATTCCCTAGAAGTGAACAAAAATCATATTAAATATCAATAAAAATAAGATGAAAATAAAATAAATATTGTGTATGTGTTAAAATAAATCAATTATGCCATATGATTTAGGAATGTGATTATTAACCGTGTCATGTGAGATATCAGATCATATCTGAAAAAAATCAAAAACTGAACCAATGATCAGGGAAAAATATGAAAATATGAAAATATATGTAAAGATAAATTAATTGTGTAGAAAATGAATGGGAGAAAAACACAGAATTTGAAAATGACTGGTTTGAAAATAAATTATTTGCAATAAAATGTACAGGAAGAATGTACATTTCCTGGAAAATAAACCATAGAGGAAAAAATACAGTCTTCTTCTTTTTTCGGCTTCTCCCATTAGGGGTCGCCACAGCGGATCATCCGCCTCCATTCCCCCTTTGTCCTCTACATCTGTCTCTTTTACACCAACCACCTGCATGTCTTCCCTCACCACATCCAACCTCCTCTTTGGTCTTCCTCTTTTCCTCCTTCCTGGTGGCTCCATCCTCACCATTCACCTACTGATATACCACATGTCCCTCCTCTGCACATGTCCAAACCATCTCAATCTCACCTCCCTCACCTTGTCTCCAAAATGTTCTACATGTGCTGTTCCATCTAATAAACTCATTTCTAATATTGTCCATCCTCATCACTCCCAACGAAAATCTCAACATCTTCAGCTCTGCTACCTCCAGCTCCACCTTCCTGTCTTTTACTCAATGCCACTGTCTCTAAACCCTAACAACATCTCAGGTCTCACCACAGTCCTATAAACTTTCCCTTTTACTCTCACAGATACTCTTCTATCACAAATCACTCCTGCTATCACTCTTCTCCACCCACTCCACCCTGCCTGCACTCTTTTCTTCACTTCTCTAACACACTCTACATTACTTTGCACTGTTGACCCCAGGTACCTGAACTCCTCCACCTTCTCCACCTCTTCTCCCTGCAACTGCACCCCTCCACTGCACTCCCTCTCATTCACACACATGTACTCTGTCTTACTCCTACTGACTTTCATTCCCCTTCTCTCCAGCACGTACCTCCACCTCTCCAGGCTCTTCTCAACCTGCTCACTACTCTCACCACAAATAACAATATCAGAGAAAAAAATACAGTAAGGGAGTAAATAAATAAATGTTTTAATACATATTTTAATTTAATAATAATAAAAAAATTGTAAATGTGTAAACATAATTTCTTCCTGTTCATGCCTTACTTGTCTGCATAACCACAATAATATCCTTTACGCCTGATCTCCTCATGTTTATGGCAGTATTTAAGACATTCCTTTTGTCAGAATATTTAACAATAGGGACTTGTGCAGGACTTTATTCGGTGTGTACTGTAATCAGGGCTTTATCTCATCCCCTCAAACCTCAATGGCCTGGAATGTCAGTGAGGTCAAAGTCCTTTGCTGAGTGATGAGCGAATGCAGAGGACATCACAGGCTGACGGTAAGAGAGATTTCCATCAGGGCTTTTGTTTAACTCCAACATGCAAGATCAAGAAGAGTGCACTGATAAGAGTGGATGTGTGGATCTGGCTACCATATGAGTGTACAAAGGCTGCATTCACATCAGCTTCTTTTTTCTTTAGGTTAGTCATCAGCACGTCATTACGAGTGCTATGCGATTGCTGAAGTGCTTTGGTCCGGATATTAATATGGCTAATGGTGGGGATTTACAAAGACCAGGTTCAGTGTGGGTTTTTGGATGCTGAGACATCTAATAAAAGACTGTCCATAGGGTTGTGTGCTAGCAGCTCATCCATCACTGAGCTCTGGTAAAATATCAAGACAAAAACACTCTTTGTGTAAGTAGACTAGTGAGCAATACCCACAACTCCCTTTTTTTTTTTTTTTTTTTTTTTTTTTACTTTGGGTGAATCTTATGGGGATATGTCATTCTTCCCCAAACTGTTACCACAAAATTGGAGGGAACACTTATCACTTATGTAGGATGTCTTATTTCAATATTAATTAGTTAAGAATTTAATTATTACATTTAGTAGCATTACATTTTCAAAATCTGCATTACATGGGTTGGAGTGGAAGATCTCCTGCTATAGAACTCTGATCTTAACCCTATTGAACAATAAATTGAAATGTTGATTGCACCCTAGGTCTCCTCACCTCACCTCACCTAGTGAGGTGTCAGGTGCCCCAATACTTTTGACAAATAGTTTATGTTATTGTGTCTTCCAAATGTCATCTTGTCTACATAATATATAATGGACGCATTTATTTGTCACATGTACATGACAGCACAGTGAAATTCTTTCTTCACATATTCAAGATATGTTGAGAAGCTGGGGTCAGCCATGATACAGCAGTCGGGCCCAAGAGAAAGACGCATATCAAAAACGAGGTGGAATAAATGTTGATACCGTGTCTATGCCATCTTGCTTAATTACAGATGTTTCATAAAAGCAAAAAAAAAGTTATTCAAAAGGTTCTGTAAGGCAGCTGCAAATAGGAGCTACTTCAGTATGCTCAAACGAAATCATAAATAATGAACTAAAAGAAGAGCATACTTCCAGAAACTCATTAAATGTATTTGAAATATGTGACCTCTGTCACCGTTGGCCTTGGTATGTCTTTGTGTTTGTGAAATAACTCCAAAACACGGCTTCTTTTCTTATTCAGACACATCAATTATAATCTACACTCCCTGTCGCTTCGTGTGTACGTGCCTGGCTGACTGAGTCGTCCACAAAATGGCAGACTTGTCACATAATATTTATTCAAATAAATAACTAAATAAAGACAATATGACAAAGATTTCATATTAAAAAAGCATCAGGATTGATTCATTTATCAGTCATGTTGGGCATTAGACAGTGACAAATCCAGCATTTGTGGACAATCCGAGAAGTGTCCTGCATTTCCGCTACTTTCAATTAAGGAATGATAAAAATATGTCTTTAAATTAATTTCTGTCCATTAAAGTCACTTTGATGCAAACAAAGATGTTCTGGATGCATTTCTTTTATAGTTTAGAAGTTGCAGGGATTTAATCATATACTTATTACATTTTAACACTAGAATTTAGTGTCAATGTTGGCCAAATTTCTGAATATCAGGCTTGATTTATCAAGTTAGTTCCCTTTCAGGAACTCAAGTTGCGGCGCAACGCTTTGGGAATGCCTACACGTTGTCCACGCTCTGAATCACATGTGTAATCGGTCTAATGGTCGGTGTGGCATCACCGGGGTGACGTCACGACCAGGAAGCCATAAAAAGCGCATGGAGTGAAGCCGGCGCTAACTTCTGTTTGTTCATGAAGCGCTCTGCTTGTATTTCATGTTAAATTGTCTGTCTATTGTATGTCAAAAAAATATGAAGGCAAGCAAGAAGTTGCAACACCTTTCAGCTGTGTGTTCCTCCTTGCTCCTGCTATATCACGCTGAATCTAGCTTGGCCTGCCAATGAGCAGAAAGCCCGACGAGCACTTTCTGTTACCGCATCACAACCTTCACTTTGGGGTCTACCATTCTATCCGGACCTGCACACTGAGGTGTCCAGGTCCTGGACGAAGCCTTTTTCGGCCCTCCCCTTTAGCTCTGAAGCTCTAAAAATAAGTCCTGACACGGGACGTTCTGGGGACCCTGCCAGCAAATGGCGCGGTGCACCTCACTATACGATGCCTGCCTTGCCCCGACACCCCCAGAGACCTGGTCCATTAACCCTGCCCAGAAATGTGCTTCACGGCATGGCCAGCTCTAGCGAGCACCCTCCTTGGTTTCCGCCCGCCATCGCAGAAGACCTAGAGAACTCATCGCCTTCTTCGATGCCCCTAGAGCTGCACAAAAAACAAATGAGTGAAAGAAAATGTTGTGGGTAAATGTGCCAATTTTGCAAATTTTGCCAATTAGCTCATTGTTTTTTCCTCTAACAGAAGAACTTCTATAGGACAGAGAACATAAGAGAAGATGTTAGCTGACTGCTATACACCCATAGCCAATCATGGAGGTGGAAGCTTTATGGTTTTGTTTTGATGCAGAAAAGGTTGGAGACTTATTCCGGGTGAAAATAACTAACATGGGTACCATTCAATACTAATTCCATTTGCACTGTGGCTTATTGGAACCGACTTCATCGTACAAGACAATGATCTGAAGCGTACGTCCAAGGTCTGTAAGCATTATTTAGAGAGCAAACAGTCGTCTGGAGTGTTATCTATCATGGAATAGTCTGCTCAGTCACTGCGCCTAAATCCTATTGAACTACTCTGGGATGAACTGGATCACATGGTCAGAAAGAAAACTCCAACTAGTGAAGAACACCCTTGGCAAGTTTTACAAGAGGCATGGCAAAGTATTTCAGCCGAATGTTTTTACAGAAGCAAACATTTCCAAGTGCGAGGGTGTGTAAAGCTCTTACTCATGCTAAGGAAGGATTTTTCAATAAAAATAAAGTGGAAAATTTGTACCTTTACATATGTATTTGTTTGGTCAAAGTCAACCTTCATATCATTACATTAACGGGTTTGTAAAAAAAAAAAGGAACAAGCAATTGTCAAAAGATTACAAAAGACATGATGTTTTCAGAATTTTGACAGACACTATATGGAATGAACATATGCCATCATGTTTTGGCGTAAAGTATAGAAAGTAAAGAGAAAGAGATGTGGAATCATGTCTTTTAAATGTCTATGCTGGTTTTTCCTTTTTTTGTACACCACCTCCATTTTTCCCCTGTCATTCTGGTCCACTTGGCAGGAAAACTGTCCGCCTTTGAATGAGGACAGGGGAGAGGGTAAGAGGTTTACTGACCTAAACGCTACCTGAGCTCAGGAGAGTAACAAGTTCAAAGCTCTGAGGTTCAGGCCATTATCTCTGTATGGGAAAACAATGAGAGTGAAGGGAGAGTGAGCACAGGGTTTGAGGCAAAGGAATTATTTTTAGACACAATTTCTTTTTTTCCCCTTCCAGATGTCCATTAAATGGGGAACTTCTACTTCAGCTGACCCTTACTACATCTGTGCGAGTGGTGATCTTGAAGTGCACTCGAGATCTTTAGGTCCATATTTGGGCATATATCAGGAGGTGTAACTTGAGAACACGACATTGTTTTGGTATGCAGAGAGTCTCGGGAGAGCAAGGTGTGTGTGAGTGCCTGGCACCAGAGAGATAAACTGTTCTTGTCTCGGCTGCATAGAACTACAGAGGGGTTAAGTGGAGCAGATCATTCACTGTTTTCTTTTTTTTGCATTTTAAACCAAATGAGCTTTTAGCATTACACTGTATTGTTCATGGTCTATTTCCTGTGTTTTGATGAGTTTAGGAGTCATTATAAATACACAAAAAAAGTTTTTTTATTTCTTTTTCTTTCATAATGCATACTTCATTTTGACTTGCATGACAAAAAATGCACTACTTCATCTTCTCTCAGACCCCCCTGATCAAACTTGTATATTGTTTTTTACAGGTCAGTGGGGTAGGTAATGGGCACCCATTTCCACTCATTTTTGGTTCATTGAAGAGCAGGCAGTTATCCTGTTAGATAAAGAGTAAGTTCCGAAAACAACCCACAGAATCTGTTCCATGACCATCCAGACTGCCTTGCACCTCGATGCTTGGGGAAAACTCTAGCTCTAAAGTTACATCAAGTTATATAATTAAAGCAGTTCCTCATGGATTCCTTTACAAAGGCCTACCACTAAATCGTTATTTTACTGCTAGCATCACCAAAAAAATCCAATGTATCTAAAATAGCCTGACACCCACTGTCAGAGCCACAATTGACAATCCCTGTTACACAATTCCACAGCCATTGTGAAGAATCCCACAGCCACAATAGTTTCACAGCCACATCCAACAATTCCAGAGCAACATACAACAATTCCAGAGCCACAATATTTAAACAGCCACACCTAACAATCCAACAATTCCACAACCATACCAAACAATCCAACAATTCCACAGCCACACCCAACAATACCATAGTCACACCCAACAATCCAACAGTTCCACAGACACATCCAATCCCATAAACATACTTTACGATCCCACAGCCACACCCAACATTCCCACAGACATATTTAGCAATTCCACAGCCACACCCAACAGTCCCACAGCTACACTCAACAATCCAACAATCCCACAGCCACAGCAAACAGTCCCACAGCTACACTCAACAATCCAACAATCCCACAGCCACACCCAACAATCCCACAGCCACACCCAACTTCCAACTTTCCTACTAAATTACTGAAGGAAGTGTTATATACAACTGGTGAACCTCTTCTGAATATTATTAACTCCTCACTATCTTTAGGTCACGTCCCTAAATCCCTCAAGTTAGCAGTTATTAAGCCCCTCATTAAAAAACCTAATCTGGATCCAAACACGTTATCAAATTACAGACCCATTTCAAATCTCCCATTTATGTCTAAGATTTTAGAAAAGATTGTCGCTGCCCAGTTATGTTCCTACCTGCAAGAGAACAATATCTTTGAAGAATTTCAGTCAGGTTTTAGGCCCCATCATAGCACAGAAACTGCTCTAGTTAAAATAACTAATGACCTGTTTTTAGCTTCAGACCAAGGCTTCATTTCGCTGTTGGTTTTACTTGATCTTAGTGCTGCTTTCGACACTATAGACCATGATCTCCTCCTAGATCGATTACAAAATTACATCGGCATTCAGGGACAGGCATTAAGCTGGTTTAAATCCTACCTGTCCGATCGTTACCATTTCGTAGATTTAAATGGAGAGCTATCCAGGCTAATGCAAGTAAATTATGGCGTGCCGCAAGGTTCAGTTCTAGGACCCCTGCTGTTCACAATATACATGCTTCCGTTAGGAAATATTATTAGAAGGCATGGAATTAGCTTCCATTGTTATGCTGATGATACTCAGCTATATATTTCATCTAAACCAGGCGATATAGCTCAATTAAGTCGGATAACTGAGTGTGTTAAGGAAATAAGAGATTGGATGACCCATAACTTTCTACTTTTAAATTCCGATAAGACTGAGATTTTGCTCATCGGACCAAAAACTAGTATACAGAAGCTCCAGCATCTGCTCCTGCATTTAGACGGATGTTCTGTAACCACTAATTCAACAGTAAAAGACCTGGGTGTTATTTTAGACAGCGACTTGTCTTTCAAAAATCATATCAATCAAGTTACTAAAACAGCCTTCTTTCACCTTAGAAATATTTCTAAGCTAAGAAATATGTTGTCTTTATCCGATGCAGAAAAGCTCGTCCATGCGTTCATGACCTCCAGAATAGACTACTGTAATGCATTACTAGGTGGATGTCCTGCGTCATTAATAAACAAGCTTCAGTTAGTCCAGAATGCAGCAGCCAGAGTTCTTACAAGGGCAAGAAAATATGATCACATAACCCCGATCTTATCGTCCCTACATTGGCTTCCTGTTAAGTTTAGAATAGACTACAAACTATTACTTCTCACTTATAAAGCACTAAATGGTTTGGCTCCCATATATCTATCCAGTCTTTTAACTCGCTACAATCCGCCACGCTCCCTGAGATCTCAAAACTCTGGGCTTCTAGTAGTTCCTAGAATAGCAAAGTCCACTAAAGGTGGTAGAGCTTTTTCACATTTAGCTCCTAAACTCTGGAATAGTCTTCCTGACGGTGTTCGGGGCTCAGACACACTCACCCAGTTTAAGTGTAGATTAAAAACATATCTTTTTAGCAAAGCCTACACATAACACACATCACATCATAACCTTGTGCTCCAGAACATCTGATCACATGCACATTATCAACTTGTGCTGTTAATATCATGAACAGCAGCTACGCTAATTCCTCTCCACTGCTTCTCTTTCTCTCCCCATCCCGAGACACCCTGAGGTTTGGCCAGCTCCAGTCACCTCCCACCTCGTGATGATTACGGACCTTTGAAGAAGTAGATGCCGAACTCACAAACATCCCGAACCATCTAGAGACGTACCAGTGCCATTTGGATCCCGCTACATGTGTGGAGTTTGGCATTGGACCTCCTGGAGTGTTAAAGGCTCTGGCATGGAGAAGCTGATGCTGGATCTGTGGTGATCACAAATGCTGAGCTCATAAAACTCGGAGCTACTAACCATATAGACTGTATAAGACTGCAGAAAGAACATCACTTATAATCTTATACTCCAGTACTCATGTTAGTTCTCACTGTCCAGTGTTCTGTATTGTTGAAAGATTTATGATCAAACTCTTGATGTCACCCAAAATGAGGATGGGTTTCCCTTTTGAGTCTGGCTCCTCTCAAGGTTTCTTCCTCATAACATCTAAGGGAGTTTTTCCTTGCCACAGTCGCCACAGCTTGCTCATCAGGGACAAATTCACACCATTCACCTTCACTGTTGATTTGTGTAAAGCTGCTTTGAGACAATGTCTGTTGTGAAAAGCGCTATACAAATAAACTTGACTTGACTTGACTTGACCCAACAATCCCACATTTCCACAGCCACATCCAATCCCATAAACATACTTTACAATCCCACAGCCACACCCAACATTTCCACAGACATATTTAACAATTCCACAGCCACACCCAACAATCCCACAGCTACACTCAACAATCCAACAATTCCACAGCCACACCCAACAATCCCACAGCCACACCCAACAATCCAACAGTTCCACAGCCACATCCAATATCATAAACATACTTAACAATCCCACAGCCACACCCAACATTTCCACAGACATATTTACCAATCCCACAGCCACACCAAACAATCCAACAATTCCAAAGCCACATCCAATCCCATAAACATAATTAACAATACCACAGCCACACCCGAAAATCCAACAATTCCACAGCCACGCACAACATTCCCAAACACATGCTCAACAATCCCAGAGCCACATGCAACAATTCCACAAACATACTGAAGAATCCCAAAGGAACACCCCAAACTCCCACATTCACTCCAACCAATCCCACAACTGCATTCAACACACCTACAGCCACAAGTAAAAATCCCACTGCCCCATTAACTCGCAACTTAACCTTACAATGCCTCTGTCACAACTACCTTGACAATTCCACAGCCATACTTAACAATTCCACATCCACACTCAGGAATCTTGAAACAACACCAAACAACCTGTCTGCCACTCCCAAACCCAGGTACTTAACAACCCACACCTTACAATCTCACAGCCAAACCTTACCAACAAATATAACCTTTATATCCAATTACAATTGACAGTCTCACTGTTCCAGCCAAACCCAACGATTCAATGATCCAGAGCTTCACTGTGACCACAAGCCTGCCTAGTTACCTAATTCCAGGTTTGTAACGAGTACCTAAAATTACTAGTTCAAAGTCACCAATTCCAATACGATTTAAGTAAAAGTCTTCGAGTATCTGAATTGAACAGTACTCGAGTATTTGACTCATATTAAACATAGGCTCAAAGATGCACCAGTCCTCAACAGCAGGACACGTGTTAGTGAAAAGCCAAAAACAGTTGTTTTGTGAGGTTTTATTTCCTAAAATACAAATTAAATTGTAAACCTGAACACTGCATTAACCATCAACACAACAACCTCTTCAACACAAACAAGTCGGTCAAAAAGGAAGACAAAATAGTAAAGCGATCTTTCAAAAATGGATCGTCAATTAACAAATAAATTAAAGTATCATGTCACAAGAACCATTAGTATTCAACTGACAAATACATTTTAAGTAAATCATTTTTGATAAAGTAAAGAGAAATATTTAGAGAATTGAATTTATTCAAAGTTTTTGGAATTTATTCAAGCTCTTTTTTGGACTGAAAATGACATCCAACCTAATGACATCAACAGAGATGCAAAATCTAACTGGTAACAATACATAAAAATATAGTGGAGTAGACAGTAAAAGTTGCTTGTATGTTTGATACACAGTAAAACTAGAAAGTAAAAATTAGTTTGCCAGCCCTCAGAGACCAGCAGCAATAAAAAAATAACAAGAATAAACAAAAAAATAAACTGCAATAAACTATAATAATATGAAAATATGTCCAATGAAATATATGTGCAGTGGAACTCGGATCTTAGGGTGGTTTACTTTACTTAAGGATATTTTAGGATCTTTACTCAAATCCTTTACACTGTATAGTTCCCAAGGTAACAAACCTTTGCCTACATTCTACAATTCATCCAAAAAAAACACGAAACGCTTTTTTCTAACACTAAAGTTATTGTGTTTCTATTTTTAGTTTTCAGTTCTCCAGAAGTAGCATGCCTTTCAAGCATGCTTTATTGTATTGCTAAATTGTTTTAAGTGCTTAATAGGTTTTATTCTTTCCCTGCCATTTTGGATTTGCCCTTGACTTTGACCGCGGTGCTTCGTTTGCTACAAAATGCTCTTTGTGTTCATGGTCACTTTAAAACCTAATTCCCAGAAACCCAAAGCCATCCAGTGTGAGGGAGTTTTCGTTTCGTCTTTTAGTGGACAGGCGGTGTTTATGTGACATATATTTCATGCTAGTCGATAGCCAAAAGGAGATGTTAAATGAGCTGTTAAATAAAATCACACTACTCATCTTTCCTGAGTGGCGCATCTCGGTGTGCACTGCACATGCTTGCCCTGCACCAAACCTGCACACTGACGACATCTCAGAACCACTCCATTCATCTTACTGTGCTTTGTGCCAACTGCCACAACTGAAGAAGAGTGGCTGTGCAATGTACCACACACACACACACACACACACACACACACACACACACACACACACACACACACACACACACACACACACAGATGTTTACTTGTTAACAGGAAGTCATTCATTATCAGGAGCTGTTTAGGCCATTATTCAAACTTTACTCCTCCTACACATACAATGTTCTCTTTGTTTTAAGTGACAAGTCAGAGTAAAGAAATTGACAGAGTTTGTGTCAGGGGGGTTACACAATCACACTATCTGTATGTGTTTTGTATAGAAGGATATTCCGAACAATATTCAAAAGGGATTCAAATTGTATTTGCATTTGTGTTCCCATATGTGAATGCATAAATTGTGACATAATCCAAACGCAATTGCAAATCTTTTTTTGCTTTTTGCGTAAGACTGCCGAATTTGTAAAAATATCTACAATTGTTGCGTATGTAGCCGGTTAAAGCTAAAAAGGTTTGGATTTCCGATGCCTTGAACTGAAAGCTGTCAATCAAGTGTCAGGGGTGGGACGATATTATTAGGCATGTTTGTATCGGGAAGTGATGTCACTAACGCTCGACGGCCAACAGAGCAAATGCCAGTATTAGAAGATTCTGCGGAATCTTTTGAACCATAGAGATTGTTGATGAATATTATGATGCTATTATGATGCAATTAAACCTTCGCAAAAAGCTTGAATGGCAGCCGTTCTTGTCAGGGCGGCATGTTTTTTTTTTACGGAGGGTCAATTGATTATACATTTATGAAAACTGTATTAACTGCTCGAGGCTACACATGCGTAATTAATATTGCTATTGAAATATGACATGTTCAGAACTCAAATGGACTTTGCTTTTTCTTTTGAAATTTGGCAGTTCGCGAAAACAAAAACACAAACGGTAATGCAAGATTTGGTATCGTGTTTCACAATTTATGCGTCCACATACACAGTTCCTTCCGAATATTGTCTGGAATATCATTTAATAGTTTTGTATAAATCTAACTCAGTACAAAATACATTATTTGAAATAAACAGCAACAAAGCTTTGCAGAAAGGGACCATTGGGTGCAACTTCAGGTGTGCATCGGAATACAAACCCATAGAATACAACAGAAAGAAGTTTTATTTCCTTTGGGCTCAAAGAAAAGCAACATTCATTAGCATGAACATAAGGAGCTGTGTGATGCATTTGCAGCTTCCTTAGTAACTGCCTGGTTAGGGTTCTAATAAACTAGTTTAAACTCTAATGTATATATTTTGAGAAAAGAGACTGCTAAACGTACAAATGAACACGTACAAGATAAAAAAATGAACAGAAGTAAAATTAAAATACTAACAGTCAAATATACATCAGAATTACAGACCAATTAACCAGTTAACAACCTGAGATATCTGAGGTTAAGGAACTTTCCAAGCCTGAATTTGTGTTTTCAGTGAAGTTAACCCTCTTTTGTGTTTACCAGTGTTTCATGGTTCATATAAAAAGATAAAAAAACAAACAAACCACAAACTCATTTTCATGTACATGTACAGACCCCCGGATATTTGGTGCAATATTTGAATTTGCTTAAACCACATTATTTGTTCATTTCAAATAATTTATTCATATTAGGTTATGTGGTATAAATGTGAGATTTGTGTTTGTATAGCGGCAATAACAGTATCTCGTTAAAAACAAAAAGTGCACCAACTTTCATGTAAGAGAATTTGTGTATTTGATTATTATCTGAAGGATACATATACAAACAGGCTCACTCACGGCTAGTCTACGATTTTAAGTCTATGTCTAACTGTATTAAAGAGCCTATTAAAGTGACTCGTATTCCCCAGCCATTACCAGATTCAAAGTGCAATAAGTTGAGGCCAATATGCAACTGCTTTCCTCCCTTCCTCAATTAAACCCCAGCTCTCACCCAGCTCTGAATAAATGAGACTCAGGCAACCCAGGCTGATTTTATATGCCATAATACGCTAGTTTGAAAAGAGAGAGAGAGAGAAAGCGAGAGGCAGAGTCTCATCCAGAGTGCACAGAGCCGTAGCTTGAGCTGATGCACTGAAGTGAATGTAATTAGCTCAAACGGAGTGTGGAGTGAGGATGAGAGACCCAGCCAGAGGTGCTCATCTGAAAAGGACATTGCTCACAGACCTCGTGTCACTCTCGGCCAAAATAGCGTGAAAGCGTTTTTTTCTTTCTTTCTGTTTTTATTATTATTATTTTATAAATCCATGTCTGGTTTAAAATCACAGCGGACAAACACAAATAAGCAAACATGGCAGCAAGTGAGCCAACAAACAATAAATTATCTCGGAAAAAATAACTTTGTGATGCAAGAACAGGAGTCGGGGTGTAAGAGGCCTGTGGAGCGATTGTGAATGACAAGGTTTTCTCATCAATGATTAATTTAAAGAGTGTGTTTATATTCGTTTTTAATGGCTTGTGCATGCTCCCGTGTGGATATTAAGAAGTTATGAATTCGAAATGTCATGGAGCCGCAGGTGCTAGCTGAAGTTTAATGAATAGCTACAACTCTATTAACAGTCAGCAACACTGAGATTCAGGCAATGTCTAGACTGGTGTACAATCATGGTTTGTGTTTGGATTTAACTTTTATTTTACACAATAAATGTAGTAACATAGTGGTTTGTTCATCTGGGTTCTCTGGTTTCCTCCAACCCCCCCAAAAAACTAATCACTAAGTGGATTAGTGGAGTCTGAAGGGACTCCAGACTCACTACAATCCTGATTTTCTCAATTGCAATGGCTCATCTTGTCTCACTTTCCAAAACAGACATTTTAATCTCATTTCACCTTTATTAACTCTATTATATAAACTTCTCTTTCTCAGCTTGTCTTGCTTGTGGTTTCCAAATGTTTTTGTCTTGTATCCAATGCTCAGGTTTGAAGCTCTTGTTTTTTTCATCATTGTAATGTTTTATTTGCAGATTATATAATAATTAATCTAAAATAGCCAAGTGAATCTAATAAGAAGTGAGTGCAGATTAATGATAATAATTTTACTGACTATTTATAATAAATATTCTGTACTTACATCTGATTTTAACTCCCATCTCTGACAGAAGCATGGATACTTTATCGAACATGACTGCAGTGGATTTTTTGTTCACATTCAAGTCAAGTTTATTTCTATAGCGCCTTTTACAACAGACATTGTCTCAAAGCAGCTTTATAGAAATCAACAGTTAAGGTGAATGATGTGTATGTATTCCTGATGAGCAGCCGTGGTGACTGTGGCAAGGAAAAACTCCCTTAGATGTTATGAGGAAGAAACCTTGAGAGGAAGCAAACTCAAAAGGGGAACCCATCCTCATTCAAAAAAAAAATCTTTCTGAGCAGAATGAACCACCTGGTGTGGGAAGTACAAAAGAGGGGAATATATATTTATTTAAATGCATACAAAGGTTAACATCGCACCAGATTTCCAGAGTGTAAAAAAAATGTAAAGAACCTCTACTTTGCCTGGAAAACCTTATAGATGTAATGATGGTAATGAGGGGATTATTCAGAAAAGAAACTTTTTTTCTGATTAATATATTTCCAGAACTTATATCTGTGTGTTCTTAAACAAAAATCCCCATACAAAGATTTGTTTACTTAATCCTAAAGACTATTATAAAAGTTCCACACAAATTCATGAACGATTTCCTCTTCCAAGAACTCCATAGTTTCTAGTACAGTTTAGCTTTATTTTACTGCACTTACTTACGATCACGTGTCACTGTTTAAAAAGGAATTTGTTGTTCACAACACCAGGAACATTCTACTTGCCATTGTGAACTCTGGCTTTTTCATTAGGGATACAAATATTAATCTCCGTCCAGATCTAATCTATTGTGCAGTATTACTTTCTTGCTTTTTAAGTCTTCTGATGCAAGACTGTAACAAAATACATCTTGCAGATGCACTGGGACATATCACTGATGCATCCTGGGGTCATGTGGTGTTTCGGGTCTTTCAACATCAGCCACCACTGCCTTCTACACTCTTAAGCTAACTCTTGGTACTAAGCCGGCTTCTTCTCGTTGGCATCTTCCATGCACTCTTTCCAAGGAACAGTGAGCTCCAATAAAATCAAATGCTTGGTGGAATCTGAGACAATGATGACGTCTGGACGAAGTTGTGTAGATGTTATTTTGGTAGGGATCTTTAGCCGTTTATCAAGATCCACCTGCAATTGCCAGTCTGTAGCAGAAGTAAGAAGACCAGACTTTACTATGGATTGTGGGTGGGCCTTCTCTTTGACTCAAAAAAACTGGATGGTCTTTGGCTTATGGTGTGGCCTTTGTTGGAATTAATGGCTATGGCTAAGCACTTGGTCGTGGCGCCAACGATAGCATCCATCTCCAAGGGCTTTTGGGCAGCTGCTAAAGAGATGTTCTAGCGATCAGCTTCCCGAACAAAGGGGACAGGAAGGTGAATCGTTTTTTCACCAGATGTGGAGGTTTGCAGGACCTGGTAAGACTAAGAATCTGATACGATGGAAATATGTTTCCCAAATATCAGCCCAGGTGATCTTATGCTGCCTAACATTAACCCATCTAATCCAAGCTTCTTGTTGTCCCAATCCCACCATCCAGCTAGCTCTTTCTTCCTCCACGCCTGCTTGAACTTCCTGCTGTACAAGATTTTGACGTTCTTTACCTTGGACATTGTCAATTCTCACAACTGGGAAGTAGCCAAAGCCTGCACGCCCTGTTACTATTGGCCCCACCAGTGCCTTTTTCCTAACCGTGACTCAGCCATTTCTAGTGATTTCTCTCCGCTCCATTTCCTACCTGTGCACACCTGTATGCCACCTGCTGCCACCTTGGGATCCAGAGACTCTCTGTACTGCCATGCTTCCCGTGATCTCTTCATTATCATTACCTGTTAGTGAGTGGAATACATACATTAGGCAACAAGTGAACATTTTGTTCTCAAAGTTGATGTGTTAAAAGCAGAAAAAGTGGGTAAGGATTTGAGCAAGTTTGACAAATTGTCTTGTCTCGACGACTGGGTCAGAGCATCTCCAAAACCGCAGCTCTTGTGGGATGTTCCAGCTATGCAGTGGTCAGTATCTATTAAAAGTGCTCCAAGGAAGGAAAAGCGGTAAAGCAGCGACAGGGTCATTGGCGGCCAAGGCTCATTGATGCACATGGAGAGCAAAGGCTGGTCCGTGTGGTCAGATCCAGCAGACGGGCTCCTGTAGTTTAAATTCAAGATGCATATGTGAAGTTAAACACAAAAGAGCACTGTTTGAAATGTAGTATGTGTATATATAATGACCAGTGACCATAACAGTGCAAAATAGAAACATAAGGTAGAATTTTGTAATTGTAATTTGTGCAAAAGTAACAATAGTTATTATAAACAGTAACAATCTAAGTGTACAGTATGTACAGGCGTGTTTGTGTACAGCGCAGTCTTTATGAGTTGTGTTAATTTGACTTGAGTTGGATGTAGAGGTCATTGTTTATTAATAAAGTGCAGTAGGATGACAGCTGAGAGAAAGAAATTTCTTATACTGTGTTCCAGATGGAAGAGGAGCAAACAGTCCATAGCTGGGGTGAGAGATGTTTTCGATAATGTTTCTCACTCTTCATAGACAGCATTTGTGGTATATGTCTTTAATCGAGGGGAGCTGAAGACCAGGGATGTGTTGGGCGGTTTTCACGACACATTGGAGGATATTCTGGTTTGAGTGCACACTAACCACACCCTTTATTTTCAAGAGTAGTTCGTTCAGTTGTTCATATGAGTTGGGTTTATTCTCAGGAATCTACAATCATGAGATCATCGCTGTTTTGCAAGGTTTTTTTTCTTTCCTTTTTTTTTAATGATGCATCATCAATTAAAATGACACATTGTTGGATGCACACACAAAATTTTAATAGACAATCTACAAAATGTCAGGAAACAATCAAAATATAGTGAGAACCATCCATAAAAAGCTGATATGTTGTAAATAGTAAACAAAAAATTATATTTTTACCCAAATTACTTCTACACTTTATAGATACTCTGGAGATGATTCCTTACAAAAGCAGAAAAGGAAATTATTTCTATCCCAACACTTAATGACCAACATGGTTGGTTTCCCAAAAAAAAGGTTCTTCGAGAACAGTTTACATTACAAACATTAAAAAAAAAAATATTTGACTATAATTGCAAAGTCGGAATGGAGGAGAAGGTCACTGAAGTAAAATTTTAGAGCAGTATTAATTGTGGCACAAATTATTCTTCTTGCTGGCAGCTTGGCATCCAGACAATGTTTTCACTTCAAGTGACAATGTAAGGCATGTTCAAAATGAAAAAGCGAAACCAAACGCGCAGACACAAATTTCCGACGTGTCATCTGCAAAAACATCTCAAGAGAGAAATGTAATTTTGTGGTGCTCTAATCATTTTAACTTTGTCTTGCTTTTATTTGAGCTCTGGGCTATGAATGCATATGTGCCAAAAATAAATAAACAAATAAATAAATAATGTCTGCGATTTGAAGCACTATTATGCAATGGTTGTGTAATCTTAGTGACCGCCGCTGATTAGTGACAACTTACCACAAATGCACTTTTTGAAATCAAGCTCACAAACGTAATTATTTCAGTACTGATGCCTTGCAGACCAGCGTTAAAAAAACAGTGCATAAATGTTTACAGAATGGAAGTTTTAAACTAAAATTTCTATGTTAAAAAAAGATAGAGTTTGAGAACATTTTCAGCAATTTAGATTGACTATCTGCCATGTGGAGTCTGAGATTCAATATTTAAAATTTATAATAAAAAAAAAAATATAAATATGCAATATATTTAACAGCAGTGTCTCTAAGACTTATTGTGTGTTACTTGCTTTTTTATTCGGAAGTTAAAAAAAAAAAAAAAACAAAACACAAGCTGACTTGTATTTCAGGGTTCTTTAGTTTCCTCCAACTTTCCAAGAACCATACCAGTAGAGGTGGTGAAGGTGGGAGCTCAGTGGTTACTCCATTCGACTCTGATCGGAAGGTCATAAATTCAGTTCCCAGCACTGCCAACCTGCCAATGCTGGGCCCTTGAGCATGGCCCTTAAACCATTGAAGCCTGACCTGTGTGGTCCGATCCAACCGATGAGCTACTGTAAATTAAATTGCTGAAGATAATGCTGTTAAAGCTTCAGGGGTCAGTATTGTTATAGTAGCAGGAGGGGGTCAACACAATATTAGGCAGGTGGTCATAATGTTATGCCTGGTCGTGTACATCGAAATCGAAATCAAATATATAGACGTAAAATGAACATAGCATTAGACGTTCTAGAGTCAAAAAATATGTCCCGTCCCCTTTGCCTTAAGGATGCTGCTCTTTTGTTTTTTTACAACCAAACCCTGATTTATACATTTTCAGAAAGTCTAGGAATTGTAGGAATAATACCGTTTTAAAATTCTGTCTTAAATAAAACATTGAACAAACCCCTTTATACTATATTCATGCCATTATAATCCCTGTACAATTCATTTCAGTTCCAGGTTACAACACTACAAAAATCTGATCCAGTCAGTATGGTGAGGTTGTAGCTTAGTGGTTAGGGCATTGGACTTTGGCTCTGAAGATCGTGAGTTCAAATCCCAGCTACATCAGCTTGCCACTCTTGGGGCCTGAGCAAAGCCGTAAGCTGTTTAGTTGTATGAACAAGATAAATGTAAGTTGCTCAAATGCCATAAATTTAGCAGTCAATTTGATGAGAAGCTCTATTTTTCAACATGATTTGATTAAAGTGCAGATGTTAGAAAAGCTTTGGTCACTACAGAATATAATTATTTTTTACATTTTTGCAAGAAATTTCAGAAGAAAGTGAAGCTACAACGCAATCAGTGTCAGGATTTCATTATTAATGCTTTCAAACAAAACTCAACTCACTGCAGATTTAATCTAGATCACACCCTAAGCTTAAGAAGTCTACAACATCTCATGCACAGGTAAAAGACTTCAGGATTTTCCTCAGACAGCTTGTGTGTGATCGGACCACCAGGCTGCTTCGAGTCCATGAAAATCAAGGCGAGCCAACGGAGAAGGAGAGAAAATATTGACTCGTGTTATCCGCCGAGGGAAGCGAGAGAGGTGCCTGTGCTGCTGAGGCATAGAGTTTGTTTTCCTTGGATGACTTCTGAGGTGCTGTAGTCAGGCGAGTGGGCAAATGGTCTGATGAACATGACATGAAAGCATGACTTGCTGTTCAGGGCAATGGTTCGAGATTTGTGGTCACAGCAGTTTAAGACAGGCTGAATCGCTGGCGCGTGGGCCGACATGTATCACAGTGGTAGCACAATGCCTGCGCATCATAACTGACACTGGGGAGATTCAATAAAATAGCCTGCTTGCCTGGACTAATCTTTTAAATTCACATGTATGAAATAAAACATGACAGTGTAATACAGGAAAGTTCCCTGATTTCCCATAACAGCATGTTGTGAAGTGTATTGTTTAATGACACAGCAGTTTGGCTTTGCCTTTAATTCATTAATCAATAACAAATCTAATTTTTAATACATTTCTACAACCTTTTCTAGTTGGGACACTGTGTAAAATGTAAACCAAATGAAATGCAATGATTTGCAAATCTTATAAACCTATATTTAATTTGCAATAGAACATAAAAAAAACATATAAAATGTTTAAACTGTACCATTTGAGGGAAAAAAATAAGTTAATTTAAAATTCAATGGCTGAAACACGTTTCAAAAATGTTGGGACGAGGCAACAAAAGTCTGGAAAAGTAAAAAGAAACAGTTGAAGCAACTAATTTGGTACATTGGCAACCGGTCAGTAAGACAATTGAGTGTAAATAGAGTATCTGAGAAAAGCAAAGTCTCTCAAAAGTAAAGATGGACAGAGCGTCACCAATCTGTAAAAAGCTGTGTATTTAAATTGCTGAACAATTTCAGAATAATGTTCCTCTACATGAAATTGTGAAGACTCATTGAGTCTTAAGAATATTTCATCATCTATAGTATATAGAAAATCACATATAATATATACTATAAATATATAAATATATACTATAATGTCATCAAAAGATTCAGAGAATCTGGAGAATCTCTATGCTCAAGGGACAAGCGCAAAAATCAATATTGGATGGCTTTGATCTTCAGGCTCTCCAGTGGCACTACAATTAAAACAATTATGATTCTGTAATAAAATCACTGTAAAGGGGTTCACTAACACCACCAGAAATCATTTTCTGTGAACACAGTTTGCCATGTCAACCACAGTGCAGGTTAAATCTCTATCATCTCTATGAAGAAGAAGATATGCGTGAACATGATCCAAAAACGCCACCATCTTCTTTTGGCCAAAGCTCATTCAAAATGTACTGAGGCAAAATGGAAAACTGTTCTGTTGTCAGACTAATTTAAAATTCTCTTTGGAAACCATGGACACCATGTCCTCCTGACTAAAGAGGAGTGGGACCATCTGGCTTATCAACACTTAGTTAGAAAATCACTCTAATAATAACTAATAATAAAAATAGCTAATATGACAAAGGAAATGCAATTTGCAGTGGTAAGAAGAACATAAAGCTTTACACTCTATGAGGTAAAGTTTGGTGTTCCTCAAGGATCTGTCTTGAGGAAATCATTCATAAACATGGGATTCGCTTCCACTGCTATGCTGATGACACACAGCTGTATATTTCAGCAAAGCCAGATGAGCTAGATCAGCTTAACAATGTTGAGAAGTGTGTAAAGGACATTAGACAGTGGATGCTTAATAACTTTCTTCTGCTCAACTCAGATAAGACGGAAGTACTTTTACTAGGACCACATGCAGCTAGAAATAAACTTTCCGATTACGTAGCATCTCTGGATGGTGTTTCTGTTTCAGCATGTACGGCTGTCAAAGACCTTGGTGTGATTATTGACCCGAGTCTTTCCTTTGAGTCTCACGTGAACAATATCACCAGGATCGCCTTCTTTCACCTTAGAAATATTGCTAAAATTAGAAATATGATGTCGTTACAGGATGCAGAAAAATTAGTTCATGCTTTTGTTACTTCTAGATTAGACTACTGTAACGCTTTACTGTCTGGGTGTGCGAGTAAGTGCATAAATAAGCTTCAGTTAGTCCAGAATGCAGCAGCAAGGGTCCTCACTAGATCTAGGAAATACGACCACATCACCCCTGTTTTAATTAGTCTACACTGGCTCCCAATCAAATCTCGCATTGATTATAAAATACTACTACTGACGTATAAAGCACTTAATGGTCTCGCACCGCAGTATCTGAGTGAACTTCTGTACCAGTATGATCCTCCACGCCTACTTAGATCAAAAGGTGCTGGCTATCTGTTGGTTCCTCAAATAATGAAGACTACCGCAGAGGGCAGATCTTTCTCTTATAAAGCCCCACAGTTATGGAACAGCCTTCCAATCAGTGTTCGGGACTCGGACACAGTCTCAGTGTTCAAGTCGAGGTTGAAAACTTATTTATTTAGTCAAGCCTTTTATCAGTAGATTTTTTTCTTAGGTGAAGGCTCAGATCTGGAGGGAACATGGATATAGAGTGTTTGGTGAACTGGTATATTTGTATGCTGTCGTCCCCTCACATTCACACGTTCACTCAGGTTTGTTGACGGTGGTGTGGTGGGTCGTCTCTTATCCCAGAGATCCCTCATGTCTGTGTTACCTTCTGGTTCTCCCTTTTAGTTATGCTGCCATAGCGAGACTTGCCGGAGTCCAAACTGCACAGTGACATTAACTTTCATACACCAATAGTTACACTTAATAATCCATATCCTTCTCTTCCCGTCACCCTCTCTCTCTCTCTCTCTCTCTCTCTCTCTCTCTCTCTCTCTCTCTCTCTCTCTCTCTCTCGGTCGAGTTAAACATGCTCCTGAGGCTCCAGTGACCACTGTTCCTGCCCCTCTCCCCTCCGTGGATCTTCACACTTCTGTGCAGCTTGGGACGGTCTCTCATCAACACCTTGGGTGGTTCCATGTAATTCCGGAGTAGAACGGGTGCTTTTGAGGACGGATTGGACTGTAGTTGGTGTCGGCGGTCTGCTGCACTGACTCGGGAGTGCAGTTTGCTTCTGATCATCATCACTGTACCCCGCAACTTTGTATATATGCTTCAAATGGACATTTGGTGCAACCCAGATGAGGATGGGTTCCCTCTTGAGTCTGGTTCCTCTCAAGGTTTCTTCCTTATGCCATCTCGGGGAGTTTTTCCTTGCCACAGTTGCTCATCAGGGACAAACATACTTACAAAGAACATATTTACATTTAATCACCACATTATCTGTGTAAAGCTGCTTTGAGACGATGTTCATTGTTAAAAGCGCTATACAAATAAAAATGAATTGAATTGAATAAAGCTTTGATTTGAAATTTGACCAGAACATCTATGAGGGTTGAGGTAGAAAATAAATCAGGACCCTATCGATGCAGTAGTGTTATACCATTTATACAGATTTTTTTAAGTCTGGGAGCAAAGACCCCTTCTATAAATGTCAAATCAATGCTTTCTCAGAAACAATGATTATAACCTGTTATTAAATCCATTTGTTATTAGTTTTAGATTACATTAAATGTCCTGCATACAAGTGTTTCACTATTAAAACCATAAATGTATTACAATAATTAAGCATTAATATCAGCCTGTCAATCATGTTACAGATGGCTTGCAAAAACAATGCACACCTCCCGACCAATCAGATTCAAGCATTCAACCGGGCTATGGTATAACACTCAGAATAGTAAAATACCATTCTCTTGACTATTCTGTTTATAATTTTTTTCCCCTGGACATAATTTTGTTTCACCTTTTTATCCAAAGTTACAAACTAATGATGATGGCTAAAATCATCTCAGTCTTATCACTGCAGTCCACATGGCAGTACATTTGGCAGAGTGGCTTTGGCTTGTGTCTTCTATCTAGACCTTAAGATGACTTATGGATCAAGACATGTTTTAAACTGTGCAAATGTTTGAACATCCCTGTAAAATTAGGCAGCTCATTTCCTCATCAGAATTTAATAGCTCAGGCACAAATGTTGAAACTACTCCAACTTAATATGCTCTGCGAATTTCACAGCCGTGTGCATTCCATTAAAACGAAACTCCTGGCAGTTCGACATCATTCTTATTGGACATCTGAGATAAATTTGTGCTGTATTGTGTGCTGAACACAATGATGTCAATCAGAATCAATTAAAACATCAATTGCTGGCTCTTGTTGCTTAAACAGGTTGAAATACAGTGTTGTTTGAGTAAATGTTCAGACTTGATGTTCAAATGGAAAGAATGGGTAGGGATGAGTTTTAAACTCCAAGTACAGGGTGAAATTTTGGAATTAGGAGTTGGTGACCTTTGGGTGTAGGCTTATGCCTTGGTTTTGAACCTTTTGCCATTAGTTTTAACAAAGCAGTGGAGTGGTGCGCAACAAGCGTTTCACTGTTTATAAGAAAGGTGATAGTGTGAGTGATTCGCAAAGGGAATTTTTCCGTTATTACCAGTCAGGACGTCATGATTGAGTCTCGTCTGCTCATGCGATCACGACATAGTTGCGTCATTTTGAAAAAACAGCACAACACGGTGATGATGCGGATTGGCGAGAGCTCCTCAACAGCTGCAGTGTTTTCTGGTGTGTAGGCAGTTCGAACACCTTAATGAGACTGTCATGACTGTGCTAACTCATAACGATGCTGAAATTCCCTTTGCACAGCACTCACACTATCACCATTTAAAGCAAATGCTCGGTGCACCCCACTCTACCGCTCCATTATAACTAATCAGTAAGATAAGATACACCTTTATTCGTCCCACTGTGGGGAAATTTCTCTGAAATTGTGGACGAAGTGGTGGAGTGGTGGAGTGGTGGAGTGGTGGAGTGGTGAAGTGGTGGACAAAGTACACAAACCATGTACTGAGTAAACGTAAAGATACAGTAGGTAAAATATTAGGTAGATACAACTTTATTGCCATTGCATAGCACAGGTACAAAGAACAAAATGCAGTTTACCATCTACCAGAAGTGCAAATTGTAGCAATTGTGTAAATCAACACCCTGATTTATACATTTTCAGAACATGTATAAGATATACAGAATGTAATATCAGGGATATAAGAGATATAATACACTCTAGTAACCCAAGCATGTGAGTGAACCAGAAACTGTGGAGCACTTCTTCCTACATTACCATGCCTTTATGCAACTTAAGTTTTGCAAAATGTCCTGAAATTAAAAGCATGATTTGATGATGTTATGTGAGAGCAAATGTGGGTCAAAGGTGACGATGGTAGGTCTTCACCTTTTCTCAGAAAGTTAAAGGTTCATGCCCCAGCACTGGAAATCTGCTATTGTTGCACCCTTGAGAAAGGCCTTTAACTCTCTACATCATGGGTGCTGTATTCTGGCTAACCCTGCACTTTGACCCCAGCTTCCTAATAACCAAGATCAAATTCCACTCTTTTGCATTGTATATTGGAAAAAAAACTAAGATTTTTGTTGCGTGTTTCTTCACCAAGCAGACTGGAATCTGAGCAAAAGTGCAGCCATTAAAACACCATTATGTTTTCTACAAAATAGTTCCTGATACTAGTTTTGAAATTCCTATTGCACTAATGTGCTTCTTCTAATTATGTCTACATACTGTTTTACCCGTTTGGGATTAATAAAATTGACTTCAAGTATGATTTATCAGGAAGTTATTATCCCTACCCCATGCTTGTGGATGATGAACGGAAGAACACCTGCATACTAAATTTCAATGGAATGGGCTTCCTGCCAAACAATGAAGCGTTTTCAGAATACATTTGCAAATAAACTGATTGGTAGCTCTTTTTTTTTTTTTTTGGTGGAACCTGGATATACTTGAGAACCATCAACAATTAGACATATCTTTTGGAAGAATCATGTCCAGTTCCTCAGAAGAATTTTTTTTTTTTTTTTTTATTTTATTGCCATTGTTTCTTTTTGGTGCGAACCATAAAAATGGCTTTCAATAAAATATTCAATCTTAAAAAAATAATAATGTATTCATGTAATAGTAAAAATGAATAGAAATATTTCTAGTTAAAACCTAGGCCTAAGTCCTAGAAGTTCCTTCATGCTGCATAAAAGGAGCCATTCATAGGATATTTTCTGAAAAGAAATAAAAGTGATTTGTAAGTGTGGGAGTAAACAGCTAAAAGAAAAGAAAACACAAGACAACGACATGTACTGAAATAATTGAATACCGTTCCTGTATCACAAGGTTCATGGTCAGCAGTTCTATGTTGCCAGTGTGAGTTTTGTTCAATCAGCTTCAACTCACACGAAAAGAATGTGCATTGGTGGATTTAAGAGTCTTAGTGTGAAATTAGGAGAAAATCCCTAAATGAGCTGAATCAGATTCTTTTATTCCCCCCCGCCTAAAGAGGTGTTCAGGATCAGGGTGTTTGAGAGGGGTTGGTGAGAAAAGGAACGTGTTTTTGTTGCAATGCAATTTTATTTTAGACTGGTTTCCACGGTCGGCCTCAAAGGGGGGGGGCTGTGGACTTGTGGGCTGTGCACCCTCAAAAGGTTTGCTGTGCCCCTACAGCTTTATTTATTAATTTAATATTTATCAAGTTCATTTAAATAAATTAAACATCAACGTTTCATGATTTTAATGTAATAAAAATGAGAAACCGCCATTGTTTTTTTTGTTTTTTTTGTAATGAAAATAAACCTGTTTCTCTGATTGGTTGCATTGCGGCGTCTCCTGCGTTATTTAATTCATTTAATTTTTATTTGTATAGCGCTTTTAACAATGACCAAAGCAGCTTTACACAGATAATGTGGTGATAAAAAATGAACATGTTCTTTATAAGTAAGTTTGTCCCTGATTAGCGAGCATTAGCCAGGGCGAGGGCATAAGGTGACTGTGGTGAGAAAAAACTCCCCGAGATGGCAAAAGGAAGAAACCTTGAGAGGAACCTTGAAAGGAACCGAATGTCCAGTGATGTAGATCGGAAGCAAACTGTAGTCCTGAGTCAATGTAGCAGACTGTTGACATTAACTACAGTCCAAATCCATCCTCAAAGCTCCCGTTCTTACTCGGGAATTTCATGGAACCACCCAAGGCGTTGATGAGAAACCGTCCCCAGCTGCACAGCTGCACAGACTGGCCTCCAATCAAAGAGAACATCATCCAGAGGCAGGCCTGGACGAAGTGGGAAGATCCACAGAGGAAAGAGGGGCAGTAACAGGAAGTTATTACATCTTAAGCATATTGATGTGTTTGCGGAGAAAAGCCTTGATGCTACCAATTTTTTTTTCACAGCATTTTATGAATTAGGGTTAGCACTTTGGGCAAAATCCCTAAACAAGTAATTTAGCATAGAGATAAAGCTGTTTAAACAACATCCTGGCATGGTGGAGGAGGAAAGAGAAAACTGAAGAACAGAAAACACCCATGCGAACAAAGAGATAGCAAAGCAAAACCATACACAGAGAGTAACCTGAGCCCAAAATTGAAGCAAATATGAAGGAGTTGCATGAATGCAATAATGACTGCTGCTGAAATCGATTTCTCTCTTTTTTTTGTGTGTCAATTTTATAATTTTTTTAATTCGACATAAATGGGCAATCTTCATATTTAGTTCAGCAGGGGAGGTTATATTGCTGCCCATCTATAATGTAACAAGAACAAAATTGTATATACCAGTAAAAGGATGTGGATGTAAAATTCATAAGGTCATATAACAGAAACCTTTGTAGGGAAACCCACCCATGCTGTGTGTTAGTGCCAGGCTGGTATCAAGCAGACGAAACCGAAGTAACTATGAAGAGGTTTAATAGTCTTTAAACAGAATACAAACTGCCCGGAAGTAGCCGTACCGGAAAACGGGTTTAGTCCGTAATAGAACTAGGAAACGGGTAAAATCCATAAAACTGGTAGTCCATGAATGATCTCCAGAATGCACTGTAGAACAGACAATGACTGAATGAGAGTGAGGGCCTTAAGTAGGGGGAGAGATAATGGGAAACAGGTGACGGTGATAAGTAAGTAAGTAAGATAAGTAAGTGGGTGAGACACTGCGAGCGTGCTGGGTGCTGAGGGAAGGCGTGGCCGGTGGTTCCCTGACAGTGAGTCTTTCTTGAGCTGCTGTAAAAGATAACTAAAATAGATTGCGATTTGTTACAGGAATCCAATTTTTTTACTCTGACTCCAATTTGTAATAAAGATTTAACTTGAATATATCTCATTCATTCTGATCACCTTATTGGTTGTATTTCTTTCATTTAATAGATTGTTCTAAGCATTCCGTCTTTTTAAGTAATTGTGAATTATGGACCCGGAGTCGCGTAAAGCCTTGTGCTTGGCAAAATACATCTGCTCACAAAATGCAAATTGGCCAGTCCGAATCTAAGTCAGAGGAACTAATATTCTTCAAGTAGGCCGCTCAATGCTTGCTCATGCATAAAGAATAGTTGATTTAGCCACTTTGTCATAACTTGCTAAGTCAGTGATAGTCAGAGGGTCCCAGACGTTGTGCTCTATGCTCCATTTGTTCATGAGCCTTCTGTATGTATGTAATTCTGTATGTAAGAATTTTACATATATTTGCCAGGCAATAATCAATAAACAAAATTGTTACACAACATGATCAGATCACCAAAAATGTAGCAATCCAGTTTACAAAAGTCACTGTACCTGGCAATAGAGACACACAGAGACTGTGTGGGAAGTTCTGACTACTGAATGCTTCCTCGAGTGTTTTGCCAAATCTCCTTAAATACCCAAACCACCATAAACACTCATAAATTCTAAGTAATCAAAGGTTTGCAAACCCTTTGTTGGGACAGGAGGTGACTTAAAAAGCCAAATACCACCTATGGTTAAAAAAAAAAAAAATAAAATAACACCTGATAAAGAATGTTTTCTCCAGGACGACCCTCACATCAGTGGGACAAAAATTTCCCCAAACCTAAGATTCTTGGTATGTTCTACTGATATGGGACTGAGATCATATTTCCAATCGCACTGAGAGCTTTAAAATGATACCAGACATTAGTAGTTAAAATTCATACCTTTCTAAGATGATAATTACAGTATGCAAGTACTTCTAAGTCACCTTTCCATGACCCGGCCATATCCCCAGGAGGGAAAGAGGTGGGCTCAAGGACGGATGAGAGAGCAGCTGAACAATGGCATTCTTTCCTCAGATTAGAAAGTTTATTGTTTTCTTTCATGGCAGTTCTCGGGTCTGACCTCATGGAGATCTCTGTCCATCCTTACACTTTTTTGGTATGAATAGATTTTATGATATGCAAGGTAATACATCACCTGCAGCGAGCCATTTATTATTTATGAGTTTAAAAGATAATGTAATAGTGGTGAATGATCCAAGGATAATGACGCTCAAGATAAAGTCGATAAAATGATATTTTTTCTTCCATCGAGAGTATATTGGGGCACATAGGTCAACACTTTATTTGAGTAAATGTATTTTGTTACTATACTTAAGAATTTTTTTTCAGTAATTTTACTGAATTTTTACTCAACTCAACCACATTTATGATTCAATATATGTACTTTAAACATTAACAATTACATCTTGCACAGCAGCCTTTTCTCTCCTGGCTTTTCTATTCTTTAGAAATAATTGATTTTTTTTTTTATTATAAATATTATTATTATACATTTGCTTATTTATTCTGTACAAAACGTGATATTGACTTTAATTTATTTTTTTCCATTAAATACTAAAGTTTATTTTACTTCTACTTCTAACATGATACTATAATTTTATTTGGTAAATAAAGATTGTTTGTTCTTTTGTTTCATTCTGGCATGTTGAGGTTATTGTGTTGTCGGTGTACAATTTGATTTGTATTTTAGGAACAAAACCCGATGAATCCACTGTTTTTGGCTTTTTACTAACATGTGTCTTTGGGTCTTTGACAACTGTTCAAATCAGATACTTTTCACTTGTAATGGGAGAAAGCTGAAGCCAAAAGCACTGACTTCCCTTAAAAAGTATAATTGTTCATAAACATGGAAATTGCACAAGAACGGAACTCTGGACTTTATATAATGCAGGATTCGGAAATCTGGACTAGAGGTACAGGGAAAGCTGGAGCTTTTAGAGGCTGATTGTTCCCAATGACAGTGAAAGAAAGTGCATTTCAGGTCCACTGGATCAGGGCTGATTGAACTATTAGCGTGTACACACTGATCCTATGGGATTTGAACCCTGCATTTTGGGATCAGAGAAGGTTATCAATGTAGACAGTCTAATTACTTCTTCAGGTTTAAGGTAACAGGTTCATGATAATAGATTGGTGGGAAAAAGTTAGGACATTGATACTACAAATAGTAGTAGTGCTTAGAATTCAAGGGAATAGCCAGCAGAGATGCCAATATGAAAAACAAGATAGTAATTTTATTTCGGCTTCTTGCATTAGGGGTCGCCACAGCAGACCATCCGCATGTTTGATTTGGCACATATTTTTACGCTGGATGGCCTTTCTAACACAACCCTCCCTATTTATCCAGGCTTGGGACCGGCACTAAGGCTTGTGCAACCATAATGGCTAAGGTTGGTTCCCTGACCGGGGATTGAACCCGGGACCCGGGACGCAGGTGAGAGCGCAGCATCCTAACCACTAGACCACCAGGGAACCGGAAAACAAGATAGTAATAACGGAGTATTTTTTTTTAGATGTGTGCCAATCATTAGATGTCTATCAAATTTTGGCTGTTCGAATTAGGGGTCACCACAGCGGATGATCCATCTCCATATCACTATCTCAAGTGTGCCTTTCATACCTTGTCTCTAAAATGTCCTACTTGTACAGTCTTTCTAATAAACCCATTTCTAATCCTGTCTGTCCTCGTCACTCCCGATGAAGATTGCACCATCCTCGACTCTGCCACCTCCAGCTCCGCCTCCTGTCTTTTTGTCGAAAGAATTGCTTATGCAGCTCTTTATTATGGTCTTAAGGCAGCATAGTCCAGCCTGTGAAATCAAAGGGGAAAATTGACTCAAATTGAATTTGTGCACAGAAAATGTAATGCTTTTACTGCAGCTGCCTATTGTACATGTCTTCAACCTGCCTAAGCTCTCCCTCTCCACCCCATTGCTACGCTTCCTATAGCTGCCCACATCATATTTAAAACACTAGTGCATGCCTACAAAGCAAAGCATGCAGTAATGCCTCGATACCTCAGAGCACTTCTTCTACACTACACTTCAAGTTTTAGACTGATGGTATTCTTACTCTGTGACCTAATGAACCAGTGTCAGAATGTATTTATTGATAGAGACTTTAAAAGCACTTTTCTTTGCCAACTGCTATACATTGAAATGGAAATGTACCTTCTATTTAAATGCATGCAGTTTCAATCCTTGCATCCTTTCCCCTTTTAGTAAATGACCTTTCCTTCAAAGCAAATTGTATTTGTGTTTCTAACCCTTCTACAAAAGCCATATAAACCCTGTAGTGTTCAGGTGTTTCAGTATCTCTGTCGCACGGGACACTAGGAAATCTTTATTAGTATGGACAAACTGTATATGTTGGCACCACCGAGTCTGCTGGTGTTTTAAAGTTAGCAATCGCTCATCAATGATTTTTCTTCCTGGCAGTGATTAAACACATTTGTGAAACGTTGGGTAAATCTGTCAAAGCAATGAGTTTTGGGACCTCGTTGGTTACAGATTGTCGGCACCCATTTTAATGCTCGTCCCACCAGAAGGGAGATTAGAAATGTGTGGAAAGGAATCATTGGGAACTCAGCCAGGTGGCTGGCAAAATGCAAGGAGCTTTCCATTTTTTTTTTTTTTTTTTAAGATCCAGCAAACATTATCTGCTAAGGCCAGTTTAATGAGGTTTTTATTCATTCTTATTATCTCAGAGGTAGCCATCTGGAATAAGGCAGGCTGATTTTGTGGGAACAGGACTTAGTACATTAAGCACTTTATCAAGTGTTTGTGCAATTTGTTGTGGATGTGCTCGGTGTGGTCCTAACAAAGATTCCTTGTGCTGCCAAAGCTGCTTGGAGAGAAATTAACTTTGGCAGGTTTTGGATAATACTTGAAGATCCAAGTGCAGTGTTAAGCAAAATGTGCTCAACCCTGACCAAAATGTGTGAAGTTGGGGGAAGGGGGGTTAAGAGGCATCACAACAGTAGATAAATATATTGCTATATTACTATATTAATATATAAGTTTGATCAGCAAGTTTGTCTTTGGGTTGGGGGTTCAAATCCACCCTCCGCATGCCTGTGTGTAAACACTTTGCATGTGCTTCTGAGGTTTCTTCTCCCAGCCCAAAGACATTCATTGTAGTCTGAGTGCCATTTCTAAATTGTCCATGGTGCCAAATCTCGCTCTCTCTTTCTCTGCACCTGAATTCATTACCTGTCCTGTGGCTCTTCGCTAGAGTGGTAGTCTATTAGTTAGTTCGAGCCCCTCACAAGGGTTGATTGTTCCCTGAGTTCCGTTGGATAAGACCCAGTTTACCATGTGACCCTACATAGAATAAGTGGTATGAACGGATCACTAAGTTTACAGTAAGCTTTAGGATCACACAAACTGCCATACACTGCTATGGTTTATTTCCACCACCATGTTTATCCCTCTAATGAGAAACCCAATTAAAGAACAAGACCATAAACGACAAAAGTAGGCACAAGAGAGAAGAAAAGTCAGTAAGAGTGAATGTAAAAAAACGAAGTATCGAAAATAGCATTGCTGGATCATCTTGCAGAAATCCAAGCCCTCTAACAAGCAGGGTCAAGAGGCAGGGGACAGCATCTTCTTGGCATCTAGAAAGGCTGTGCTGTTCACACTCCCTCTGGAAGGAGATACATGATTATGTTTAGCTCTGAGTTGACAGAATATCTCCAGGCCAGGAGCAACGGAATGGAGCACTGTTACAAATTTATCCAGGGGCTTCGGTGCAGGGAATGGATATGCAAGAGGTTCTCAAGGACAATGCGCAGGGAAAGAAAGAACTTCCCTGCACTGCGATTGAGACCCACTGCGATATAAATAGCTAACACATACAAGCAAAAAATGGGAATCATTTGTCTTGTAGATTATGGATATGAACATACTACTAAGGCTATTTTTTGAAAATGTTGCATTTTTTTTTACCTCTCATCAAGCTCCAGGCCCGGGACAACAACAGGCAAATAAAGCATTTTACATTTATGGCATTTAGCAGATGCTCTTATCCAGAACGACTTACAATTATCTCATACATACAACCGAGCAGTTGAGGGTTAAAGGACTTGCTCAAGGGCCCAGCAGTGGCATCTTGGTGGGGCTGAGATTTGAAACTCACAACCTTCTGTTCAGAAGTCCAACACTAAGCCGCCATCTCCCTAACTACAAATAAATCCGAAAAAATCTAATGAAACTAATATTGATGCTATGCAAATTATATAAGCTACATCTAGATCATTATTGGGCCTGGGACAATTTCACCATCTCTCTTTTGACAGGCAGAATTATTCACAAAGTCAAATTTAAGACTTTTTAAGAACTTTTTAAGACCATTGAGAAAAAATTTTTAGACTTCGCCATCGACACACTCAAATACGTTGTTAGCATCTGGTCTCAACCAAAGCATTTTTTTCAAGCCAAGCATTGCTAAATAAACTAAAATCCGTTTTACGTTTGTGGTACAATCCGAGTGAGATTCATGCCAAAAACAGAAAGCTAATACACTTTTTTTTTTCCCATACTTTTTAAGACCCAGAGGAAATCCTGATACAAAACCTCAAACCTTCTGCTTGGGATCTACAATGGCTGTACTGTGCTTTATAAAATGAATGCTAAAGGGTCCTTTGGTTGCCCCATTTAGAAAATGTGTTTAAAGGTTTCAAGTAGGACTAGGTGTTTTTCCCTGTCAGAAACGATGCCAATGATTCTTTGAAGCCTTAATTATCCAATGGACCCTTTAAAATAATTAGAGTCTACATTGTCTGTCTGAACTGTTTTATAAATGATAAAGCTGATGTATATTTATAATAAGTACCTGATCTATGACATGCTTTAATATGATGCTGTACTTCCTGCTGCTAAAAATAGACTGAGATGCATAGTGGTGATTATCAAATTTGTCTTGACTGTATGCTTTTTCGTGACCTTGGCATATTGCGTGTTTCAGCAGGAGTGTGTTGAATACGTTGCACATTTACGCGTCCGTCCACCAAAAACGATACATCAGCATTTATTCATTCAGGAGGAACCACATAATGGTTTTCAGTTACAACGCTGACATATCCAAGATCAGAGCCCTGAGCTAAAAACAGACCAGTGCTGGTGATAGGATTAATCTGTGAAAAATAGCACTCATTTTTTTTTTCATATATATGTAAAAGGTTTTAATAATTTATGTAAATAGACTGCATGATACAGTCTTCTGTTTAAGATACTAATGTGTTCAATCTGTATGGACATTATTATTGTATTTAAACAATAAAGAAATCTGGCTTTTCTGGTGGATCCTTTGATTAAGTGTAAATCTTATATATATATATATGTATATATATATATATATATATATATATATATATATATATATATATATATATATATATATATATATATATATATATAATGTGTGAAAGGAGGCATATATATAATGCTGACAATTCTACCTATAAAGAGAGTGAATAAATGAAGAATGGAAGGAATGAAGACATCATATCTTTAGAAAATTAAATATTAAATGTAAAACACACACACACACACACATACACACACACACACACACACACTCACACACACCTGTATTACCTAAATGAGGTCTAACAAATTTATTTAATACATTTATTTTGTTCAAATTTGCTTGAATATTTAATTTAATCAATATAATAAAAAAAAAAATCCATTTCTTTTATTATATTTTTCATTAAATATTATAAAATATAATTTTATATATTATTTAACCAAGCAGGCATTTTATTTCATCTGTTAAAATGTAAACTGTTTGAATGTTAATGATCGCAAATGTTAATAATAATAAACTGCGTTAATAAAAATGCAATCTTAGGTTTTGCATTACGTCCCTACAATTGTATCATAATTTACACGAACCGTCACTGAAAAAAACGAGGTACATACCGAGCTGTGAATTTTGTGTAACATTACACCCCTAATATATATATATATATATATATATATGTCTCATTCAGCACCATTGTTAGCCTTAACTGTTTTATCTGAAATTATATCTATCACAGATTGGCCTTTCACCCCAAACAGAATTTGTTTCGATGGAAATTCTAGCCACATTTTATTCCTAGATTAAATTCTGACACAACAGAAAGGTTGCTTGTTTCTTCCAAATCTCTGTTCTATAAAAGTAAATTTTTAACTAAATCTAGATGGTGTTACTGTTACTCATCCAATCAGTATCAGGTTTAATGACACTAAGGCCAGCCTGTTTTAATGGCTAAAGGGCTAGCAATGCTAGTCAAGTTTTTATTTTCATTTTAACTATATACAGCTGGCGCAGTATACAGTGAAATAAAATAACGTTTCTCCAGGACCCTGGTGCTAAATAAAACAACATAGAGCTACATCATACAACACAGAGTTGAGGACTAAAAGTAAGTTGTCCTAGCCACATTAAGTACATTGTGTGCAACCTAGTGCAAACAGACAATACAAAACAAAACATACGGATATTTAAAATGCACAAAATAGTGCTGACCGGTACACATTCTGTATAACATGTTATACAGTACAATGTGAAGAAATAAGAGAACTGTAAACAAAGATGGTACTTGTAAACATTATACACTTCTGTATAGCAGCAAAGGCCCTAGCAATAGTACAGTTACCATTAACCATTACGATAAATCAGTATACCTAGTAAACTTTGTTTCTCTTTTTATCTTTATTCAGCATTAAATACTCATGCGATAATGATACCAGTAATCAGGAACCCTTCTGCACAGACCTGCCTGATGCCTCCTGATGTCCTATTTCTGGATAGTTCTGGAGTTCTTATCAGTTGGAAACCAATCACTGCTGGTAAGGATGGCTCCACATGGACAGCCAAAAAAAGAAAAACACTTGAGGCTATTTCGGATGTTACCACTGGTAACTATGAAGGTGGTTTTGGCTGCAAATTTATTACAATTTGACTACATTTGCCTACATTTTGCACTCAAGTCTCCATCTTTGAACAGTCTATAACCTCAACAACGACGAAACGAAAATTTGGTGTCACCCAGATGAGAATGTCTGCCCTTTTGTGTCTGGTTCCCCTCAAGGTTTCTTCCTTATATAATCTTAAAAAGTTTTCTTTGACTGACTTAGATATAAATAACAGTATATTCATGAAATGCACCACTAAAGACTGTGACCAAAAATCCACTGAATGGTGGGGCTGGGACTGAATTGTTCCCGTCATTAACCGTCACTATGAAAGTGCAATAAAAAAAAACTGTGGGTCTATTAATCCTGAATCATCTAGACTACTGCTGTTGATCACTACAATTTTCAAAACAATATTCCTTTGGAAAAACTTCTAAATAAATAGACCGGGCGCACACTATCCAAGGTACAAATTACACAATACAAAAGGACAGATGGATTTACCATAAGTTTTGTGTGTTGGAACAAAGGAGCTAGCTCATGGCAGGTGCAGCATTTTATTTCCTGTGCCTGCTATTCAGTAGAGACTTGGCATGATTACAGACTTAAACCATTTCCCTAAAAAAAGAAATAATATTCACAAATTGTGCTGCCTATCTGTCTTTCAATGAGTCTGCTCCTATGTGTATAAATAGTGAAACCCTATGCTATAAAGCTTTCTAATCAAACCATAATGATTTTTAATGATCTATATTAGCAATGCGTAGTTACTGATTGGGAAATTTTCTCCTTTAAAATCATGACCAGCCTTTACAACCCTCACATTAAGTCACTTTTCAGTGTCACTTTTTATCTGCTTTGATAGTCTTGTACAACATTGCTTGTTACTTTCCAAATCCCTCGTTTCATGCTTTTACAGCTTCACCTTTAAATGAATGCTATTTCCTCTTTACTGTTATTTCTGATAAAACCCTAAATAAACACTAGCTTTTTTAAAACTCAGCTGCTAGACCCAGGAGTCATAGCAAGCATACAGCAGGATATTATACCTGTCCCTGAGTTACATGGCAAATCACATCAAAATAACTGCTTCTTCCATTTCAAGCTATGCATAGCCTACTTTTTAGTACTGTATATACAACATTGATATACTTTCAGGTACAACAATTTTGACCTACTAACATACAAGACCAAAGACAACGAAAGTGTCTTTTTACTTATCGTATGTACATTACAGCACAGTGAAATTCAAGTTGGCAGTTTGGTGATCCTGGAGTTTGAACCCCTGACCTTCTGATCGGTAACACCACAAACCTTCTACATTCCTTTACAGCTTTACATTTCTTTCTCATAGTCATGGTTTCTATCTTCATATCATGGTTCCCAGAGTGACAAATACCATATATGTTTTGCTTTTTGTTCTAGTCATTGGTTTGTTGCCTGACTGTGTTCACCTGTACTGTGTTACAGCTTGAGACGTTTGCAGCTTTACCATGCTTTCGTTCCTTTAAACGCAATATAAACATGGTAAGACTTCTGTATTGTTTTGTACCATTATCCTTAGGTTTTAAAAATTGGATTGTTCCTGTTTAACTTCGCCTGCTGATGTTTTCAGTGTAATATTGGCTTCCATTCTGATTCAGGGATTATTCCTATTTTTAAAATGTACATTTATTCTATCCTGCCTCTACTCACCAAAAGTATTTTATTCCTACCTTTCTTTTTTTTGTAGTTGCAAAGCAAGCTTGAGAATTACTGTACAAATACTGATGAGTAGAGAAAGCACATTTGCAGAGAATAATGGTTGTATCATATAGTTTTCACAAGCTGTTTGAGAAAACTATTAAACGTTCAATTTATAGCAATAAAGCCACAACAAATTCATCACAGACATAAAGCCAAGAACTCTTTTAACATCACGCTCAATATTACAAGGTTTTATCTAATCAATAAGTATATATACCTGTCTTTATTTCATATTTTATTGATGATTATACCAGGGGTCTGTTGTTTAATAGATGCTATACAGATAATCCTTTATAAATTAATGCCTAGTGATTGTATATGTGCTACTTGGCATCAGGGTTGGCACCGGTTTGTAGTTAATTCTTGTACCATTACGGTTGGTTGTCTTTGGAATTGACGTACCTTTTATCATTTGTGGGGGATTTTCGCCTTTGTACACTCGGAACATCGTTTAATTAATTGTAACTGAGAGTCTGCTTGATAGACAGATGAAACGAAAGAGCTTTCAAGGAAAATGATAGAGTGGTGAAAAGAGCAGTATTGTGCCATCGAACAATTCTCATTTTTTTCTAATTTAATTCAACCACCGCAATCAAAGAAGTGCCTTATCTCGATGTAATGACGTTCATGACAGCTCCAGAGATCAACCATGTCACAATTAATCCAACATCGCTTTGAACTAAAGTCACCCAACCCTATTCACGTCGGTCTGTTTGTGTATGCATGAAGAAGAACAGCTATCTTTTTTTTTGCCATGTCCTTTATCAGTAACTGGAAGAACTGGATGATACCTGCAAGATTGGCAACCAAGCAAACACACATTCTCTCTTAATTAGCCACATGTTAACTTCGAGCTTTCTTCCTCTCCCTCTTCTGTCAATATACTCCTGATTATCGACTACTGAGCACAACTATATATAGAAATACTTAGCATGCCATGATACCCCAGTGTGTGTGTGGCTTATTACATTAATCTTATAATCTACTTCTTATAGTCCAAAACAAATGCGTGATGGCATGTTCGTTTTAGCATGTCGGAAAGATTCTAAATTCCTCCTGAATGTTTTGCAAGAAACTGAATTTATTGAATATTTTCAATGTAGGATTATTATAAAACAAATAAAACCTTTGTAATATAACGTCATTAAATAATTAATATACTTTTTTATTTGTTTATTTTATTATTTATTTATTTTTATAAAAAATATAATTTATATTGTTACGATCTGTCTTTCAGATCGTAACAAAATTACCATACAGCACTGTTTAAATAATAATCCAGTTTAGATTAGATTAGATAAAGATAAAATAAGATATAATATTACCTATATTATACTTTATAATATAGGTATAATATTGCATATATTATATTCAGGTACATTTGTAATTATTGTGATTGATATTTAGATATTATTGTTTATTGAGATATTGATAATGCATAATGCATATTTTGATAGTATCACAGTGATAGTGTTTGTTGTGTCTGCTCTGATACCTACTGAAAGGGGAGGAGTTTAATGAGTTTAATGGGTTTAATGGTTGTCTTCAGTGGTCTCGGTCTACAGCTGAATGTGCTTCGATAGGACTCCAGTGTTCCATGCTGTTGGTTTGACATGTTGTCAAGGATACATTCTCCTCACAGACACCTCAACTAGAGACTCCAGCTCAACTTCTATGACAGGGCCCGCTTTCCTAATAAGCTTGTTGAGTCTGTTGGCATCGGCTGTCTTTGTTCTGCACACTACAGCTTAGAGGATGACGCTGGCTACCACTGAGTGGTAGAACATCTACAGCATGGTTCTGCAGTCATTAAAAGACCTGAGTCTCCTGAGGAGTACAGGTGACTCTGAACTTTCTTATGAAGTGAATCTTTTTGTCCATTCCAGTTTGTTGTCTATGCCACATAATTCTATTCGTCCACAATGCCCACCTTAGTGCCCATGATGCTGATTGGGCTTAAGAAATTCCTCTGCTTCCAAAAATCCACCACTAGCTCTGCTTCATCTTTGGGACATTGAGTTGCAGGTGATTTTGTTGGCACAACTCCACAAAGCTGTCCACCACACTCCTGTGCTTAGCTTCCTGACCTCTCTTAATAAAGCCTCTAACAGAAAAATCAGCAGAGAACTTTTGCAGATGGCAGGACTGTGAGCAGTGTCTGAAGTCTGATGTGTAGAGTGGAAACAGAAATGGAGACAGGACTGTCCCCTTAGGGGCCCGTGTGCTGCTCACTATGATGTCTGAAGTGGTGTTTTGCAACCTTGCATACTGTGGTGAGGTAGTTGATAATACAGGTCACCAGAGGCGCATCCATTTATATGTCCAGTAGATTATCAATGATCGGGGTCGTATAGTACTAGAGAAGTCAAAGAGAAGAGAACAAGTCTCCTCAGGGGTGTGTATGCTCTGTTCAGCAGGAAGATGATAGTGTCCTTTATTTCAGTATGGGGCTGATAAGCAAACTGCAGGGGGTCCAGAGATGGTTCAATTTTTGTTCTTTGGTGCTGGTCTCTACAGTGATTTCATGACATCACAGCTACTGGCCTTTAGTCAGCGTGTTTCCTCAGTTGTTTGTTGTTGGGCACAGGAATCAGGCAGTTTGTTTTCCCCATTGCGGGTACAGTCATTATGTTCAAGCTCAGGTTGATCAGGCATAATATTATGACAGTATAACTTTATGACTGGTGAAGTGAATAACACTGAGTATCTGTTCATCATGGCATCTGTTACTGAGTGGGATATATTAGGCAACATGTGAACATTGTGTCCTCAAAGTTGATGTGTTAGAAGCAGGAAAAACGGGGGAGCGTAAGGATTTAAGCGAATTTGGCAAATTGTGATGTCTAGACGTCTGGGTCAGGGCATCTCTAAAAACTGCAGCTCTTGTGGGCTGTTCCCGGACTGCAGTGTTCAATATCTATTAAATGTGCTCCAAGGAAGGAACAATGGTGAACCAGCGACAGGGGCCGAGGCTCATTGATGCACGTGGGGGAGTGAAGTCTGGTCTGTGCGGTCCGATCCAACAGACGAGCTCCAGTAGCTCAAATTGCTGAAAAAAATTTATGATGTTAATGCTCGAAAGGTCAGGACTGTTTTAGCAGCAAAAGAGGGACCAACACAATATTAGTCAGGTGACTGACATTGATGTTCTGACACACGTATTCAACATATAAAGAGCACATATTTAACATACGTGAGATGTTTAAAAATCGATTTAAATGGCAGTCTGTTTATAAGCATGTGTGTGTAATGTAGAGTAGTTCTAATGGCATCAGTCCAACAAAAATAAGGCAACAGAAAAATCCAACCCAAAAAAACAAAAGTGTGCCATGATCTCCATTAACACATTACACATCCCAGACGCTCTCAGGTTACCTTGTGGTGAGAAATCGAAACCAAACCAAAGTTATCCAAATTCAGCCTCGCTTATTATTCTCCTCCCTCTGGTTGTTACATGTCAGTAACTTTTAGACTTATTTGTTAATGCTATTTAGGTGTGAAACTATGCACTCCAATCAGCCTGCCTAAAACACAGCCACCCACATAACAAACATTTTTTTTATTATTATTTATGCATTATTTTCAGTAGATTCTATCCTTTTATTATTTAGAAATTGACCAATAATTTGTGACTTATATTTGATATGTAGATTGATTTCTCCTCGTATCATGAGTGTCCTGAGAGTCACATAGAATATACAGATTAACATGGCAGAGGTAGAGCTGCATCATCCCGGAGACACAACAGGAAAAAGACGTCTGGTTTTGTTTAATTTCTTTGCTGCACTACAAAAGCCTGTTTGTAAAAGGGCCATGCATAAGAAGTTAGAAGGCACTTAAATAAATTATTGATTTTCTGTCTGAAACAATGAAATTAAAGCTATATACCATATTGAATTGCACAGCATCATATTTCTTCCATTGAAAAAATAAATAAATACAAAATGGCAAATCAAATATGAATTTGTATGTACTGTTTATAGCTGCTATAACGTAAGTGATAACAGGGATGAGCTTTTTTTCTTGTCTCTAGGATGTTCTGCATCTTAACGTAAAAAAGTATATTTGGTTAAAAAACAAGCCGTTTCTCTTAAACAAATAAAGAAAGAAATATTGACAAATTGTTGAATACAACAGCTGACTCGTAACACTTCGGGGTGTAGATATGAGGGAATTGAGGAATGTTTGAAATGATTGAGTTGAATGGAATAATCTACATCTAATGCAACAAACATCAAAATCTTTATCGCTCTACTTTTCATATTGAATTAATGCTGTCAGCTTCCTCCTTTCTCTCTCTTTTTTATTATAATATATCTGTTCTGAAATGTGAGCGAACTGAAATATAAACTGCAGACAGCTGAAGTGGTTCGAATCAGACAGCTAATTAACAAGGCTGTGTTTAAAACAGATAATTACCAATGATATCATTTAGCCTTAGTCATTTGCGTCCATCAATCCACGCCAAATGTGCCGAGTGCTGGGAAAAGCGCAGCACAGTGCAGCGCATGTGGCCCTTCGGGAATGTAATTTGACTCTTGGTCTAATCAGATGACAGAAAATGAACCACTTCAGGACAGAGGCCAGACCCTGGAACTGGTCATTTGAGTATGGAAATCAGCAAACTGGAGTGTTGTGGATTATATCTTGAGCAGCCATTTAAAGAAGGCGTCATAGCTCAAACATGCAAAGTACAGGCCGGGGACATGGTCGCATGATCATGTGACTATCACAAGAAGGAAAACGTAGTAGGAGTGGAGTGAGTAAGGCATCCGAAGAAAGCGAGTTTCCACACACACTGAACCCTTACGGTCACATTACAGTCCCTACGGCGCAAAGAACTGACGCAATGCTGTGTTTGTCTCTGCTTTGTCTCGTGAAATGTATTTATTTTGAAAAAAGTACGCAATTTGAGAAAAGTGTGTGTACGTGTGTATCATTAAGGCCTACATACCTTCATAATGCCCATGTAACCGTTTAGATACTCATTACCATCCATAACAACCTGCAATAAAGAGGGTGAGCCACGGTTTTTAAATTAGATCCACGCCTTAAACTAGATTACGTTGTTTTCTTTTCTTTTTCTTTCTTTAAAAAAATTAAAAAAAAAGCCCAGATTTACTTCAGGCCTGAACTCTCATGTTATAACATCTTTAAAAAAAAAAACGTTAGAGTCTTTAAAAAAAAAAAAGAGAGAGAAAAAGAAGGAATCAATTGTACAAGGTGTCTCTAGTGTGTGTGTATTATGGATTAACACATTGAAGTAGGCGTGGTTTGAACTGCAGATATATTTTGAGCCTTAATTCTCTTGCTCAGGAAACATTAGAAGCTCTGAAAATTCCTCGACCTCAGCTACATCAAACGAGCTCACCATCCAAGACTAGAGATAACTAGTAGATAACTAGAGATAAGGGCTGGATGTGTTTTTATCGTTCAATGTATTTAGCTTCCACATTTATTATATTCTGCTGGATTTCTTAAAGCGATGTAGCCTTCAAGGTTCAAGGTTCTCAACATAATGCTGTTTTAAACCATCTTAATCTATGACTCACCTCTAGTTTCAACCAGGGTCTCTGTAAACCTATGCCATGCCTTGTATTCGTCTGTGGGTCTATCAGTTTAGAACATAGTATTACTTATTGAGTTGAAATAATATATTCATATCCAGTTACATTTCCTGTAACTTTTTTTTTTTGTGAAGTCGTAGTGAAGTAAAAAAAAAAAAAAGTGGTGGGTTGAATGTGGTGTCAGCGTACGGTCATGGCTCAAAGGGCTGGAATAATCTCATTAGATCAGCATGGAGTCGGTGTGTCTGGAGTGGACCGAGGCCTGTCTCACTTCAGCACACTACAGCACAGATTACAGACAGACACAGATACTGAGAGAGATAGACACACGGAGAGAGAAGCAGAATGCTTTGAAGTTGAAGTTGAGAATCGAATTCGGCGGCTTTATGCTAACAGACATAGAAAAAAAAGATGATGGGAATTTTCTATTTTTATCAAAAAGCGACCGAATGAGAGAAAATCGACGATTTCTTTATTTTTAGAAACCACTTATATGAGCAAAGTGGAACATTTGTTATATGAATTACTCTTAAATATATATTATTATTTGTATATATACACTGTATGTGATTTCAGCTGCTGTGAATCGTCTTAGGTCCCCTTACATCCTTAATGGATCACTTCAGCTGGACATGGTAGATTTGGACCTACTGCTGTAATCATAAAGACTATTAATTCAACTCATTTCTATTTGTATAGCACTTTTAACAATGGGACCGTGTCCCAAAGCAACCTCATACAGTAAAAAAGGTTGTACGGTTAGAATGTATAAGTCTATATATGTTTATATATCCTTATTGTATAAGGATCCACACTCTCCATTTGCATGTAGTTCACAAGACAATCAAAAATCATTTCATTTTTTTTCTAAAGCATCCTAATTATTGCTTTTAGACTTAAATATAATTGCATTAAGCTAAAAAAAAAAAATTTTAGGGTGACATCCAGTATTGGACAGTAACGACTTATCTTGCACTAGTGTTAGTGTATTAAAATAAGTTTTTTAAGTGTGTGTGTGTGTACTTCGTCAGAGTATTTTGAACTTTGATTTAAACTACACTATGTTATATCGTACTTTTTACTCCACTACATTTCAGAAAAAAAAAACATGCCTTTCTTTTACTACTATAAAGCGAATACAAAACCAGTGTAAAATGAGAAGCTGAGGTGAGAATGTGTGTTAAAAAATTCTCACGGTCTGTGTGTGACTATAGGAAACTCTCTCACAATAAAGGCCAGATGTGCAGGAGAATGAAACCCTGAACTGCATCCATTATTCAATATATCGTTTTTATAGATTTTACTACATTTACATTTGCAACCTAAGTGATTTCAAATGCAACTGCTTTTGTGCTACATAAGAAGAAATGTAAAAATGAGACATTTGGAGATTTATTGTCCTATTTAACAGTAGATTAGTACTTTACCTCCAGTACCAGAAAAATGTGAAAGACCTTTGAACCACCGACCTTCTGATGAGTAATCCAGAGTCTTAACCTATGAGTTATCACTTCCCCATCCACCGCATTCACCACTGCTTACGTCAAACCATTTAGTGTGTGAAGTGGAAGCGCAGTGGTTAAGATATTGGACTTTTGATTGAAAGGTCATGAGTTTAAATCTCAGCACCAACAAGTGGGCCCTTGAGTAAGGCCCTTAACCCTCAACAGCTCCGTTGTATAGATCAGATCAATGTATGCAGCTCTGGATAAGAACGTCTGCCAAATACCGTAAATGTAAATGCCATCAGGAAGTGGTGCTGTACGTAATACTGGTCCTGCTGACTGTGAAGGTCATAATCAAGTTGTGGCAAGGTCGTGCACCATGCTGTCACTCATACGACTGCAGGACAGTTTGTAATCATCGCTGAGGTCTAAATTTGCATAAAGGATTTACATTTACGGCATTTGGCAGACTCTCTTATCAGAGCGCATTGCGGTTATCTCTGTTCCACAACTGAGCAATAGTATGTTAAGGGCCTTGCTCAAGGGCCCAACAATGACAGTTTGGTTGTGCTGGGATTTGAACCCCTCTGATCCGCTAAGATCCTACTTCCTTCTGCTCCTTTGTGTCACCTTGGGAAGCTTTTATTCTTATTAGGGATGGGAATCCACACCTGGATTTTTTCATAAAGCTTTATATATTGCATTATATAGCTTTCATAATGCATGATTTTTTTAAATATATAATTTACAAAATAAATAAAATCGCAATTTGCAGATATAATAACTTCCAGAACGCTAATTCTTTTAATGACAATAATTCCTTTTAACAGCAGCAGACAGAAAAGGAAGAGAAACAAAACAAGCTTTAAAGCATTTCTTTGGTACGTTTCGGAATTGATTAATGATTTATAAGGAGTCGTTAAAAAAACAAACCATGCTGCCTCGAAATCCTTATCAGATGCTTCTAAGCTTTTTTTTTGATAGGCTTATGGTGTTGATGAAAGAATTAAAATCTGCATTAACTTCTGTTTTGTGTCAGGGAAGGATTTTAAGGTGCATCTGTTTGTTTGTTTTGAAAAAAAAAGCACTGTTTAAAAAAAAATGGAAAGTAAAGCCATGCACTCATATCTACTTTCTGATCAGAGCCTGGGGGCTATAAATCCCAGTGCGGCCATTACGTCTAAAAAGCAATAAAAAAATGATGGCCAGACTTTTGGCAGACCTTCACAGCGATACCTGGGATAGATGATAAAAGAAGATTAATTGTGGGTTTTCGGAGTGGTGAGATGGCCGGCGTTTTGCACTGCGTGTCTGTGCCAAGCATCCTGAGACGTAGGCGTCGAATCAATACTGCTGACGGAGAGGCCTCTCATGCCGCCCGATGTCTCTTGACATCCTTTTTCATGTACATGAAATATGGACAGGTTGCTGCTTTGACTTTATTAGGTTCTGAGGGGGAAAAAAACGACCAGAGGAGCAGAGCATCACGTTTGAGATTTTGTGATTAGATTGCTGCCTTCAGAGGCGTTCTCTCTCACTTTCTAGAGTGGATGTGTCACAAATGAGTTCTGTTTTCTTCAGAAGTGGAGAGTGAAGACGTCTCCCGGCCTTCATCTGTCTGCTCGTCTTCTTCTGTCTTAACGGAAATCGACACGCTGCCGGCCCCGATCTTACGGTCGCGACACGACCGGGACACTTTCTCTCAGTGCCTGTTTTTCATATAAATAAATCACCACACACAAGCGAATGAATAAATCAGCGAATAGTAAATAAAACACTTTCTACAACACTCTTTTTTTAGATTCTTGCTCTGAGCTCTACGTTCCCCCCCCCCCCATCTCTTGGCCTGGCTGTCTTTCCCGTTCATGACGGCTTCCTCTTTTGTTCTTAGACCATCTTTCTTTTCAGTAACCATCCTTCTTCTGACTTGACCCACATCCAAGCAGCACCCTTTTGTCTCCTTTGTTCTCTCGCCATCCGCGGCGCTGTAATTGATAACGGCCCGAGCTTTGTGTAACTTTCATCCTCATTGTTCGACGGAAAAATGTAGCAGAGGAATGAAACCACGATAAGGGCTGCTGATGAATTTATATGCAATTTGGAACAAACACTCACACAGACTCTCACACACACAAACCTACAAACACAGACGTACTCGCGCAGTGCTTTTAGAGCATGTATAGAAAACAACAGCAACAGTGATTGCACTCAATGTTCCAGTGTAGCAGATTGTTGAAGCAAAAACTGCATTAACCTTTGCTTTAATCATCTAATGGAATATGTTGTGTACACTTTGGTTCCCCTGAGGTGGAAAAATTCAACACGTTTCACAGTTTCACACATAATCGGTTGTTTTTTTTAATGTAATGGCCATGTGAGTCATTTGAGATCACATGTGAGAAACATGGATAAGTGCATTTGGTCATGTTCTTATGCACTGAAATGCGTTCAAGTAATCATGTGGCATTGTGTGAAATAATATTGAGTTAAGTGAACACAATGAATGCAATTTGTCATTTATATATTCAGGTTGCATGTAGAGATTAAAAGTTGGGGTTATGATTATACTGTATGTTGAGGGTAAGTGTTTGGGTTAGGTCATATGTTAAGGGTTGGGGATGAGAGTTTGCATTAAGGGATAAGGTAAAAGGTAGGGGTTAGGAGTTATATGTTGGGATTAAAGGTTGGGGTTAGAAGAGTTACAGATTGGGGTTTAGGGTTTAGTTAGGGTAAGAAGTAATGGAATAAAGTCAAGGATTGGAGTTTAGGGTTTAGAGTTGGGGTTAGAAATCAGGGTATAGGGTCAAGGATTAGGGTAAGGTTTAAGGGTTGAGGTAAGAAATGAGGGGATAGGGTTAAGGATTAGGGTATGAAGTGAGGGGTAAGGTTTAAGGGTTGGGTAAGAAGAGTTATGGATTGGGGTTTAGGGTTAAGTGTTGGGGTAAGAAATAATGGAATTGTTTTTAGGATTGAAAGAAAATATGATGGTATGGGGTTAAAGGTTGGGTTACAGTTAAGAGTTGTGAATAAGGTCACGGATTAGGGTTACAGTTAAGAGTTGCGGTTAGAAATGAGGGTATAGGGTTAATGGTTGGGGTAAGAAGTTAGGGGATAGGGTTTAGGGTTGAGGTAAGAGATGAGGGGATAGGGATAATGGTTGGGGTAAGAAATGAGGGGTAAGGGTTAATGTTAGGGGTAAGAAGTGAGGAGATAAGGTTAATGGTTTGGGTATGAATTAAAGGGGTAAGGGTTAAGGGTTGGGGTAGGACGTGAAGGGATAGGGTTAATTGTTGGGGTATGAATTGAGGGGTAAAGGTTAAGGGTTGGGGTAGAACGTGAGGAGATAAGGTTAATGGTTGGGGTATGAATTGAGGGGTAAGGGTTAAAGGTTAGGGTAGGACGTGAGGGGATAGGGTTAATGGTTGGGGTATGAATTGAGGGGTAAGGGTTAAGGGTTGGAGTAGGACGTAAGGAGATAAGGTTAATGGTTGGGGTAAGAAGTGAGGGGACAGGGTTAATGGTTGGGGTAAGAAGTTAGGGGATAGGATAAATGGTTGGGGTATGCATTGAGGGGTAAGAGTTAAAGGATGGGGTAAGAGGTTAAAGGCTATCAGTTGGGGTTTGGGTTAAGGTCCATGGTTAAGGGTTGGGGTTTGAGTCCTTCATGAAATGTTATGCTGTAAAGGACTTTCTAAAAGTATTGGTAAACTAACAAGTACGGCGTATAAGTGGTACCAGACATGACATCACAACTCCAGTGTGTAAACCCAGGCAACTTCTCGTTTGATTTTAGTTTTTATATCTGTTTAAACTGTGTTGTATAAATTGGGAGAGGCTTTAATCACTGCATTGCGGTCCATTTGGAAAAAGAGGTCACACTGTGACACATCAATCGTCTGTCAGTCACATGACACAAATCAACATGTCAAAGTTCACCACAGTTTTTATAATTTTGGAATGCAGCAGAATACAAAACTTTAATATTTGGCAAAAAAAACCCAGAACTAGCACAGAACAGAAATGTGTCAGGGGCCAGTGATCAGGTGGATGTAAGCACAGGTGAAAATAAAAACACACTCAACACAAATAGAAAAAAAGCAAGGATAAATGTAAAAGCAATAAAATAAAAGCAAGTTCATATCAAACTGTGTTGTGGTAAGAGCTTCTCTGGCCTCCCTGCAATTGGAATCATCTCACTCCAAACAATTTTTATAAAACTGGATGCAATGCACAATTATTATACAATCTCAAGTATAAAAAACTTTGCTGGCTGCCAGAGAACAGATGGAAAATGTCAAAGAGATTGTTTAGTTTTCAGTCATAATGATGTACCAAGATCATATTTAACTTTCATTCTCTTGAAATGTGTTTATACGGATTTGCCTACATGGAACATTTTTTAAATAGTGATTGCACACAAATATGAAGCAGATGCGACTACACAAAGAAAAAAAAAATCCCACATGTCTATGTAAACTTTATTTATTATTTATAAACCATAAACGGATTAGATGCTGCCAAGTCCGGAATTAAGATGCAAAGATTTTGAAAAACTTAAAAAAAAACTGTTAAGGAAATAAATGGCATATTCATGTCTTCTGTGGAACATAATGGTCAAAAATTCAGCCATTAAGCCAGAATCATTATAACAAGTCAGATATTTCAGCATTGCTTTTTTTCCCTTATTGCTCCACTTGTCAAAAAAGACATGAAACATTCATTTGTGTTGCTTGTAGAAATCAGAGAGCGATGCTTGACAGTGAAAAATGACTTGTAATAATCCTGGAAATAGGTGAAGATAAATGTTAAAAGATACCCAGACACAAAACAAACACAACTGCTCCGCATCTGTCCCCCAAATGCTGACCTCTGCCCCTTTCACTTCAAGCTACCATGGGTTCGAACTACCACTATTTGGGAGTGTATAACTCTAGGACAAGAATTTTCTCTATATAATTTTTTTTAAATATTTGATTCAATTCAATAAATTTTTATTTGTGTAGCACTTTCAACAATGGACATTGTCTCAAAGCAACTGTACGCCTTTTAATTGTAAGTTTGTCCATATTGAGTGAGCCAGTTGTGACTGTGGCAAGGAAAAACTCCCTGAGATGGCATGAGGAAGAAACCTTGAGAGGAACCAGACGCAAAAAGGGAACCAGTCCACATCTGGGTGGCACCGAATATCATTGTTAAAGTATGCGCTTATAAGTGCAACCTGTGGTCCTGAGGCACTGTAGTTGACTGTTAATGTTATTTACAGTCAATTTCAATTCAATTCAGTTCATTTTTATTTGTATGGTGCTTTTAACAATGAACATTGTCTCAAAGCAGCTTTACACAGATAATGTGGTGAAATCTACATCCAAAAACTTTGGACGGATAGATTCCGTGGATATTGTCTTGCTGATTATCACCAGCATATCTCTTGAATTATTTTCTAAATCCGTCGTGTCAGGATCATTTGTCAGACTGAGCATTCCCGTGTCTAGGGAACACAAGTTTGACCTACTATGAAAAGATAGTAATATAGCACCTCTCTGACTTGACATGTTGGTTTAAAAAAAAAAAGCCATAATATTCTGTAAGAAAAGAAGTTTCATTAAGGAAGCCTTCCCGAGAGGTGACTATGAGAGAAATCAGTGAATCGGGTCAATAGAAAAAGTCAAAAAAATGTTAAATAAATGTAAACAATGTGATTGACGTGATGTTCATGTGGTTTTAAAACCCACACTTTTTACTCCCGTACACGCGTACTAGTAATTACAGAATGATGGATGCTTTGGAGAATGTTTTAAAATTGAGTTGCTGTGGTTTACATCAGCTCCATACTGACTTCACTGAGCCCATTAGCAGAAAAAGATAGTATAGTGTGATCCAAATGATAGCGCAGGATGATTCGAATGGCTGTTTTTAATGGCAGTTTCAAACAGGATAAGTAAAGCCTCGCTTTAAATTTGCGAACGCCGGAATCTCATCGGCGATGATTGCTACCTAGTTTTCTATAAATACATTCGTGTATGATGCAAACATCTGGGTTTTGAAGGGAAAAGAAAAAGCTGCTCGAAATTCACCGGTGCCGCGTTCGTTTATAGGCATCCAGATGTGAGAGTCGAATTATAGACGAGAACTTTTATTACAAACAGCAATCGGAGAAAGCTAAACAACAGAGTGCTATTTATTCAGAAAGCGTTCCAGATCGTTTCTCGAGTGTCTCCAGCCTTATTCATGTTTATGGTGCTGATTTTACTGGTTGTTTGTCAGCTGGGTTATGTGAAATACATACCGTGTAAATTCTCAATTCTGATTGGCCAGACAATGTTCTTTTTCTATTAAAGATTTATATATCAATTGTTTGTTATATGTTTACACTAACAACTCATTGAACATCGAATTGTTCACAACCCCAATTCCAAAAATGTTGAAATAAAAGCAGAATGCTATGATTTGCAAATCTCATAAACCCATTTTCATTCACAATAGAACATAGAAAACATATCAAATGTTTAAACTGAGGAAATGTACCATTTTAAGTGGGGAAAAAAAAAATACACTTCACATACTAATAATCCACTTCACATTACGCTGTACCACACCACCCTGTCCTTCACTATTTTCTTCTATCACCATCCCCCCAAGTATTTTTTCCTTTCTTTTTTCAGATCTGGTATGTTCTTTTTTTTTATTTGATCCTTCTTTCCCTCTTCATTTTCTAGGTCAAGATACTTTTCAACTAAAACCCGCGATTGCCTTTTTGGATCTGGTGCTTTTTCGCATCAGCCGTAATGACCCTCGTCGTTGTTTTTGAGTTTCTCCTTCATAATTCGGCCCATTTTTTTGCCTGAGGGGCAAAAAGCACTGAAAGAGAACTTAATGATGCGTTCATGTGTAGGTCATTGCTGAATTTCAAAGACTGAATTAGACGCCATTAACTCGGAGGACTTCGGGGCTGTCATAGCGTTCCTGGGTTCGCCACAACAGAGAAGGCGAAGGTGCAGAAATAACAAGAAGCAGCGAAAGCACGTCTTCGGGAACACGGCATAATTGAAAGGGAAAAGCTCTCGCTGTAGGGCGCTGAGTAATCTGTCTTAATGTACAGAGGGCATTGTTCCGTGAACCCTCTAATTCAGGACTGTTACCTCCTCGTCATCGCTTTCTCGCCGTGTAAGAAGCGGAGGCTGTGCGAGCTCTAATGAAAGGGTCGAGCGAAGATAGATTAGCCGGGCTGAGTGTGTTGCGAGACTGAAATTATTCTGGCTATAGCTAAATTAACCTGCTCGGGTTAGATCGCAAAATGATATTCCCTGAAGTGCAAAAAGTCACTTTTTTTTTTAAACGTAGGGTGTAATTAATTTGAAGAAGAAATAACAATGCTGCTGAAAGGCCAGCTTTAATTTCACCAAAAAACCCCGTTTGTTTCTTTCTACAGAGTTGATTTATGCACCTCTTTACGGCCCTGCTGTAGTTCAACACCTTTAAAGCGGCCAAGGAAAAATAGTTGGTTAGCACCAAGGCAATGTTTCCATAGTAACGAAGCCAGTTTGTGAAACATGCTTAAGTCCTTCCTTTGGTTGTTCACCTACACTATGCTTGAAGAAAGAAGAAAAGTAAGACAGAGGTGAATGAATGAGAAGCGTTCTTTTAATTGGAGCTCCGAATAGTTTGAGCAGAAAACCATGGTTCTTTAATTATAGCAATAGACCTACTAAAACTCAAGTGACACATGAAGATCATGTTATTAAAGCATTATTAGTGACATTTATGAGCTACGACTTGCTGTGACATAAATCATCATAACTACATGCCTTAATAAATGATTACGTTAATGTAGGCAGGCCTCCTGAGATATGCTGACTTGCCACATGTCCGATATGTGACAGCTGCACTGCGACTTGCAGAAGCGTGACGAATTAGGGAAAAGGAGAAATCTGAATAACGAGCGGAGAAACTCCACTCCACTCGGGGTGGGCGACTGGGGGGTATTTATTTTTGCACACAACATTTAGACCTATTTTAGCTCGTAGACTGAAGTGTCACTGCAAATCAGTATTAATTAATCACCACCACACATGCGATGCCATGTCCGTTTTTCAGGCCACAGGGGTGGATGAGAATAAAAATGAGGGACATCATATGCCAATGACCTCATGCTCAACAAATCTCAAACAAATTGAGCTCCTGTGTGATATTCCGATGCGATGTTCTAGACCAGGGGTCACCAACCTTTTTGAAACTGAGAGCTACTTCTTGGGTACTGATTATTGTGAAGGGTCACAGTTTGATACACAATTCTGAAATAACAAATTTGCTCAATTTACCTTTAATTATATGTTATTATTAATAATTAATGATATTAATCTAAATCTAGTCATCTATATTTTAATATTGTCATTTTTGAATTCATACCAATGCAAGTGTGATTTTGTTACCATCAGCCAAGCCTCCCTCCAAGACTCTAACTCTCACTCAGCCTCGCACGGCTCTAATCACCTACACCTGTTCCCCATTACCTTTCCCTTTATAAAGGTCCCGATTCCACGTCACTCACTGTCATATCTACTCGTTTCCATGAGAGATCTACCGGACCTCCATGCTCCATGCTCCGGAGGAAGCGCTCAAGATAGGTTTTCCTTTAACGGTTCACATTGGCAATCATCCCTGGACTATCCGCATTACGGTTTATACCCACTCTCCAGTTCGTACTTTTCAAGCCTCTGCCTTGTATATGTTCAGACTAAATAAAGACAAGGTGTTTAACCATACTTCGGTTTCCGACTCTTCGTCTATGCGTGACAGATTTAAAAAAGAATAGCAAAAAAAAAATTTGCGCCACTTACCAGTGAGCTGCATCTATGGTGAACTATTTTTAGAAAAGGCATCCGGGGGCGACTCATGTGATTATGATGCGACTAGGTGGTCCTTGTGGGCGACCTAGTGCCCGCGGGCACCAGTTTGGTGACCCCTGTTCTAGACAGTGCTTTGTGTCACCACCACCATCATCATCATCAAATGAATGAAAGTCTATAGGAAGAAGTATATTTCTAGTGACTAACCCAGTTATATGCAAACCCTGAAGCTTCATATTATGTATAGTATAATCATAGTATAACCTCAAATTGGCCTAAAAATGAACAAATACATAAAATAAATATTTATTTCACGATGTGGCGCCATCTGATTGTAACACAATGCGATTCAATGCATTGGAGAAAATCTGACGCTCTGCAATTCAATAAGGTACAGATAGTTCACTTTGAATTTTTGGTTTCAGACAGACACCAAATCATACATTTTATTACCTGTCTTCTGACTTGTAACTCATGGCCTTTTCACACACAGGGACTAGTGCAAAGAAGTTCTTTTCCTGTACTGTCTTCAGGAAGATGCAGCTCTACCTCTGCCATGTTAATCTGTATTCTATGTGACTCTCAGGACACGCCTCAATCTCCATAGTGTTGTGATGCATCATATTCACAGAGAGAAACAGTTTAGCGAGAAGAAATCAATCCACATATCAAATATTGGTCAGAAATTATTGGTCAATTTGTAAATAATAAAAGCACAGCGCATCTAGTAATAATTATATAGAAATAAATGATTTTTACAGATGCAAATGTGTTAAAATCGATGCATCCAATTGGTTACTTTCATGCCGATGCACCGCCACGAATCTGTGAATCTTACTATCCCTAATAAAAAAGTATATTTTACCCAATTTAACTTCTAGGCATTTCACTTCTTTGAACACCGTCAAATGCTTTATCGTCATGATTTCGCCGATGCCGGAGCATCACTGTGATTCACTGTGATGCCACTGCATTTAAGTGCAACAGGTCACATGACTGTTTGTACCTTTTTGACATTTTGGTTTAATGAGCTCTGGTATAAAAGTCACATCCTGACCCGCACTCATTATTGCTGTCTTTCCTCGCCGGTTGTTTGCGGTTGCACCATCTAGTCTGTATGTTACTGCTATGAGGTCATAGTTTATGTTATTCGTATTCATATCCTCTTACAATGCATGACATCTATCTGTGGATAACAACATCCTCGATTCAGTTAGTGGGTTACAGTGTGGTGGGCCATCAGGGTCAGCAAGGCAAAAAAAAAAATCTCTGCTGGCCTAAATTCCGTCAGACTTATCCTTAAATATATTTTTGTCCATTAATATGTATTAAATGACCCAAAATTGTCTAGTCTCTTCATTTAACACTGTTTTTAGATAATTTTAGGTTGGAGTTTCTATCCAATCTTATTTCAGATGTCACCCAAATGAGCATGGGTTCCCCTTTTGAGTCTGGTTCCTCTCAAGGTTTCTTCCTCATAACATCTAAGGCAGTTTTTCCTTCCCACAGTTGCCATTGCTGCTCATCAGGAATAAATACACATCGTTCACCTTAACTGTCAAACTCTGTAAAGTTGCTTTGAGACTGTTGTAAAAAAAAAGCGCTATGAGTATAAACTTGACTTGACTTGACTTTTACGCCTGTAGTGTAAAGTACATGCTGCTTGAAGGCTGTTGCTTCAATCAATCAGATTTCGAGTTGGCTACTTCGGGGCCATCGGGCTGGTGTACAATAACATCGTCATTATTTTAATGTGCATTGATAGAAAGGTTTTGTCATTTTTTTTACCAGACAACAGTTTTTACTTTGCAACAAACTGCTCTAGTATTCACTTTTATTGAAAAATAATTTACATGATGGTGGAACATGATCCAACTCCACTGGATGAAATCCAACTGAACCAATAGATTTGGTAGATGCCCCTTTCTAGAGTCTACGATCATCTTTTTTTAATAAGAAAGAGCAGATGAGGGTTAAAGGCTAAACAGTGGCGGCTTAGCAATGCCGAGAATTGAACTCACAACCTTCCGATCAGAGGTTCAGCATCTTAACCGCTGAAATACCGCTTCCCTGTAGGAACGTATTGATTTTTGTGTATAGATCTGAGGCATGGCAAGATCACATTAGTATTAAAATATGCATTTCGGGGGGAAAAGCCTAAAATCTAACGAAGTAGTATAATATCTAATGCAGCAAGTTGAAATGGGAGGAGATAATCATGAGTTTAATGTGTATTCAGACTTATTTTAGAGTTCTTTCTTTACATGCAAATGAAGCAGTTTCCAATTTTAGTCCTATCGTAAAGAGTGAGGGATGAAACTCTGCATGAACAGAGACGAATAGGTTTTAGATTTATTGTATATTAATTCAATAGCAGCTTAAAAATGAATCACAGCAGAGAAAAAAAAAATATTAGCATTTATATAGATGGTCACTATGAGGCCAGTATTGTAGGCAGGAAAATCTAGATAAAACTGGATCTTTTTTTCCTTTTCTTTTTTTTTTTTACAGATCAATTTGACATGACATGATGACAGGCAGGTGTGTGGACTTGGAGTGGGCCGTGTGTGTGTGTGTGTGTGTGTGTGTGTGTGTGTGTGAATTCATGTAAAGTTTTATTTGTAGTAATAAATACAATAAGCCATGAGAAAATAGTATGTGTGTGTGTGTGTGTGTGTGTGTGTGTGTGTGTGTGTGTGTGTGTGTATATATACAGTGGGGCAGACGGGTGGTCCAAAGCTGCCTTCTGCGAAAGTTACTTTCACACTTTCTCAGTCTAACACTCCTCACCTAAGGCACTGCTGCAAACACTGATCTATAATTCATGTGCGAGCGAACATCCATATGTGCGTGTGTGAACGAGAGCTTGATGGAGAGAGACGAGTGCAAAAAAGAGATACCGAGCGAGAGATATAGAAATCTGACTGGCTTTGAATGCACAAGAAAAGTACAAAAAAAAACTAAATAAAACGCGGCAGCGTGTCAAATAGTTTAATAACGCGTCCCAAATCCGTCATTTTTTTGTTTTTGTTTTTTGTTTTTTTTAGTTGAATTTTGTTTTTGGCTCACTGCCAGAACTGTGCAGTCAATAATCCCTATTGTTACACGTGCACCTTTCACCCGGCGGATTTAAACCTGAGCCAGGTTTCTCCACCATCATATGCAACCAGCATGCAAGCCTCCTAGATAAAGCCGGCACGCGGGTGTTGAGAGTCATGAAAGAGTGCAGCATGATGAAATAAGCTGATCCAACTTCATAGCTCTGGTCTGTTACAGTTGAAATATGGATTGAAAAATTAATTCATGCCACTTTTCTAAAAAGTTAGTGTGGACATTTTAATTTTTTTCGATGATGTTAATGCTGCAGTCCTTTTTCTGTGTGAGTGTTGTGTGCAATGCGGAGGTTTGCAAAAAAAAAAAAGAAAAAAGAAAAAAAAAAAGAAGGTACTGGTTGAATCCAGATCATGGAGCCTGAAGAGCTAAAGGCACCCTGCTAGCAAATGTTCTTCCTCCTGTCAAACTACGAACATCTCCACACGTTTCTTCATCCAGAATAAGTCAAGTTCTTAGAAATTAACTTAACGAATCAATTCATATTGACGGTGAGTCGTTTACACTGTAAAAACTGTAAATGAACGTAATATACTACATATGTATATAGTAGTGCTGTAGACTTTGTGCTACAAAGCCACAGAGGAAGTTTTTAGAAATGATGTAAGACTTTGAAGTGGCTTGTATGCCTGAGCGAACCTCAGGATATCTCAATGGATGCTTAAACAGGAAGAAATTGACATTGGACCCACTTTGCGGCAATGTTAACATTATATTACATTTTTGGCAGAAACTTTTATCCACAATTATCTCACTCATAAAACTGAGCAGGTGAGGGTTCAAGGCCTTGCTCAAGGGCCAAGCAGTGACAGCTTAACCATACCCCTTACCCCCATTAAACCAATATTGGGCAATTCAAGTCAGTACTGAGTCAGACTACAAAAACTCAACATCTTGCCAAAGATTTACAATCTCAATTCTACCCATATAAACTCTTAATCTTATTTTAAGAATAAAATATATGCAAAAACTGATTGTGTAAGATGATTATGTTTGTTTTAAGATTATTTATCTTTGGTTTCCTACTTAAGGAAAGTAAGTAAAGCTCAAAGTTATTTTACCTGCAACTTGAGCTTAATTGCCATCAGAGAGATCATAAGAGGTTAAGGCCTTGTATTTTTTAAGACTTTATTTTAGCTGTAATAACTGGTTTTAAGGTTGCCCAATAAAAGAAAAAAGCTCAATAATCACACGATTGTTCATTAGTATTATTTATTCCAAATGCTTGTTTTATGTTGACACCAACACATTTAATTAGAAACTAATAAACTATTATAAGAGTCTTCAATATTAAGCCAGAACACTCTTTCCAAACATTATGCAGTAGGGTTATTATTTTTTTGGAACGTTGTTCTTTATACAAAGTTCTTATGGCTTTTTACTAAAGTTGTTCTGTAGTTTGATTTCAGTTTCTCATGTTGAATATGTTTCAGTGTTCTGTGCTGATAAAATGCATTTAATGTGTGTTAATTATGTGTGAGCTTGATCTTTTCACACAAAGAAACGCATACTGTGTAAAAAAAGAATGAACAAAGCTACTTTTAGATTAATTAGACTAAATCGACTGCTTGGAATAGGTGTTTTAATGCTTATTTTAAGACATTTTGGCCTTTTCTAAAAACCTAGATATGTTTTCTTATTTCGAGAAATCTTAGCAAGTGTAATTAGTTTCCTGCAGTGGCAGAGAATTTGACTTGTTCGTAGTTTATATCTGAAATCATGCATTTGTTTCATATATTTAGACTTAGTTGCAGTGCACTATCATTAACAGACTGTTATTCTGTCATGTCTGCCTTGCCACTGTTGGCTCAAAGTTTACAGTATAGTAAGAGCTACCATATCCATATAACATACTAAATATATCCAATCATCAACATGCTTCCAGTAGGGCCAGTCCTGATAAACAGGTCTTATGGGAGAAGTCTTACAAAGAGCAGTTTTTAAACAACTCCTGGGTCTAGATCTGGAGGTGTTATCTGGAGGCATCTGGGGTATGCGAGTTGATCAGGCCAAAATACAGATGAAAAACCTTGTTGGACAATTGGTCCAATAGGGCCATTAATGATAAACAAATCTAAGCAGTTCAAAACATGTGACTGTGCACTCCTTCTGGATATTTGGAACCAACTGTTGAATCTAGGCCTGGAAATGATGGTTTATGAAGGTGGCTCACTCCAAAATTGCTAACACAAGGCCGAGATCTGAAAACAGGGGTCATTCCGATTGGGAAGAAAGCAATTGATAGACAGTCTTAGATACATTAGATTGTAGAATTGGCTTCAGTAGAGACAATGAGCAATAACATTACGGTGTTCTTTGTAAAAAAAAAAAAAAAAAGAAAAGTAGCTCCAAATTTTTTAGTCAATTATAGCAATGATATCTTCGAACCTCATTAAAAAAATAAGTACTATCCTCGGTTAAATATTGATCCTTTTGATTATTTTATTCGTAATTCCTAAACCTTTTAGCCTCCAAACCTTTAAAAGCCTGGATCCAGATTCCACATTTCATTTAAAGTGAAACAAGTTTAATACTTTCGTTCTGTAGCTGCTGCAAATCATTCATTCTTGCCTACAAACATATCAATGTCTCACTTTGTACCATATTTCTAAGCCTCTAGCACAGCTTGACTTGCCCCACCACCCCTGAAGGTACGAGGAAGACCTGCATCATGACCATCTGGATACATTTTGGTCTGTATTCTGTATTGAAAGTCCAGTTTCTTAAGTCATACAAGTCAGAAACTGAGGCAATGCATTATTATATAACTGATCATTGAAACCTGTTCCTTGATGACCCCCTAAAAAAAGGCTGAGTATGGACCCAAATGAACAAGTGAACAAGGTTAAGTGCTTTCTAACAGCATCTTAAATCACTCAGGCTTATGGATTTTTTTTTTTTTCTTCGTGCCTTTTGATTTGCAGGTTGACCCGCTTCCAGCCCTCTGACTCTATTGTTCAGGTCTTGCTGCAGGGTAAAGTGTATGGGCAGGGGAGCTGTGTTTTAGCCAGGCCACTAGGCAGCTAAGAGGTTTTTTTTTTTTTTGCAGGGTCAGCAAATACAACATCCAGCGCTGCGCCAAGCTGGATAAATCAATGAAACCCAATTAGACAGAGGAGAAAAACGAAGGTGAAAGGCAAAATAGAGCATTAGTGAAAGGAAAAAAATGACATGAGATTCAATTTTATGCTCTTGCCATCAAAAACAGATTGTTAAGTCATTCAAGGCACTGTGACACCTGTTTAAAAAAAATAGGATAATTTTCCCATCCTATTTTATATCATTTCACACCAAATTTTTTACCCTGTGTACATGTACATTGTAATGAAGTACAAATACTTTGGTACTGTACTTAAGTAGATTTTTCATTATTTTACTTCACTATTTATTTTCGGACGCAAACTTTCACTCATTAAAATTTTTACACAAATATCTACTTTCTATTTCTGACATTTTAAAACCAATTACTTTAGTTTGATTCAATTTGGTGAAATGTCAATATTTTTCTTGTCGTTGTGCCGTTTTCAGCCCATCAACCTGTTTGTTGTCATTGCACGGCTTTTTCAGTCTACTACTGGTGTATCATTTCCTGGCTCTCACACACCACAGATGTCGGCTAGTTTACAAAGATAACAACAAACAAGGCAACAAGAAGTCTGGGGGTAACGTGGATGAGACAGAGGGAGTCAGTGATGTAAACATGACTGAGAACAGAGACATTCCTGATCACCTGATCATCATCTTTTCTCTGCTTGTGTTCTATATGGTGGATGTTCAGCAATTATTTTGATTATTATATTAATATATTATATAATGTATTGATATAATGTCAGGTCCAGTTACCAGTGTGACACTAAAACAGAAAGAAGTAATGGCTACTTTTCACTTAAGTGCATGTCAAAGTCCAAACTTCTTAAACTTGAGTTAAAAAAATTGCCATTTCTTTAACTTTTACTGTTTTTAACAAGTTTTTTTTAAACATGAGTATCTGTACTTCTACCTGAGTGAAGAATGTGTGTACTTTTATAGAAAAAATCAAACAATTACTTCACAGTTATTTAAATGTATTCAAAACCAAATCGTGAAAGCAGGATAGAATGGGGTGTATTGGAGAAACTCAATAACATATGGTGAATGTCATCTGAATGCAGGAATTTGTTTCCTGAACCGCTGTATTAGAGAGTAAATGATCTCTGACCACTATTTTAATTAGCATCAGAACAATATATGAATTTGCTCATAGCTGTGACCAAAATAAATCATTAGAAACCCACTGTATTAATTATAAAATATACAATATGGGCATGAAAATGTTTTTATTACAGCCTTTGCAATTTCTTATGACTAATAGGAACTGCTAGATGTTCCACTAATGTTCCACTAATAAATGTTGTACATTTGACTAAAAGACAGGAGGCGGAGGTGGACGTGTCAGAGTTGAAGATGCTGAGATTTTCGTTGGCAGTGATGAGGATGGACTGGATTAGAAATTAGTTTATTAGAGGGACAGAGCATGTAGGACGTTTTGGAGACAAGGTGAGGGAGGCAAGATTGAGTCCTTGGTTTTTCTCTTTTCCTCCTTCCTGGTGGCTCCATCCTCAGCATTCTCCTATTGATATACCTCATGTCCCTCCTCTGCACATGTCCAAACCATCCCAATCTCACCTCCACCTTACCTCCACCTTGTCGCCAAAACATCCTACATGCACTGTCCCTCTAATAAACTCATTTCTAATCCTGTCCATCCTCGTCACTTCCAACGAAAAAATCTCAGCATCTTCAGCTTTGCTACCTCCAGCTCCACCTCCTGTCTTTTACTCAATGCCACTGCATCTAAACCATACAACATCGCAAGTCTCACCACAGTCCTATAAACTTTCCCTTTCAATTTTGCAGATACTCTTCTATCACAAATCACTCCTGCTATCACTCTTCTCCACCCACTCCACCCTGTCTGCACTCTTTTCTTCACTTCTCTAACACACTATCCATTACTTTGCACTGTTGACCCCAGGTACCTGAACTCCTCTCCTTCTCCACCTCATCTCCCTGCAACCGCACCACTCCACTGCCTTCCCTCTCATTCACACACATGTACTCTGTCTTACTCCTACTGACTTTCATTCCCCTTCTCTCCAGCACGTACCTCCACCTCTCCAGGCTCTTCTCAACCTGCTCACAACTCTCACCACAAATCACAATATCATCCGCAAACATCATAGTCCATGGAGACTCCTGTCTGACCTCGTCCGTAAACCCAATCCATCACCCCTGCAAACAGAAAAGGGCTCAGAGCCGATCCTTGATGCAGTCCAACATCCACCTTGAACCAGTCTGTCGTTCCTACTGCACACTTCACTGCTGTCACACTGTCCTCATACATGTCCTGCACCACCCTCACATACTTCTCTGACACACCTGACTCCCTCATACAATACTATGTTTAAAGCAACAATAATTTAGGCAAAAAAAATAATAATTGAAAGCTTTTATGCAGTGCTCGAAAATGATCATGGTATTGGTTTGATAATCCACAGCTAAGTATCATTCCAGCATTTTTTTAAATCACTTTTTGTCAGATGGTTATTTATTTCTTCACAGTACATTAACATTGCGCAACACACACCAGGATTACCCCGTGCATTATACGGTCCTTTCTGCTGTCATATATTTGGGATTCACAAATAGGAAAAGATTAAAAAAAAAAAAAATCAGCCGTGTATGATATCAAAAGGACAGTATATGTAAGGAGTAATCCAGGTTTGTTTTGCGTGATATTAATGCATGGTGTAGAGGTGAAAAACCAAACATGAATTGAAATGGTGGAACTCACACCTGAATATACCCTTTACATATACTGTCCGTTAGCTATAATACATTCAAAAATAGGAGAAGCTTAAAAAAAAAACATCCGCAGTGTAAGACTTTCACTCATTCCTATTTTTTCTTACTTTTATGGTCTGGCACTGGTATTAAACAGTTATCAAGAAGGATAAATAGAAAGCGGGAACAAAGTTTGCGTGATTAAAAAAACGAGGATAATGAGCACACCACTTAAACAAGTCTAAGTGCTTCATTTTCTGGCCTGTTAAAAAGGATGTGTTTCCTTGCGGACGTAATGAGCAGACGACAAAGAAGTGATTAGCACTGCCGAATCAATGGGGGAACCCGGAGCTTTATGCGAATTTTAAGGTCAAATTTCCAATTCTGTTAAAACAGCAACTCATTTGGGCCTTACTGACTTGCTCCCGCTGTAATTGCTTCATTTTCCAGTGCGGCTGAAATAAACCAAGCCGCCGAAGACTGATACATGCCGAATTGATGAGTTCATGGCCCACAGTAATTGTGGCAATTAATTTTCAATAATGCATATGTGAAAAAAACTAAGAATTATGTATACAGTAATTAAGCAATTGACAATTTTGTGTATATATTTTCTTTTCTAGTTTATTTTTTGTTATTCTTGTTTTGTTGAACTGAAAGATCTTTTCAACAATTTTTTATAAAAGGTAAGAAAACAGACAGTTCTTAATAACCCTGACAATGTACTGCTCTGCTAACTTTACCTCAGGCCAATTTGTTTCTTGTTTTTTTTTTTCTTCAGAATGACCATGAATAAAAAGTGGACAGTTGGGAAATGAGAGGCCAATTATCAAAAACCAACCAGATGGCTGATTTTGTGGCCAGAAGTGATATCATTAAGCTGGCTTTGAATAATGGATTGGGGGAACATTGTATTATGTTCAAGCTAAATTTGCTGTTATATTGTCTGGTGGCATAATTGAAGAATTTGTGCTGCCTGTTTAAGTTTTTGAACAAATCCACAAAAGTTGACTTAAGATACTTACACAACACCTACAGAAACTTGTGTGCCATAAACCTGAATAACTTTGTGGAAAGGGTAGCTTAGTGTTTAAGATGTTGAACTGATCAGAAGATCTGAAGATCATTCTTTCTTGCCCTTGAGTGAGGCCCTTAACTCTCAACTGCTCGGTTGTATGAATGAGATAACTGTAAGTCTGAGTATGCCATATAGTATAACATTTAGATACATTTGTGTCTAGTTTTAACAGACTCATATACATTTTTGAATCAGGGACAAATATTAGTAGTGCTGGCATTACATTCTCATGGAAAGTTACCCAATGTTACTCAAAATGTTCTTAATTCTATGCAAATTAGTTTGAATACTCTGAAGCCAGATCTCAGCTCCACCACCACCATGACACCAACTCTGAGCAGCCACTGCAATCAACAAACAAGTACGACATCAATGTGGTCTGATGTTTTTTCGGTTCCCCATTCACTACTTTGCAGTTAGCTTACTGTCTGATGCACAAAAACGACCTTAAACCATATAATGATTTCATCCTTTCTTGCCCCATACAGTGTCATCTATTGTTCAAGACAATTATAAAGAATAGTTAAAGTGTGACGGAGCAGAGATTTTTTTTTGCCTTGGGTTAGTGTACAACCTCAATTCCAAAAAAGCTGGGACACTGTGTAAAATATAAATTAAAACAGAATGTTATGAACTGCAAATCTCATAAACCCATATTTTATTTAAAATAAAACATAGAAATGGAAACCATTGGCCACCATGACCTCCGGACTAAAGAGGAGAGGGACTATTTGGCTTGTTATCAGCTCTCAATTAAAAAGCCGCATCTGACTGTGTGAATGGGCATCTTGCACATTTGGAAAGGCTTCATCAATGCTGTATATACAGGCTTACAGCAACTAATGCTCCCATCCAGAAAATCTCAGGGAAGGCTTAGCATATTTAAACAAGACAATGCATCTATTACAGTAGCATGACTTTGTCGTAGTAGAGTCTGGGTGCTAAACTGCCTGCCTGCCATCTAAACTTTTCACTATTTGAAAAGTTGTGCATCATGAAACGAAAAACACAACAAAGGACACCCAGACCTGTTGAGCAACTATAATCCTGTATCAGACACATGTGGGACAACATTGCTCTTCCAAAATTTCAGCAACTGGTCTTCTCAGTACCCAGATGTTTCTGGACAGAAGATGTAATGCTACACAGTGATAAACATTGCCGTATCCCAACGTTTTTGAGAAGTGTTGCAGCCATCAATTTAAAAATGACTGCTTTTCTTTAAAATGGTATATATTCTCAGTTTAAACATTTAATATGTTTTCTGGATTTGTTGTTTAATTTTGAACATTTGTTTTACAATTTTGGAGTTTGGATTGTACATAGTTAGCCAGTTAGTTTGTTTCATAAACTGGCATAAAATGCTTTTTGACCAAATTTTTCTTAAAGATAAAAATTAAATAATCAAATTTTTTTTAATAAACAATTAAAAAGACAGAAAGAGAGAAGTGTACACCTACAAAATTCGGCAGTCTAAATGCAGCATGAAAAGCATCCCCTTTTCAGAACAGTTGGACAGACCTAGTTGCGACAAGGAGCGCTAATTAAAAGCACGCATGTTTTGTGTTGTTACTTTCACTAAGGAAATGATGCTTTTGAGGATGTTTATCTAGAATTGCATCATTTAATGGGAAACCTTATTGGGATGCATGATTTGATTCTTGAAATTTACTTCAGGACCTGATTAAATGCAATTAGAATAAATTTAAATTGCTTTTTAACAGAAAATCCTCATCAACCCAGATCCTTTAGAAAATGGCTTGAGAATAAGTGACTCCAAATGACCAACTCACCTGTTGTATGGAATAAAAGAACATCAGGGAATGAGAAAGAAATGAATCAGTGATTAAGTGGTGTATAATCAAGCAAAAAATTACAGAAATAGCTTTTTACAAGAGGTGATATTAGCATGAACATGCTTTTTTAAGTGACTATGAAGAGTTTATATAGGAGTGAAGCAGCATTATACACATGTTTAGCAGTCAAAGTTACATAAAATGGCCCTAATTATAGCAAATAACATGAACAAAATATATATTCTGCTTGAAATAAAATGCCTCATTCATGTGGAACGTACTGATATCAGCCAAACTGACAGCAATAAGGACTTCCAGATATACATGTTCATTTCCATGCACATATTTATTACAAATAATGCTTCGATTCTCTACTGATTAAGTCTCGTCACACTTTAATGAGAGAACTGGGAAATGGCAGATATGCTTACTTAGCTGAAATAATGGATATTCACTTCAGATAATGGAAACTTATGTTGAAAAATTAGCGTGGCATTAGGTTTTTCAGCATGTTGCTATATCCTTGGATAAAGGAAACCCAAAAATGTTCGTGTCACTCGGAGGGACTCGGGAACGACTCGGAGGACTCGTATTGTTCGCGTAGTACAAAAGCCTAGAGTGGCAATTTGGCATAAGAAGTGGATAATCAGAGAATTACACTGACCCTCAGAGAGTTCCATTCACCACATCACAATAAAGCCTGATTGGAATTGATAGCTCTTTTTTCAAAGCCCGGATGCGCTCTTCTCTACTGGATATTGTTTTAATGAATATCGTTTGACACTGAAGAGAATGCCTGCGGATTAACAGTTTGGCCTGGTGTACAGGGGATGGTAGGGTTGGGATGGAGTGCTATTTTACAGGTTCCATCATTGGAAGTGGAAACAGTAATGACAAGATGATGAGCAGGCAAGTACTGCACAAATCAGACTTTATAAGTCACTTTAAAAATGTGCTTTTAAATGCATGATACTTTGTTCGTACAAATAGCTGGGCAAAAGTTGTCACAAAAACTAAAAATGTAGTATAATTTTGATATTAACTAGAAATCCACCATCCGGCTGTGTTTTGTTTTGTTACTTGCGACTGCCATCAAGCAGTTCCTGACTCCCAATTTCTGAATCATAACTGTACTTAATGAAAAACACATTATAGATAATGATGCAATATAAGTTCTTAACTACACATCTATCAACCTAATACGTTTTGCTCCTTGGCTCTGCCAACAAGCATTTCCCAAACTAAAAATGTATAATCCAGGTCTTTGTTGATATCTGCTGCTGTCAAGCAGTTACTGACCTTCTAATAACTCTGTATAATGATTCCCTTCACTAACACATGATAAAAGCCAAAGGTGGTGAAACCGTGCAAGGGTCCCAAGGACCTTGCAAAAGAGCAGTGGCAGCTCAACGACAGTTTCATATGTGGCACAAATATGATTTAAGACGTGACTTTGAATTTGATATCACTGATTTAACCTGCTCTCAAATCCTGCTTAAGGATATTACCTTGTTTTTGTATGTACCAAAAGTTTTTGGAAAGACACTTACTGTACATAAAACAGCTGAACTAGGTATGTCCAATACTGCTTAAAATGAGAGACACTGGATCGTGGTATCTGCCTGTTATAACTAAATAATTAAAAACTTACAAGATATGCTCTAGTTACAGCATTTTGCCTCAGTTTTTGTTTAGGGTTAAAATTCTTGGTCATTAATACAAGAGGTACACTGACCAGGCATAAACTTGATGGCCACCAATCAGGCAAAACATTATGACCACCTGCCTATTATTTTGTTGGTCCCCCTTTTGCTGCCAAAACATTTCGGACCAGCATTAATAGCATTAACTTCTTCAGCAATTTGAGCTACAGGAGCTCGTCTGTTGCATTGGAAGACACGGGTCAGCCTTCGCTCACCACGTGCATCAATGAGCCATGGCTGCCCGTGATGTAAAGAGAAAGGCCAGCAACAGAAAGTTGCTGTTTTATTTAAGTCTAGTGGGTTTTGTCATTTCAACTAAATACAGTCAGTAGAGTACCTAGTGGATCCTTCAGCACCAAAGTGCTTTATAAAAGGGTTATAAGTGACTACACAAAACTAATTAAGACATAAACAGATATACACACAGGACAATATAAAGTGCATGAGTGAAATCATCTTCACATATTATCATCTCTGAGAATCTGGAGAAATCTCAAAGGCACAAAGGGACAAGGATAAAAATCAATAATAGATGCCTGTGATCTTCAGGTCCTCAGGTGGCACTGTGTTTAAAACAGACACGATTCTGTAATGAAAAACAATGCTTGGGCTCAAAACACCTCCAGAAATCTTTGTGTGTGAACACAGTGTGCCATGTCATCCATAAATGCAGATTTAAGCTCTATCATGCAAAGAAGAAGGTATGCGTGAACATGATCCAGAAACGCTTGTCTCTTCTCTGGGCTAAAGCTCATTTGAAATGTACTGAAGTGGAAATCTGGTCTGCGGTCAAAAAAAAAGTCTCTATTGTATTTCTCTTATAGCGTTAAAGTCATAAATTAGCAAGCTAACACTGAGCCAGTACCCGTGTAGGATCATGCCGTACAACCGGCTTTTTTGTTTCTTAACATGTTTTACACCATTATTATACTTTTAATCGTGCTGTTAGATTTCAATTTGTATTAATCTAATGTGTATTATAATGTATAATGTATCTAATCTCAATTGACACATTTTCTAATACAATTTTACCGGAGCAATAATCCAGCTCGATCCCTACCATCTTTCTTCTTTCATTACACAAGGAATACTTTCTGCAACAATGTGCCTCAATTAAGAATAACTGCTAACTGGGTCATGATCTTATTTCCATAATACTAATTGGCCTCCAGTAGCTTTTTATTTATCATTTATCAACATCAATTGCTTCGAACATGAGCGCTATGCCAACTTCTAACCCAGAGCCTGCTATTCAATATGTGCACTGTAAACAGCAGGTAAGAGCAGCTCGTTGTGGTGATTAGCGTCATTAAAAAACACGCCAGCAAATGAAACTAGCATGTGATCTAGCATTATTCTCCGCATTAGACCTTCTGGATTAATGAAGGATCAAATGCCATTAAAGGGGGCAGAGGGAAACAAGTGCAGGAGGTGAATCAGGGCCTCTCGCTTTGCACAGCGTGACTGCGTTAATCAAAGTGAAGAGGGTGTTTTCTCACTCGCTAACTAACGAGATTAAGCAAATAATACCGAATTAAGGCCGTGCAGCTCCAGTATGTCTCCAGCTTGATATGATTTATAATCAACCCACACAAAACACCAGCGCCGGTTTGGACGATCGGCGTTATTCGGTTTGATTCGACTGTCTAGGATGGAGTCAGTAACAAGATTTCATGTCGCCTAGGAGTCAATTAGATACCGGCTTCTCGGGTAATAACTCAAGGAGAATAACGAATTCGTACGAGACGCCACTTGATTTCTTCTACGAAAATACAAATGACACAACTATCAAATTGTCTTAGCAGGAGCCTGAACACTTTTTTTGAGCAGTGTTCATTGGTGCGCTTTTATTAAATCTTGCATTATAAACTGGAATCACAGTCATAATGTGTTTAAACCAAAAAGCAAATTGTTCATCCGATTTCTAGAAACAGCAACATGCGGCAAATTCTACATTAATATTAATGTGCTCGAAGACTTGAACGGCGTATGCATTTTTAAATATGATGCTATAAAAGTCATTCTCGAATTCGATTATGTGTTGTTATTGAAATTCTATTAGTTTACAGCATTTAAGTAAGGAGTCTCCAGTGTGCTAGTGTGAGGTGAGGAAGCCTGAGGTGCAGTCAGCTTTTACATTCATCCTAAAGGTCTTGAATAGAGTTGAGGTCAGAGCTCTACAGCAGGAGATCTTCCACTCCTAACCATGTAAAAGCATATCTTCATGGGGCTGGCTTTGTGCACAGGGGCATTGTCATCTGGAACAGGTTTGTGTCTTTTAGGTTAAGTGAAGAAAAAATGTAATGCTATAGCATCCAAAGACGTTCTATACAACTGTGTTCCTCCAGTTTTGTGGTAACAGTTTGGGAAAGAACCGCATATGAGTGGAAACGTCGTGTCCCAATACTTTTGTAAATACAGAGTATATATAAACCTATTGACAAGTAACTGTAGCTTGGTTGAATATTTCCTGATAACAGCACACTATGTTGTGATTTTACGTGTGAGGAAGAAGCTTTTTATTTTTAAACGTTCCTTTTACATCTTTTTCAAAGATTAAATTGCTTTTGGTAATGAGAGTGAACGGGCACATGGACACCACCGGCCCCTCCGTCCCTTTGATCTCGTCGCTATTATATGGACTTGCTCAGGCTGCTGTTTGGGCTCCAGCTGTGCGCATGCATCATCAGTGCATTGAGAGCTTAATAAAGGCATGGAAGGCATTATGGAGCAAACTCATGTCCTGCTTTGCTTTTAGTTTATGCACTTCAAAATGATTTTCCCGCATAATTGGATATTATGTATTTTACCTGGAGATCTGAGTTGCTTTTTGGGCAGTGTGACTTGCAGGGTCAACATACATACACACATATTATATACTGTGTATATGTGTGTGTGTGTGTGTGCGTGTGCGTGTGTGTGTGTGTGTGTGTGTGTGTGTGTGTGTGTTTAAAGCTCACTATACATACATATATATGTATATATAGTGAGCTTTAACCCAAATAGACCATATATTATGGCTTATGGCCACCTGGTTTTGTGCACAAGAGCATTGTCGTGCTGGAATGGGTGTGGGTCGTCTAGTTGAAGTAAAGGGAATAATGAATGCTACTGCATCCAAAGACGTCTTACAAAAATGCAGAGGAACAGTTTTGGGACCAACCACGTAAGCATAAATACTCACAAATTAAAACTTAATTTTATTTAAAAGGTAATGGCAATATAAAAATTCACTGTAAAGTCAAGGGTAGAGTCACTACAAGTGTTACTTTGCAGCTATAATTTGTGTGTGTGTGTGTGTGTGTGTGTATATATATATAGGGGGAGTGTGTGAGTAAAGATTGAGTGCACCTGTGTTCAATTTACAATCAGGAGACGCTGGAAGTGGAAATGTGTGTGTTGTCTTCCAGGTTGGCCATGTTGGCTGCGGTGGTTGCTTGGAATTGAGGATATGGTTGGACATGTAAAACCGTAAAACCATAAAAAAATTTTGACTTACAAAAAAAGTAAATCGATAAAAATTAATTACCTGGCTACTTCTAAATGATATCTGGTGAGCCTACATCTCCTAACGGACAGGAAATCGTTTACATTGTTTACAAACTGTACCGTAGAATAATCCACAAGACCACAATGCTAAAAGAATGCATTTAAAGATACTCATGAAATGTATTTAAACTACCAAGGAATCAATATATACCATTTAAAAGAAGCTAACCAGAACAGTTCAGTCTTTAATGAGCCTCAATAGCGCCTCCCATCTACTTGGCTACATTATTTAACTGCTCAAAACCTGCCTCCGAATCAGTCGCTCATTTCATTTCTCGATTCTATTTCATACTTTTAAAATTCAAAAAGGATTTAAAAACATCCTCCTCTATGCTATAATCTGACATTAAGAAAACAAATTACAGACTTTAACCCAGATTTTATTGTGATATTCATATATACACTGTACAGACAAAAGAATTGGGATTTTTCCAGCCGTATGTGTTTCTTCACCAAACTGTTGCCACAAAGTTAGAGGCCCTATTTTGAGACCCAAACCTGATCCAGTGTTCAAATGCACCTGCGCACAAAGAAGATACGCTTTACATGGTTTGAAATGGATGTTCTTGAATGGCCTCTATATGACTGTGGAAAGTAATAAAAATATTATACTCAAGTAAAAGTTCTGTTACTTTAATAAAATGTTACTTATCTACTAGTAAGTCACTGGTCTGAAGATCTACTCAAGTAAAAGTAAAAAGAAGCAGCGGGTGTGTGTGTGTGTGTGTGTGTGTGTGTGTGTGTGTGTGTGTGTGTGTGTGTGTGTGTGTGTGTGTTGGGGGGGGTGTTCTAATCTAGTTTAAAAAGAGCAAGGGGATATAAAAGGATCACCTTAAGTGCAATAACATTTAACAAAACCACTACAGTCAATGACTTGAATCTTGTTATGCACTTTCACAGCAAAAAAATAAAAATTAATCTCCTGTTATGACTGTCATTTATGATAATTAGAGAAATTGCAAATGCAGATTCAGAATTCGGACGGTTTTGATTTAACGGCATTGTGCTTTTAGCTGATTCTGCGTCACTGGCGTCTGTCTTTTCCGTCTCCATCTTTCTTTCTTCGTTTCCAGTAAAGTAGTAGCGCAGACGTGATTTATTTCCCCTTGTATTATTTACATTTTTTCAGTAACAGATATGATTTCAAATTAAGTACAATACTTCAAACAAAACATACTTAAGTAAAAGAAAATTGACCGATTTGAAAACTACTATAAAAAGTATGCAAAAAAAAACAACTACTCAATTGCAAATAAAATTGCAATGAAATTCATTACTTTCAACCTCTGCTGCTATAAAGCTCTGACCTCAACCCTACTGAACACCTTTAGGGTGAATGTGAACGCTGACTGCACCCGAGGTCTCCTCACCTTCTCACCTACATCAGTACAAGTAACTAATTATAATAATAAGTATATAATCAATGAATAATAATAATGATAATAATATTAATAATACATTTGGTTTATATTTGCATTACCTGTCACTCAAGTACAACTTACATTCAGTTAAAACACAAACCAATGAACAAGCAACAATTAACAATAATTAAACACTACACAACCAATAAGAAGTACGTATACAAAATCGCTGATATACCCGCCTAAAAAGATGTGCTTTTAGACGAGATTTCGATGTAAAGAAAGAGTGAGGAAGTAGATTCCACAAATAAGGAGCAGCGTAGCGAAAAGCCTGAGATCCCGTAGATGTCAAACACATAGGAAGAAGAACTAAAGAGAACGTGGTCATATAAACAAAATGCAGGAATTAAAAATAAAGGCAAATCCTGCTGAAGTAAGCGCACTCCACAATCTAGTGGAACATCTTCTCAGAAGAGTGGAGGTTATTATAACAACAAACGAGCACTAAATGTGGACTGGGATTTTCAAACAGCACGTTGCACCTCCTTGAGTGTTTAAAGGCTCTGCAATGGAGAAGCTGGTGTTGGATCTGTGATGATCTCAAATGTTGAGATTTTATGAGTTGCTCAGTAGCTCCTAGTTTTATAACCATAATGACTGTAGAAGACTGTAGAAAGAACATTACTCATAATCTTACACGCTCATGTTAGTTCTCACTCTCCAGTGTTCTGTATTGCTTGAAAACTATAATCACACTCTTGATATCACCCAAATGAGGATGGGTTCCCATTTTGAGTCTGGTTCCTCTCAAGGTTTCTTCCTCATAACATCTAAGGGAGTTTTTCTTTGCCACAATCAGGGCTGCTCATCAGGGATAAATTCACACCCTTCACCTTAACTGATAAATTCTGTAAAGCTGCTTTGACACAATGTCTGTTGTGAAAAGCGCTATAGAAATAAACTTGACTTGACGTTTAAATATTATTATCAAGTGTCCATAAACCTTTGTCTATAGACTGCATCTTGAACAATGAGGAAAGAAAGACTGAAGAGCTGAATGATAAAAGGTTATTCTTTCTTTTTTCTTTTTTCAGCAGTGTAGCTTTTATAAATCTCCAGGTCAAAGTCAGAAAAATGAAATCCATTAAGACATTGCTTGAGAGCTCGAGTTGTGGCCCAAAACACAGGGCCGAATCCGAATGATAGTCTCTGAGAGGATATGGAAAAAGATAGACTTTAGCGGGAGGGATGTTAACTCTGCCAACAGCTTGTGGGAGATCAGTTGCACGACAGATGCACAACAGCAAGGCATCTCTATTGTGATTAATGAGTCCTCAGGGAGGGAAGTCAGACTGTAAATCTTGAGCTACCACACACACACACACACACACACACAAACACACATTCGAGACATACCACAGCTATGCTAATGGCTAGCAAATTTACATTTGTACTGACTGTCTAATGCTAACTAATACCCATTTAAAAGGAACAAAAGCCTGAGCTGGAGGCTGTATTAGTCAGCTTTTGGTTGTATTTTACTCATTGAGAAAGAGAAAGCGCTTTCAGGTGGCATCCCTTCTTCGAGAAGAGAACAAAAAAGACGTGGAACAAAGAGATTTATGCAACATCTTGTCAGCGAGTGACCTTTCGCTTCAGGGGAGCATGACGCCATTCGGGTAATCATGCACCATGCGGGATCCCGCTTGGGATTTTTATGCGCTTCATGGTGATGTAGTGGTCCGGACAGGAAAACCTGTTGGAATGGGGCTACAAGTGAATTCTGGAAATACGCCAAAAAATAAATAAATATTGAGTTGGGAGAGACTGGAGATATAACGCTTGGGCAGGTCAAGCAGATATTTAGATAAATCTGTATCTTTACAAATATTGTCTCGTTGAGATTTATGCAATACGTGTAACCAAGCAACTTTTACACGTTTAGAACAATCACGTCATGACTCATGTCGTTATACATCGTATACACGTCATTTTCTTTTATAAAACTTAGCAACCGGCGCCTTATCAATCAAGTGCCGAATAAATCCCAGTTACAGCTGGATTATCTGGACTTTTAAATTCTGATCTGAATTTAAGATTTATAATAAATATGTTACTTCCTTTTCCTAATTTGGAGAAAGTGGTAGCTCAAGATATTGCACTTATTTTTCGAAGGTCATGAGTTCAAATCCTAGTACCACCATTGCTGGACCCTCGAGCAAGACCTTTAACCCTCAACTGCTCAGCAGCATAAACGAGACCTTAATTAATTGTTTTGGATACTGCCAAATTCTGTAAATGTCAGACGGAGAGGATTTTGTTAGACTTTATACTGACATTGGGCATAGCACGTTGAAGAAATTTTAAAAAAGCAGTAAAACTCTTTTGGACTTTTTGGAAGTTTTTAAATGTGTCATAACAGAAGAGCGTCATATACAAATCTATGCATATTTAAGCCTCATTTGCATAAACAAACAAAATAATATCAAAGAATATACCTATCAAAAGAATAAATAACCATCTTAGAATATGTCCTATTTTATTACAAATAAATATTTCTATAAAAATAATAAAAATATGAATTTCAAGTTTTCCGGAAGTGTCTTACGCATCAAATTAATGCATTAAAATGCATATTTAATTAGTAGCCTCATTTGCATATATTATTGAAATTAATTTGTCACATTTTATTATATATATATTGCAAGTTATTGTTATTTTAGAATTACCAATACCTTGCAAAGAAGTTGTTTTATTTGATTTTATTTATTTGTTTAAAATTTCCCCCTCAATTTAGCACCTGGTACATTATATAGACAAAAGTATCAGGACATCTGACTTTTCCAGATTTTTACCGAATTTTTTGCAGTTAAATAGGCTTCATGGTCCACATGATCTTTTGCAGGAAAAGTCTTAGCATAAAGAAGCTTAAAGAAAAACATTTCCTGTGCCATTTTGCAAACATTAAGTGCCAAGTATGAAATGGCAAGTAGCCATGAAAAGGTACAGTTTATATTACTTGCAGCAAAAACAATATTTTGGTCACAACCCAATTTTTTTAATTTTATTATTTTGGGATGTTGCTCAGAAATCAGCTATTGCTGTGCAGCATCTTTGTGAAATTGTGAATTGTTTTTCCCAGGTCACTACACTATTTAGCTTTTGCACACCTGCTTTTTTTTCATTAGTTCTTCATTATTTGTACTCGTAGAGTTTGCCAGGTTAAGGAACCTCTGCTGTGAAGTAAAAGCAGGTTCACTGCAAGCGAAAAAACAGAGGTGAAGCAGATTAGCACCATGCATATTGATGGATACATGTAAATAGAAATGAGAACAAATGGCATTTCATCATCTGGAGCCTTTTCTCTCCCTCTATCTATCACTTCCTTTCTCTCTCTCTCTCTCTCTCTCTCTGTTGCTTCCTGCTGTGATTTGCCATCTCCACCAATCTATCGCTCCTTTAAGACCCGCTGCTGAGTCACTGCATCCAAACCTCCTGGATTTTTTATTTTTTTTAACAACGTTTATCTGATGATGTCGGACTTCTGCATGACGCTCAATAATTGCCATTCTAAAGCTCACCGACTCGTCTTTGTTTTGAAAAGGACACGGGTTTCATTTATGCAAAACACACAGAGTCAAATACACCCCCCACACATACACACACAATCCCCCAACCTTCCTCCCTTCCAGGCGGTTGTTGAGTAAGCTATTCTGTTTATTTATTTATTTATTTATTTATTTATTTATGAATCTCTTTGATGCAGGTGGATGAGCCATACCATGCAGCTTGTGTTTTTTTTCTTTTTTTTTTTTTTTTCTTTGCGGACATCTGTGATTAGCATCTGTAATTTAGACTTCACATCTGGTTCAAATCATGCAGGCATTGATAATTAACTGATGAGCTGATTTAGGAGAGCCGTGCGGATTGGGGCTCCAGGCGTAGGATTGTGGAGGGTTTGAGAGGAGAAATGTCTTTTCGCTAAATTTCAGTCGTGCTTATGGAAAAGTGTGGAAATAAAATAGAAAATAAAAAACGAAGGGCATTCACATGACGGAGTGTGACAATGGGTGTGTGGTTTTTTTTTTTGTGTTTTTTTATTATATAGATAAATTCTGTAATATGAACAGAAATAAAGTAATGTAACCTCTCTCTCTTTCTCTCTATAAATAAATAAATAAATAAATAAATACTAGAAAAATACCCCCCCACACACACACACACACCCGCCTTTGTTTTTTTGTGTCTTAATGAAATAGCCGATTAAGATTTGATTTATGGATTTGCTTTGATTGTGTATATACAAGTCATTTTTAGTTCATTTCAAACTAGAAAAATCGCTGTTGTTTTCTTAGACCGAGCGTATTCATGAATATCTTGGAGGTCCGCCATCATGCCGAGTTAAAGTTTTCTCTTCGGTGATTGGGGAGCATTTTTTAGAATGAACTCGAAACGAGAGTAGATTTTGAGTACACTTATAAACACTAAAACAAATGAAAAGCTTTTTTTTGCCCTCTGCTAACATGATCATCTCCTACTGTTGCGATTCTGTTTTGCTTGTTCGGGATTGGCGTGTCCGGTTTGTCCGCAGTCTGTCACGTTTCATCAAGACTTACTCTACATGACTCCATTGTTTCAGCAGTTCAACTGATTGCTTCCTGTCACACCGAGGTTGGAAGGTTATAGAGTAAAACGCTGATTCAGCAAAGTCGTTCCTTTCAGAATATCCAAAAAATAAAAGCTACACTATATATGCCACTACAAGAGGTGGCAGCTACAAAGCTACGTTCACACATGCTGTAATTTTATTACTAAAAGTTAGTAGCATAGTGTTTTTAGTTGCATATTCACATGTCACATTAGCATGGATACTATTAGGTTTATTGTATGTTATTATTCATTTCACATTCGCAGTATTATTTCCTTTTGTATTACTTTTTGATATTTGTACTACTCTGTATTACCGAAGAACAATACACCCAGTATATCCACACAAGGTCAGTAGCTCCTTTGCCAGCCTTATAGGGAGTCTGCTTCCAACACAGTGAGTTTCGGTTCTGGCAGGTACAGACCTGATTATTATTTACAAATAAAATGAAAGGGCTCTGCCACCATTAAATCACAGGAAGAAGAAAGTACTGGAAATAATGGTTTAAGTTGACGTAACTGTTCTCAGATAAAGAATCGGGGATGAGGTAACATTGAAAACTAAGAATTTGGAGTATAAAAATGCTTTGATTGTGCTGTAACTTCGTACTTTTCAATGGAAAGGTTTGACTTTGTTTTCTGCAAGAATAAAGTCTGAAGCTTTTACATCACCACCCTGGATTCTCTACGTCTTTTGCTGCTGGTTGGAGTTGCTCTTGTCTCAATTAGCCACGCTAAACTATAAAGTCAGGAAATGCAAACCTTGAATTTTATTGTCTTCACTCCCATTGCATGAAGTCGCTTAACATTTACATAAAGTTCATCTTTTACCAGTTGTATTGTGCATGTAACAGATTTTAACAAAAATCTACATAGTGTAAGTTTGAGGGTTTGAAGTATACCTTCCTATTGAGTGTTGGGAAAATGTACACAAAATGGTGGTTAAAAAAAAACAAAAAAAGATGCTAAAGATGACTAAAACCTTGCTAGTTTAGTAAAACCAGTCAGCTGACACACTCTATTACTTTTATTTTTTTTTTGGGACTAAATACTATACAAGAAAGTACTTTATTTATATACGTTTACAGACGATCACCTTCAAAATAGTCCCCTTTCACAGCACTACAGCGCTCAACGGTGTCAAAACGGCGCCGGATCTTCATCTTCGGGAAGAGGGCAAAGGCCGCAGGAGACAAATCTAGGGGACAAAGTAGGGTGAAGTAAGATCATGTGGATTGTTCTCAGTTGCCGAATGGTTTCGCCATTTCCAGGGGTTGAGCTCGTCAAAAGTCTTTCTGATCTCTCGTTGTCTTCCAATGATGTTCTTGAAAGCTCTTGAAGCGAGCAAGGAGCTCGAAACACCTCGAACGACTGGTTGCAGCATCTCCGTATGTCACGTCAAATATCTCCGTTGCAGATTTTCCTCGGTTTCACGCAACTTGCTGTTCATGATGAAATTACAGACGTGGTAGCAGACATGGTCAGAATAGCACCATGTAGCACCATTAGTTTGGAAACTTTTTTGGATACCACCTCATACATACTAAAAATTCTGAACTATATAATAAAATATAAAAAAATTCACGCTGCAACAAGTTTTTCCAGCCAAACAAAGAGACACACAGTATAGCATCCTGATCTGATTCTTCTTCAATCTTTCATGCACCATTCAGGACTGAACTTGCAGTCAATAGGGGGCAAAATCATAGCAATAAGCTAGTAATAATGCTAGTGATAAGCCTAACATTGATGATTACACTTCATACTGTTTATATTAATTTTACTTTCCTTCTTAAACAAGGAACAAACTGGTAGTTGAATACACCAGTTTTTACCAGTTGGAAGCACGTTAGACACACACACACACACACACACACACACACACACACACACACACACACACACACACACAAACACACACACACACACTTCAGCTCGAACACAGCATAAGCAATGCATGGCTGTGAAATCTCCTGGAGCTTCACTCAGCAATATATAATAGATTTAAAACAATAGTGCTTCCCTTCTTTCCAGTCTGTGAGAGAGAGAGAGAGAGAGAGAGAGAGAGAGAGAGGAGAGAGAGAGAGAGAGAGAGAGAGAGAGAGAGAGATTAATCTTGGTGGAAAATGGTGGTACTGCTTGTTCTTAGTCTTTAAAAGTTTTAAAACTAGGTTGTGTTGCGGGACAACTGACCTACAAACTATAGTGTACGACTATTTATTTATTTATTTGTTTGTTTGTTTGTTTATTGACTTTTCTGCTCATTAAAATTCAAGTGAAATTGAAAACGAAAGCTTTCACAGCAACAATCAAGAAATTAACCTGCTTTAGCATCAATGTAGCGTTGACCTTAGCTACCATAAAGCTAAATAAATACCTTATATATTGAAGCTAGTTTTAACATAACAATCGAATGTGATTGTTGGCAAATCTTAACAAATTCACCTCAGTCTTCAAGATTGAATTTTTTTATGCGAGATTACACAGAGCAGACCCATGTAAGTCCCATCAGAAGACCTAGTCTGATCTGTGTTAGTGAGATCAGATTTTGTAAGATCAGACTTGCTAGTTAGCATGGCAACGTTTTTGTCAACACCTGAATGTAAGATTGTGCTTTTTGAACATCTCATTCCACATTAAGACCCCATTTGTTGTTATAATAACCTCCACTCTTCTGTGAAGATGTTCCACTAGATTTTCAAAGTCAGATCCCGATGAAGGTGAGGTGAGGAGGCCTGGGGTGCAGTTAGCGTTCACATTCATCATGTTCAATAGTGTTGAAAACAGAGCTTTATAGCAGGAGATCTTCCACTCCAACCCAAGCAAAATAGATCTTCATGAAGCTGGTTTTGATGCGCTGTCATGCTGGAACAGGTTTGAGTCTCCTAGTTAAAGTGAAGGAGAGATTTCATGTCACCACATCCAGAGAAATCCTATACAATTGTTTCCAATTTTCTGGTAACATTTTGGTAAAGAGCCACATATGACTGGAAATGTCAGGCGTCCCAATACTTTTGTCCATATAGTGTACATTTAGCTAGCAAGATGGAAAATTAACTCACAGGTCGAACAGTGACACAGAATTATTAGCTCTCAGCATTCAGCTAGTTTGTATGACCAGTTTTTACCTTAGCTAACATTTGTAGCTGCTATTATTTAGCTCATGTTGCCCAAAGTTGCTCGATGAAAGAAGTGCAAATTTATCACCAGTAACCAAAAGAATCTCTCTGTTGTTGTTTTTTTAGCTATATTTGAGTGCACTTCAACTCAAGTGACAAATTTAAAGCTGAGGTTCAGCTTAGATGAGTAATTGCTCTTTTGCTTGAGTGAAAAATCCCTGCGTTTTTGCTTTCCTCTGCTGGAGTTGTATTTTATAAAATTGTATTATATGGAACAGATGTGTTGCCTGATGTTACGGAAAGAAAAAAAAGGTACTAAATTGAAGTGTTCAAAAGAAACAAAAAAAACGCTTACCACAGGAACCGTATCCTCAAGAGAACGTCTTCAGGACCTTCTTAGTGGAACATAGCTAATGCACATAATTGGACCTTAAGGACCACTGCTGTGCCTTTAAAGGTAAATTAATGTTGATTGCATCCCAGGAAACAAAAAATGTGCTTGCACTAAAAGAGCAAAAGGCAAAAGTGGGTGTGGATGATCTCTAGATTTAACTGTCATAGATAGATAGATAGATAGATAGATAGATAGATAGATAGATAGATAGATAGATAGATAGATAGATAGATAGATAGATAGATAGATAGATAGATAGATAGATAGATAGATAGATAGATAGATAGATAGATAGATAGATAGATAGATAGATAGATAGATAGATAGAAGTACAAAATAATAAAAATAAAATAAAAGATCCAATAGAACCAGACGTTCTTTTCCTGTACTGTTTCCAGGAAGTTGCAGCTCTACCTCTGCCATGTTAATCTGTATTCTATGTGACTCTCAGGACACGCCTCGATCTCTGTAGTGCTGTGATACGTCATATTCACATAGCAGCAGTGGCGCTGAGAGAACGCACTCGAGAAACAGCTTAGCGACGAGAAATCAATCTACTGATCAAATATTGTTTTAAATTATTGGACACTTTCTAAATAGGAAAGGTAGCGTGCATCTACTTATAATTATATATAAATATTTTTCTACTAAAGCAAATATGTTAAAAATGAGGCATCGCAATACAGATGCCAACTTAAATCGATGCATCACATTCTTAACTTTAATGCAGACGCACCGATGTGAATCAGTGAATCTTACCGTCCCTAATTGATACAGTAAACTGTGAAAGGAATAATAAGGAAATCAAAGCATAAAAAAACAGGTATTTTTTTTGGAAAGTCAAACCAAACCCGGTAAATCTCACACAGGTTATGGTTTTATTCCCTTCCAAAAGAGGAATTCATAATTCCATATAAATGTCCTTTTTACCGCATCTGTAATCGAATATTTTAAAAGAAATTGCCATGTTTGTTCACCGCATATGAGGCGTGCACCGGTACAACAACCACTATATTAGCCGTATTCATGTTTTTGAAAGAAGAAACTTAATGTCCAGAGTAAGCAGTTTGCAGATGTATACACGTCTCACTCACTTTACAATAAGAAGTTCAAGTGCTTCCTGATTTTGTCTGTATGATGTTTTTCAGTTTTTGACTGCAAATGTCATATTTATAACACTGTTGATTAAATACCTATTTTTTTGTGATGATAAATAAATGAAAACAGATGTGTTGTAGTTTGAAAAGAATGTAAATGCAGCCCACAGTGGAGTCAGGATTGGGCTCAGGAACTGCTGGAGTGATGGAAAGTGAGTTGAAGGTTTATTTATTTTGGCTCAGGTATGGAGCTAAAATATCTACACTGAAAATGATTGTCTGATGGTGTTGCTTAACATAGTACAGTTTACATCAGGATAATGATAATGGTGTGGGAATACTTTTCTTTTACTCACAAGTAAATTCTCTTGATTGGGACTCGGTTTGTTGAGATGAAAATCCCCTGTGCACAAAGCCAGCTCTATGAAGATCTGCCTTAACATGGGTTGGAGTAGAAGATCTCCTGCTATAGAGCTCAGATCTCAACCCTGACTGCACCCCAGGCCTCCTCAACCTTCTCACCTACATTAGTACCTGACTTTACTAACACTATTGTCCCTGAATGAGCACAAATCTCCACAAAATCTAGTGGAACATCTTCCCAGAAGAGTGGAGGTAAATACAGTATACAGCAAATGGGGACTAAATGTGGAATGGGATGTTAGAGTAAGATTAATAAAATATAGCGTGTTCAAGCAAAGAAAAACATGTTGTCGTTAATATTGTGAACCTCAGAGACTCCAGCGTGAGCTCTTTGTGCTTATGGGGTCTTTTTAGGAAATCAAGGGACGAAAAAAACAAGAAGAGCTTAGCTTATTTAATAGATCAGGTTTCATGATATCATTATGAACTTAATTACTTGTGCCGAACTGGCATGTGGGTATTTATTTAAACACCTGTCCTCATATCTTGGTTTCTATGCTTCTTGGCAGGAATAGAAGAACTTCAGGAGAACGAAAAGTCTTTTAATCAGGTTTTGGTTATTGCTATTGACCTTTCCACTAATAAATGAAGCCTAAAACTCCTCCCCTGTTCATTTTCTACACACCTTGGGTGCTTACATTTGTTTGTAACATTTGTTTGTAACCTTGGGTGCTTACATTTGTTTTTCGATAAGCCGGACCCCCTATTTAAACGCTGTAAATGAAACCAGGCAGATGGTACATGCAGATAGAAATGTGTGTAGCAGGTTTGGAATGTAGCAGAGAAACGGGAAATGGAGGTGTAAGGTGCGAGGAAATGACTCTCGTCTCTAGCGCGATTACATCATAGCATGCCCTCTCGACAAGCCCAGCGATTACTGCGAAGTCAATTTAATTCGATTTGAATCTGTCATTAATCACACACAATATCGAGGACAGGAAGAGAGAAAGAAGACGATGATGTCGCTTTTTTTTTCAGTGCTACGGCTTTGTGCGAGCAGAAGGATTTTAAGGCTTGAGTAAGAATCATGTTTGCCTCCGCCTTAAGGTTAAATATCTTTAATTAAACTGACTGCGCAGTTACCACAAGCAAACGAACATTTAACAATGAAAGCGAAGGATTTTCGTCTTTGTTCTAGGAATCCTTGCTGATCGGCGGCTCGAAACGAGGGGCTTCGCGAACGAGCGACGGCGTCTCCTTTTCTCCTGTCTGCTTAATGAAACATTTTAAAGTACAACTCGAACCTTAAGAATAAAAAGCCGTCATTGTTTGAGCGTTAATACTTCGAAGTGTTTGGTATTAAAGGCTCTCATTCATTACATTTGTGTTGATAAAAGGGATCTGAGCCTCATGTTGTTGGCTGTGTATTAAGGCATTAATGGACTTTGGATCTGAAGGTTGTGAGATTAAATCCCATCCCTGTAGTCTTGGGCCCTTGAGCAAGGCCCTAACTTCATAGCTGCTCAGTTGTATAAAAGATATCTATGTATGTAGGTAAGTCGCTTTGGATAAGGTCTGTCTGGAATGTTTGAACACATCATTGATCATTGAACGCAACATAATGGGGTGTATGATGGTGGTAGCTCTGGTTAAAACTTTGGGTTACTGATCAGAATGTTGGGGGATGAAGTATTGGTATTGCCCAGCTGCCACTCTTGGGCCCTTGAACATTGCCCTTAACCCTCTGTGCCCCCAGAGGCAATGAATCATGGCTGTAGTGATGGGAAGATCGGATCATTTTAGTGACTTGGTTCTTTGAATCTCATTCATCATAAATGATTGAATCTTTTTTTACTCATTTGGTTTCTTTAATCCTTTAATAGCGTCTATGGGAGTCACGTGAGAAAAGAACGAACAACTCGGACCAGAGGACTCATGAGGTGAGAGAGTATCTTTCAAAGCCGAAAGATCCCGTTAGGGGTCGCCACAGCGGACCATCCACATGTTTGATTTGGCACATGTTTTTACGCTGGATGCCCTTCCTAACGCAACCCTCCCCATTCATCCGGGCTTGGGACCGGCACTAAGGCTTGTGCAACCCTAATTGCTGGGGTTGGTTCCCTGACCGGGGATCGAACCCAGGCCGCATGGGTGAGAGCGCCGCATCCTAACCACTAGACCACTCATGAGGTAAACTACTCAATTCTTTCTCCTGTATCTGTCCTACAGAGATTTTGCGATGCTTTGCTCTTGCGTGAATGTCTTGTAGATAATTAACAAATCATTATTTAAAACAATTCATTTTTCAGAGTCACATTAAAGACTCAAATCGTTCATGCCCCACCCTGAGCCCTGACCCCAGCTTCCTCACATCACTGGGATATGCGAAGAAAGAATTTCACTGTTCTGTAAAGTACATAAAACAAGTATCTTCTTCTTCTTCATCCATTAACCTCCTTCTTGGTCTTCCTCTTTTCCTCCTTCCTGGTGGCTCCATCCTCAGCATTCTCCTACTGATATACCCCATGTCCCTCCTCTGCACATGTCCAAACCATCTCAATCTCGCCTCCCTCACCTTGTCTCCATAACGGCCTACATGGGCTGTCCCTCTAATAAACTCATTTCTAAACATGAAACAAGTATGAAGTACTTTTAAATAATAATAATATTCCAAGCAGCACCATATACACTTATATACTCTGTGCTTTTTTTAACTGTAATGGGAAGAAAGGGGTGAATGAACTACAAGCCATAAAAAAATTAAGTAGAAGTGAACTGTGAAATATTTTGAGTCTAATTATTGGGTAGCACAAAATTGTCTAATATCGCATGAAAGTCACATCCTTTCACTTAAGCACTCGTTGAAAGTGTTATTATAACAAGAAAAAAAAAATATGCAAATCTTTGGATATTTTGGTATGTTTTTGGTATGTTTTTCTTAAAATGTGCTTTCTGAACATCCCATTCCACATTTAGTCTTCATTTGCTGTTATAATAATCTCCACGCTTCTGGGAAGCTGTTCCACTACATTTTGTGGAGATTTGTGCTCATTTAGGGACAAGGGTGTTTGTAAATTGAACTAATGTAAGTGAGGCAGTCTGGGGTGCAGGTTTAAATCTCCTCGATCATCCAAAGACGTAATATACAATTGTGTGCCTTCAACTTGACGGTAACAGTTTAAGGAAGAACCACGTATGGCTGGAAATGTCAGGTTTTACAATACTTTTGCCCACACAGTGTGACATGATCCCTGTATGTAAGTAACTAATCAAATGCTTAAATCCATCTCCAGTAAAAGTAAACATAGTCCATTTTACATTTCTACTTGATCTATGATCATAGATATTATATTGGTTTTTATAGTTACAGACACACAATCCGAGAACCCTTTACACACACATTCTCACCAGGACTGTAGGATTGCGCTCGTGCTTGCTCTCATTTATGTTTTCATTTCAGTGTAGCGAGTCCCGGCATGTTATTTTTTTTTTTGCTGAAATGTAGCGGAGTAAAAAGTAAAATATTATACATTAAAATGTAGTGAAGTGAAATTTCCTCCGAATGAAAATACTCTGATATAGTGCACTTGGGGAAAAAAAATAAAAAATGTGTTGAACTCCATCACGCCAGTGAACCTCTAATGCTGATGAAAACTTACTTCTATAAAAGTAAGTTTTTCTACTTTTTACATACTCCACCACAGGGATGACCCAAGAACCATTAGACCTCAGACGTGCTTGTAATTAAAATTTTCTCATTTGAAGGTTGAAGAATATTTAAAGAAGGTTGTTTTGTTTTCTTTGCTCCCTCAGAGCCTGTGGTTCTACAGAACCCTAGAAAACACATCAATGTGAATCTTTTTCTCAGGGCTCAGAGCCAATCCTTGATGCAGTCCAACCTCCACCTTGAACCAGTCTGACGTTCCTACTGCACACTTCACTGCTGTCACACTTCCCTCATACATGTCCTGCACCACTCTCACATACTTCTCTGACACACCTGACTTCCTCATACAATACCACAACTTCTCTCTCCACCCTGTCGAACACACAATGCAACTCCTTCTGACCTTCTCTATACTTCTCCATCAACATTCTCAAAGCAAATAATGCATCTGTGGTGCTCTTCCTCGGCATGAAACCATACTGTTGCTCACAGATGGTCACCTCTTCTCTCAGCCTGGCTTTTACTACTCTTTCCCATAACTTCATGATGTGACTGATCAACTTAATTCCCTGTAGTTACTGCAGGTCTGCACATCTCCCTTGTTTCTAAAGATCGGTACCAGCACACTCCTTCTCCATTCCTCAGGCATCCCCTCACCTTCCTCTCACCTTCCACACATCACAAAACACATCAATGTGACTATAAAGCTTAAATTTAGGTAAATAAATACAATAAATAAATAATATTCTCTTTTGTCCTGAAAAGAATTACACAAAAACATTTTTTTTAGGTTTTTAGCTAGTTGTTCATGGCTCAGCTGAAATCATGTCAGTCTTTTAAAAAAGCTTTAAAAAAATATCTATATAAATAAAATTCAAAACAAATTCTCGTTCTGAACAATGAACCAAATCTGTAGTCATTTTAACTCATCTATTGTGAGATATGAGTACGAAGAAAAAAATGTATAAAAAGCAGAACAAGTCGCATCTGAAGTGCTTCCAGCGTAATGCTGATATCAAATTATGTAATTAACAGATATCTTGGAATACAGCAGTGTGTGGTTTGTCTGTGCAAGGATCTGCATTGACATTGATGCTTTTTGATGCCTCTGGTGGGTAATTACAATATTTCCTCAGTGATCAAATCTTTTTTAGTGATTTTGTGGTATTTGCATTCGCAGAATTATTTACATTTATGCCATTTGTGAAACGTTTTTATCCAGATCAACTTACATTTATATTATTCATATAACTGAGGGTTAAGGAACTTGCTCAAGGGCCACATTGAACATGCGTGCAATACCACTTTTATTAATCTGATTCTGTTCCTTTTTGTGCAATAATATTTTTATTTTCTTTATATAAAACCTGCAATAACTTTATATCTTTTTTATTTATTTCTTTTGCTTCTTTTTTTAATATGTGCAACTAAAAGCTTCTGTCACCAAAACAAATTCCTTGTAAGTGCAAACATACTTAAAACTCTTTCTGATTCTGTTTCTGATTGATTTTGATATCGGCCAATCGGCCAAATTGCTTTCTCAATATCGGATTTGGCCAGTACAAATCTTATAGCAGACAACCACTTCTCACGGACCTTGTTTCTTCTTCTTCTTCTTCTTTTGGCTTCTCCCATTAGGGGTCACCACAGTGGATCATCCGTCTCCATACCCAACTGTCCTCTGCATCTGCCTCCTTTACCCGACTACCTGCATGTCTTCTCTCACCACATTTATAAATCTCCTCCTTGGTCTTCCTCTTTTCCTCCTTCCTGGTGGCTCCATCCTCAGCATTCTCTTACCGATATACCGATATCTCACGGACCTTGTTTAAGGGCTCAAAAAGTGGCAGTTTCGTGATGCTGGGATTTGAAGTCCTACAACTTCTTGTTTTTTTTCAAGGGCTCAGCAGGGTCAATTAATTGTTTTGCTCCACCTTGTTACCACCTATTAATTTCTCATGGGCCCAACAGTTGGCAGCTTGGTGGTGCTGAGATTTAAACTAATGGCCTTCTGATTAGAAATCCACTGACCTACCACCTATTTATTTTAATGGCACAGTCCAAATTTTTTTTTTTTGACACCATGATCCCAAACTCCCAGAAGAGAATGGCTTCTGCCTAACATGTCCTGTACTGTCTGTGTTCTTATTGGACTAAATAACAGTACCAGAGGGGATGGGTTACATTAGTTTGTGAGACATTTCTTTCTTTCATTGCGTTGCAGTCATAATTTTCCACGTATAAATCGTCGGTTATTATACATCACTTCTGAGCACTGCTTCATGTTTCATCGCTTTTTATATAAAGTTAGATCTTTATTTCCTCATGACACCCGATAACTGTTTTAGAGACGGACAGACATATTGAGATCTGATGACAGAGTGACGGTCTAAATAAAGCTATAATATCTGTGTACAGCTGTAACATGCAGACTGAGGGAGCAAAGAAAACAAAACAACCTTCTTTAAATGTTCTTCAACCTTCGATAGGGAAAATTTTATTACAAGCACGTCTGAGGTCTAATGGTTCTTGGATCGTCACTGTGGTGGAGTATGTAAAAGTAGACAATATTAAGCAGAGTGTTTTTCAATAAAAAACATTGTTCATGATTCACTGGCTTTAGAATTCGAAATGTCTCTTAGTGTTTCGGACCATAGTAATGTAGCTGAAAATATAATTCCATCCATTCTTTAATGGTGATTTGAATTGACAATAAAAACAGAATAATTGTTGCACAAAAGTGTGCATTTCATTATATATATATATATACAGTATATATATATATATAATATATATATATATATATAATATATTATATATATATATATTTATTATATAATAGTAGTAGTAGTAGTAGTAGTAGTAGTATTAGTATTAGTAGTAATAGTAGCAGTAGTAGTAGTAGTAGTAGTTGCATTAGTAGCAATAGTAGTAGTAGTAGTAGTAGTAGTAGTAGTAGTAGTTGCATTAGTAGTAATAGTAGTAGTAGTAGTAGTAGTAGTTGTATTATTAGTAATAGTAGTAGTAGTAGTAGTAGTAGTAGTAGTAGTTGCATTAGTAGCAATAGTAGTAGTAGTGGTAGTAGTAGTAGTATTAGTAGTAGTAGTTGTATTAGTAGTAATAGAAGTAGTAGTTGTATTAGTAGCAATAGTAGTAGTAATAGTAGTAGTAATAGTAGTAGTAGTAATAGTAGTAGTAATAGTAGTAGTAGTAGTAGTAGTTGTATTATTATTAATAGTAGTAGTAGTAGTAGTAGTAGTAGTAGTAGTTGCATTAGTAGCAATAGTAGTAGTAGTAGTGGTAGTAGTAGTAGTAGTAGTAGTAGTAATAGTAGTAGTTGTATTAGTAGTAATAGTAGTAGTAGTAGTAATAGAAGTAGTAGTTGTATTAGTAGCAATAGTAGTAGTAATAGTAGTAGTAGTAGTAGTAGTAGTAATAGTAGTAGTAATAGTAGTAGTAGTAGTAGTAGTTGTATTATTAGTAATAGTAGTAGTAGTAGTAGTAGTAGTAGTTGCATTAGTAGCAATAGTAGTAGTAGTAGTGGTAGTAGTAGTAGTAGTAGTAGTAGTAGTAATAGTAGTAGTTGTATTAGTAGTAATAGTAGTAGTAGTAGTAGTTGCATTAGTAGTAATCATAGTAGTAGTAGTAGTAGTTGTATTAGTAGTAATAGTAGTAGTAGTAATAGTAGTAGTAATAGTAGTAGTAGTTGTATTAGTAGCAATAGTAGTAGTAATAGTAGTAGTAATAGTTGTATTATTAGTAATAGTAGTAGTAGTAGTAGTAGTAGTAGTAGTAGTAGTTGTATTAGTAGTAATAGTAGTAGTAGTAGTAGTTGCATTAGTAGTAATCATAGTAGTAGTAGTAGTAGTAGTTGTATTATTAGTAATAGTAGTAGTAGTAGTAGTAGTAGTAGTAGTTGTATTAGTAGTAGTAGTAGTAGTAGTAGTAGTAGTTGCATTAGTAGTAATAGTAGTGTAGTATATAGTAGTAGTAGTTAGTAGTAATAGTAGTAGTAGTAGTAGTTGATTAGTAGTAATATTAGTAGTAGTAGTAGTAGTTGTATTAGTAGTAATAGTAGTAGTAGTAGTAGTAGTAATAGAGTAAGTAGTAGTTGTATTAGTAGTAATAGTAGTAGTAGTAGTAGTGTATTAGTATAGTAGTAGTAATAGTAGTAGTAGTAGTTAGTAGTAGTAGTAGTTAGTAGTAGTAGTAGTAATAGTAGTAGTAGTAGTAGTTGTATTAGTTTAGTAATAGTAGTAGTAGTAGTATAGTAGTATGTATTAGTAGTAGTGTAGTATAGTAGTAATAGTATTAGTAGTAATATAGTAAGTAGTAGTAGTTGTATATTATAGTAGTAGTAGTAGTAGTAGTTAGTAGTAGTAGTATAGTAGTTGTAGTAGTAGTAGTAGTAATAGTAATAGTAGTAGTAGTAGTTGTATTAGTAGTAATAGTAGTAGTAGTAGTAGTAGTAGTAGTTGTATTAGTAGTAATAGTAGTAGTAGTAGTAGTAGTTAGTAGTTGTATTAGTAGTAATATAGTAGTAGTAGTAGTATAGTAGTAGTAGTAGTAGTAGTAGTTGTATTAGTAGTAGTATAGTAGTAGTAGTAGAGTAGTATAGTAGTAGTAGTAGTAGTATAGTAGTAAGTAGTAGTAGTAATAGTAGTAGTAGTAGTAGTAGTAATAGTAAGTAGTAAGTAGTAGTTGTATTAGTAGCAATAGTATAGTAATAGTAGTAGTAGTAATAGTAGTAGTAATAATAGTAGTAATAGTAGTAGTAGTAATAGTAGTAGTAATAATAGTAGTAATAGTAGTAGTAGTAATAGTAGTAGTAATAATAGTAGTAATAGTAGTAGTAGTAATAGTAGTAGTAATAATAGTAGTAATAGTAGTAGTAGTAATAGTATTACTAGTGTTACTATTACTATTGCTCCTGCTGCAGCAAAATCCATGTCATCTTTCACTGATCACATCATCAACTTGCACTTAAACTTTACTCATGCAGTTTACTGTATTAATAGTGTCTCCATTAGTCAAGTCAATGCAAGTCAAGAAGCTTTTATTGTCATTTCAACCATATATAGCTGACGCAGTACACAGTTAAATGAAACAACGTTCCTCCAGAACCCTGATGCAACATAAAACAACAATCACAGAAACGGAAAACACAGAGCTAAGGACTAGTAATTGTCTTCGCCACATAAAGTGCATGTGTGCAACCTGGTGCAAACAGTGAGAAGACAACACAAGACAGTTCAAGACAACAACAAACAGTTCAAGACAACACAAGACAGTGCAGGACAACACACAAAATAGCTCCACCAATAAACCTGTTGTAACGAAACAAAGTGACCAGTAGCCAAAATGTAAACAAAACAAAATGTGCAAAACAGCAAATAGTAGCAGTTCAGAAAAGATGTGGAAAAACGGCATGTACACAGTTATGGAGTGGTGTAATGTGAGTGGTAATGAAGTCATGGGTGTTCGAAGTGAGTAAGAGTGTGTGTTGCGACCGGGTTGTATGGATCAGTCACACTGTAGGTGGCATAACTGGGTAAGTGTGTGTGTGTGTGTGTGTGTGTGTGTGTGTGTGTGTGTGTGTGTGTGTGTGTGTGTGTGTGTGTTTGTTTGTGTGTGTGTATGAGTTCAGTTCAGATCTGTGTTAAGAAGCCTGATGGCTCGAGGGAAGAGTGTTATTATTAGAGTATTATTATATTAAACTATTTTCTATTGATGTTTTGGTAATATTGTATTTAAGAATTCATGCCAGTAAAGTACTTTAAATTTGAAGTGTAAAGTTTCCCTAGAACCAAAACTGTGTGTGGATTATGAAGTGGTGAAAAACTGGGAGAAGAAAGAAAGAAAGAAAGAAAGAAAGAAAGAAAGAAAGAAAGAAAGAAAGAAAGAAAGAAAGAAAGAAAGAAAGAAAGAAAATAGAGAAAAATGAATAAGAAATGCAAAGCATGGTTGGGAAGAAAGAAAGAAAGAAAGAAAGAAAGAAAGAAAGAAAGAAAGAAAGAAAGAAAGAAAGAAAGAAAGAAAGAAAGAAAGCAATAGAGAAAAAATGAATAAGAAATGCAAAGCATGGTTGGGAAGAAAGAAAGAAAGAAAGAAAGAAAGAAAGAAAGAAAGAAAGAAAGAAAGAAAGAAAGAAAGAAAATAGAGAAAAAATGATAAAGAAAATCAAAACATTGTTGAGAAGATGCGCACCAAGAAATCAGACATAAAGGAGCAGCCGGTAGGTGGCATAACTGGGTAAGTGTGTGTGCGTGTGTGTGTGTGTGTGTGTGTGGTGTGTGTGTGTGTGTGTGTGTGTGCGCGTGTGTGCGCGTGTGTTTTCTCTCTCTCTCTCTCTCTCTCTCTCTCGCGCGCTCTGTAACGGAGAGTCGCAGCCTCAGTACCAGCGAGGCGCTCAGAGCGGATACACGGGCGGACGGAGAGCTTCACGCTGCGGCCGCTTGCGCATTCAAACCGGGACGTGTTTCTTTTTTATTTTTCCTGTCCAGAACCGAGCGAGATTTTCACGCAGCACGGAATTCACGCGGACAAAGACACAAATAAAGGACCCAATAAATAATAAAGTGTCTCAATGGAGCTAAGCTTAGGCCGGGGCTCGTTTCTGCTCTTCCTCCTGACAGCACTCCAGGTAACGTGAATGCAACGCGCTCGTCATCCTCGGCATGCGTGTTCCCTTCTTCTTCTTCTTCTTCTTCTTCTTCTTTTACTTTCTATCATTAAAAAGCGGAAAAAAAGCGACGCGGCGCTTTTCATCTCCACATGGGGTATTTTTGTCCGTTTCTGGTTGCCTCACTCGCACTTTGGCGCATTGCTCTCATTTTTACGCACTTTTTCTACATCTGTTTGTTTTCACCTTACTCCTAATACAAACTATTTATGAAATAACATCCTGAACTGGATATTAAAATTGTTTATTGTTTATTGTATAGGAAGTTGTTTATTATATTTTGAGATGCTGTGTGGTTTGGAGTTTCAGTTTATGGGACGCTCCATAACAGGCACAAAAAAAACAACCCTATAATAAAGTTTTAAATGAGTTATTGTACTGATACTTTCATGTGTTCTAGTTATATCTCATGCAGAACAAAGTGAAAAAATAAATTGAATGGGGGAAAAAATGTCTTGAAGAATAGAGAAGGTCAAAATCCACGTGAATGCAGGATTCACCCTCTGGGATGTGATTTTTCATTCTTCCCACTGATCTTCTTATTTTCATCGTGTTTACCTTCTGTCTGCTTACTAATTAAGAACATCTCGAGTTTGAGCCGACGTTTGCGTCTCGGTGACTCTATTGTTCTCCTTTGCCTTGAAAATTCCGTGGATTGAAAAGAGCTCAAACGGTTTGAATAGCTGTGATGCTGTCTTGCGCTGGAGCTCACATTCTTTCAGGGCCCCTCACAAAAGCGATTGTATTAAGACCCCGAATTGCTGGTGGTGGCGGTGGTGGATTTTGGGGGGGGGGGGGCGGTTTGATATCAGAGGCCAGCGTATGAAACTTTGTGAGGAGTTTGCGTGTGCTTCCAAAATCTGCAATTTGGGTCAGAACGAAAATGCTTCTCCAGACAAAGTCCTGTGTTCTTCCGATCTAAGGCCACCATTCAGTCTCCGGCAAGATCTAATGCCGCCGATCGATCACTGGCCCTCGCACCAGCTCGGTGGACAACAAAACGTCCGCTGTTCTCGTTTCCTGCCACGCTCCGCAGCAGAACACTTAACCTCGCTGGCCTCATTAGCCTAATTGCATTCACTGTCCCGCTATAAAACAGGTGCTGCCTTTGTGTTTGTCTCTCTCACTGTGTGTGTGTGTGTGTGTGTGTGTGTATGGAGGGGTTAACGGCTACAGGTTAGGGAATGTTAATTGTGCACTGATGAGTCACTGTGTGATGTTTTGTTATTTTTTGCAGACTGGCACAGAAAGCCGAAGTCCTGTACCATGCAGGCCTGGTTTTTCTGAAGACGTCTACGATGCACCGTTGCCTGGAAATCTACAGGATGAACAACTACTTCTTACAGGTACAAAAAAGAAATTGAGAAAAAAATACATACAAATTAAAATAACAAAGCACACAAAAGCTTGTTATGGGCTCAAGGCTCGAGCTTGTATTTTTCTGAAGTGGCTCGAGTACGAAAAAGATAAAAACAGCAGGGTGGTATATGTGAACATGTGTTGTTTGGGTGTAAGGTGTTGTGGTGGCGTGTGTGTGTGAAAATTGGGGGGTTTTGTTTGTATATCTTGAAGGAGACCAAATGTCTCTACAAGGTTAGGTTTGTCTTTGTGGGGACATTTGGCTGGTCTCGATGAGGACCTTGGTTTTTTTTTTCTGTTTTTTAACAAAAGTGCAGCTTTTATGTAAAGGTCAATGGAAGGAGTTTAAAAAGGAAGGTCCTTACTGTGTGCGTTGTCTGTGCGAGAGTGTGTGTGTGTGTGTGTGTGCGTCCTCAAAGAGAAAGTTATCAAATATCCTTTGTGTGGCTTGGGAAATGTGTGTCGTTGCTTTGCAGGTTGTTCAAGGTGTATGTGTGTTTTGTGTACACCCATATAGATGAAGTGTGTGTGTGTGTGTGTGTGTGTGTGTGTGTGTGTGTGTGTGTGTGTGTGTGTGTGTGTGTAGCACACCAGCCCCACTTGTGGTTCTGATCTATGGTGGGTGAAAACAAGCTTTAGACATGTTTTACCAATTAGCCACACTGTTATGTGGGCTTAAAAGCCATGTTGTTTGGTTTGTACACCAATAAAAGTTCAAGCTCTGCTTCTAATCACTGACTTGCACACACACCAACAACAACAAAAAAACAGATTTTTTTGCAAAAATGAAAAAAAGAAAGCCTGTAGAGTTTCTACTTTGAGAAAAAAAAAACGTGTGCTTCGCTGCCAGGAAGAAAAACAATGGAAAAAATGTGGAGGAAAGAAACTTCAAGCGAATTTGGGTTTTTTGCTCGTGAAATGTTAAATTGTCAGCAATTATTGGAAGATTTATGCTGCATACCTTTATTTCTTTGGTTCTAAACTAGAGAGCCTTTTGGTACCAATTTCAGCAAAGTGGTACTACTTTGGGGGGTGGGGGGCCCTCAGTGGAGAAGATGGTGGACTTCGAATCTGAAGGTCATGAGTTGGAATTCCAGCACCACCATTGCTGGGCTCTTGAGCAAGGCCCTTATCCCTCAATTCCTCATTTGTATGACTGAAATAACTGTAAGGATGAGGTCGCTTGCCGTGAATGTATATTTTTGGTTGTTTGTCGATACTAAAAAGTCGTAACAATATAAAGTGTTAATCGCAGGACTCCCTGGTTTTAATTGTGGCCATGAAAATTCAATTTTCCTCTTCATGCACATGTGCTACTGGACTTGTTTTGTATAATGTTAGCTGGTTGGATTGAGTATTGAGTAGCTTGGCTATGAAAAAAAAAACGATGGTTGATTTATGTTTAAGATGTGCCATAGTACAATTTTTGTGGATATGTTGTGTGTATTGTGGATATTTGACCCATGGTATTTGGTACTTTATTAAATGTGGACCTTCAGAGCAATCAGCACGAATCACGTTTTTTTTAGATTCTTTCAAGCGGTCTAATTTTGCTAACCTGATCACAACCCAACCACATGTCACATTTGATTAAATATAACCCTAGTAGATTTACATTATATGTCATTCCATTCTCTTTGCAAAAGACATCAAAGAATATGCATCCAGTTCACAAGTACCTAGAAAACCATATTTAGGGGGGAGGGGGTTGGAGCTTTCCTTTTCCTTTCCTTTCCTTTCTTCTATTCTCTCGGGTAGCATCCATGTTGTTAAAAACCCCGAGCTCGCAAAACATCTTAGAATGACTTCAGGAGCTTTCATGATCACAGAGCGTGTCCAATGCGTCTACTGTTTGAGAGCCATTCACTGGTCATTTGGGAAATGGGGGCATCATCCCGTTCCTGATAAACGCAGTCCATTTAAGACTGGAGATCAAGGAGAAAAGCGTTCAAACATTCAAACGACTTCCTGGACTTCCTATCCAACCGGGGCTCATGACGCAGTTAATGCGGTTTGAACGAATAAAGGTGACGTAGTGTGGATTTTATTTAAACTTGTAGACGGAAGAATATTTATCATATAATTTACAGGACCTTTTACAAGAATTGGTGCCAGTGTGAGACCATGGAAACCTTTAATTGAATAATTCTCGCTGAATTTTGTTAGTACTGGGAAAGAAAGTTGGATTTTCCATACATTTAATTAAAAGCAGGAATTTGTACCTGGGGGGCCTCCAAATGGTCATGGTTTTAAAAACAATCCATTCTTGGAACAATGCAATTGAGTTCTTGACAGGTTTAAATGAACGTGCGAATGAACCCCTGTATCCAGCTGCTCTGTAAATGGTGTGATGGCATCTCGATGTGCTGTGACCAAATGAAGTGCGGCTAGTAATTATTGCCTCGGAGAACCCTCACCATGGTGTTAGCTCCTTCTATGGGCTTACATTTGATTAGAGTCCTTGTCTGAAACAGAATGGCTCAGGGAGCTGCTGCTGGATTTCACACATTTGCTACAGATATCACATGCTAGTGGAGAGTGTGAGGTAGTCTCAGAGAGAGAGAGAGAGAGAGAGAGAGAGAGAGAGAGAGAGAGAGAGAGAGAGAGAGACAAAATAGATGTATGGGGGGAGGGGTGTTGGTTGGAGAGAAGCATAGGGAATGAGAGGGAGGGCTAGAGCGAGGGGAAGGAGAATGTCACGGGTTGTAGGTCACCATTTGCTTTCTTTACCCTTTCAACCCACTCAACTCCCCCGCTGTTCAGTCTCCTCCAATGGGGGCACTTTGTATTCTACATTGTGGTGTGGAAGATCAGCCATTAAGGTGGCTCAAGGCCACAAGTGCTCAATGTCCTATTTATCAGGCGAGCTTCAGCATCCTCCCATTATCCCATATAAGCATTGAAAATCCCTTGCTAATTCGGCTCCATATCTCATCCGCCTTACCTTTATGCATAGCCCAATAGGGAAACTAATGGATAGAGACCGTGCTAATGAAACACCATCCGCTGATGGCGGCCCCCTGTAGTGCGTCGAAGTTCATGAGACATGGCTCCCGACAAGAGGCCTCACACACCATTTGGCGAATTACACAAATTTCCGCCACCGCGTTTTGCGATTTGAGTGGTACCATGTTACCGGGAGGGGCTTCTTATCAAACCCGTTAAATGTTATTGTGGACATATCAATTACGTTGTATGCGATTTTTTCGAGTGGATATTTTTTTTTGCAATGGGCTCGCGGCTGGGTGAGGCAGGATTAATAGCATGCCAGGCTAGTGCGAGGAGGGTGGTGGTGAGGGTGAGGGTGGTGGTAATGGTGTGGTGTGGGGTTGAGGGGGGGCAGCCACATTCATTATGTTGCTTAATTGCAGCCTCGAGGCTGTAAATAATGATTGAAATAGCTCTGGACTGACTCGCGCGGCAGCCGCTTGTTGCTTTGTAACGCGAGTCTCAGCGCCCATAGCTGAGCATGTCTGGAAATATGTAACACGTGTGTGATGAGGCACGTTGCTCGTATTTTTTTGTGTCATCTAGGATTTTAACGTAGAGGTGCTCTTTTTTGAGTTGCACAAGAAAATTGATGGCCTCATCCTCATCTGGATAATGTAAGTTTCTTTGTTTAAAGCTTGCACATTCAGGGGTATACAGTTAAGTAGGAAAGGGAGATCTTTCTCTACGAGTTATGTCCATGCAAACAGATACCAACCATTACTCGAAGCTTAAAGGCACCATCAAATGCTCCAGATAAGCTTATCTCATTCTTTATATAGTTGATAAGCCGAGGGAGCTGTTACTTCTTTAAATGTACTCCATTACGGCTCTTCGCAGAAGGTTTCCTCGCGGCTATCTCTCAATAGATCCTGATGCTTTGTAATAGCCTACCTTTAAAAAAAGCCTTCCCCATCTTTACCCATGGCATCATGATTCAGCTTGGCCATTATGACGCTCCGTTCTTAAAACTGGGTTAATGAATATTCCCCAAAGCCTAATTGAATAGAGTACATTTCCACCACCTAGCACCCCCCCCTTCTTGCACCACCCTCTCCCCCCTACCCCTGCCCCTTCAAAGTCATTCGTCCTGCTTTCATTTCTCCTCTCCCTCCACTGCTTTTCTCAACGGCTCGCATTTTTATTGCTAATGAAGCGTTTCTTGGCATGACGAAAAGGGCAGTATGTGGATTCTAATCTGTTTCCTAGTGTTCCAGGGCTTTTAGAAAGAAAGGAAGTAAAGGGGGAGGGAGGGAGGAGAGGATGGTATGTGGCCATGGTGAGCATAAGACCTTCTCAACCGGGGTCAAATTTGTAAGTGGGCAGCCACAGTTGACTGACTTCACAATCTTGTCGAAACAACCCAAGTCAATACTATCTCATGCAAGAGGCGCTCAGTCGTAACTGGACTCTTTCATTTCTCTTCCTCGTGCAGCTCTGACTAGAGGCGCACAATAAGATAACGGTTTTGTGGAGCAAAGATGTCTTGACGGTATAAAAAATGGTTTTGTTTAACAAGTTTGTGGAAATGCAAGTTCAAATAGACATTTGATTTTAATGATTAAAAGTTTTCATTTGCTTTTGATCCTTTGACTTCATTGTATTTTCCAACTGACCACTGCAATAATGGCTAGAGGTCAATCACTGGTGCCGGTTAATAGGTGTAATAGTTGATCGCAGAATCAGCTTTCAGCTATTGGCAAAAATCCATAGTTTTTCCAGCCTCCTCCATTACGAGAGCGGCCTCTAGAGGCGAATCGTGTGCTGTTTGTTTATACACGTGAGACGGCGCGCTGCACAGAGAGCGCTATATTATATTTATTATTTACAATTTAATTATGAATATATAATTATATTAATTATATAATTGGATTTATTAATTAATATAGTCAAATTTATTTCCTTTAACATTTTCATGATTCAGTAGTGTTTTTTTTTTTTTTTTGTGATAAAGTTCAGTACTATTTTACATGGAGTTTTATGTTTGTGTTTTTTTTTTATCCAGTATCCATTTTAAAAATTATTGGTTGATTAATGGGTTATCGGCAAGTACGTTCCAACCTAGCCACCAGGTTATGTATTGGTAAAATCGGTTGACCTCTAATTATTGCGATATCTTATATCATTAAAATAGCATGTTTTGGGTGAGATTACTCACTCTTACCAGTGAACATTACAGAAACTGTAAAAGCATACAGAACATATACAAACTTGAACATTTTGCCATGAAGAACCTGGTTCGATCAAATGTTCCTCTCGAAATGATCTAGTAGTAACCCAGTGTAACTTTGCACACATTCTTCCCTTTTCAAAATCTCTCTCATTTAAGACTCGGTCTGGGTATCAATTTGGTGTCATAGTGTTACCATAAGGAATGGGTACAGAATGCTATTAAACACCACATTTGGGCAGTTTAATGAATTTAATTTTGAAAAATGCATTAAGAGGGGCAATTAATACACTTTTTGAATAATCCTAAATGAATATGGTGCTTTAGGATTACAGAATTTCTGCTCCAACACAAATAAGTCCTACTAATGGAAATAGCCAGAAACCCCAATTGTTCCCTTAATCCCAGCAAATTAAATAGGAATGGATTAAACAGGGACGGCATTTCCACCGAGGAAGCCGGCCCATAAGGTATCTGACATTATTTAGCAAATTTTTATTTTAAAAGCCATATTCATGATCCTGGCCTTACTATTCTCTGCCTTGAAAAGAATTTCTATTTCTGTGGCAACGCATAGAGGGTTGTTGAGGATTTCTGTGATGTCCGCACGCACCATTACAGCCGCTTCTGCTACACCTTGAACCACTTTAGACTATTTAGAGAGCAGTGTTTGGCCAAGCCTGACCTTCACGACCTAGTCGCTGTAAATTCATGGCCCCCGAGGCATGTTCTTCATCCAACGTAGCATGTGTTTAGTTTGTGGACGAGCAAATAACCTTAAATCACTTAATGGCAAGACCTTGTCTAATGACACGACTATGGCTGGACTATGGAGAGAAGAATAGTAACTCGGGGCCTAGTCAAATTGGGCCTGGAATTTGTGGAATATTGTTGTCAGGCTTTACGTTGTCGGAAGATGGATGGCGCACATGTGGCCTTGCACATCGTAGCGATTGAAACAACTGCAGTATCAGCGGGAGATGGATTCGATTTTGATTCCAAATGTGACACGCTGTAAGACATCGGGGGGGGAAACAAGATCCATGACTTCAGCTCACAGTGCTCCCAATAAAGCCACTGAGTCAGAAGCTGATCTCAGTTGTTCCCTCCGCCTTATTGTCTTGTCTCTTCAGTGAAATCTTCATTCTTATCTGTTTCTACATCTGGATATGAAGCACAGCCTGACTGCTGAAATGGATCCCTTTTGATCTCTCATCCAGGCCACAATGTCTAGGGTTTCTGGGCCAGAAATGCTAACCACCCCCATTTTTCTTTTTTGCTTAGTTTTTGCTTCTGGAGCGAGAAGGGAATAGATTGATGAGTTCAGGGTCTTTGGGTTGATCAATACATTGTAATGAAGGTTGCATTCGGTTCTCAGATCATGCTGATGGATGTTTAGGGTCTTCAATGAAAGACACTGTCTTTCCCAGAGAACTGCACTTGTGCCTGTTACATGCACCATTATTTTGCTTTGCTTTGCTTTGCATGATGATTCTTATGTACTGCCATGATTTATATATGTATTGTGATTTATTTTGGTATCAGACCAGAGATTGCAAAAGTACAGACATGCTTTACTCAAGTAGAAGTAAAAAAAAAACTTATGTTTTATACAAATTGTAAAAGTTGAAGTACTGATTAAAATTTTTTTACTGAAGTTATGAACTTTGGGCTCTGATATGTACTTAAGTAAAAAGTAGCCTTTACTACCTCCTGTTTTAGTGTCACGCTGGTAACCGGACCTCACATCATATTAATATATTAATACAAAATCATTTCAAATTCTGATGGTCAGGTGATCAGGAATGTCTCTGTTCTCAGTCATGTTTCCATCGCTGACTCCCTCTGTCTCATCCATGTTAGCCAAACTTCTTCTTGCCTTCTGCCTGCTTGTTGTTAGTTTTGTGACCCCCCCGATTTCCGACATTTGAAAACATTTCTGAATTTTCTCCCATTAAGAACAAGCTCCAAGCAAAAACCCCTATGGTTTTACGTGTTTGGTTTTGTCCTCCTTAAAAAAAGCAGATGTTGCGCTCGGAATGGATAAGGTACAGGAACTCTTTTATGGTGAAACTTTTAAAACAAATGACATTGTGCGTGATTATTTGAGACATTGTGAGATGTCCCTTCGAGACCTGCTTTTTATAGGCTGCAGTTTGTTGTGTTTAATGACCTCATCGTCATCTGACATGTAGTGAGTCGCTACGGCTTGTGTTCGCAGCTGTATCATTTCTATGCTGGAGCAGCTTTTAAACCAAACATTAGCTTGTTGGGAAAAGTTTATTGCTCGTAATGCATACTAAAACCGACTGGTATCGCCATCTCTCAGGGGAAGAGGTAAGTCTACATCGACTCGTTTCTGTTCTGGTACTGAGGTGGTGGAATAAATTTCCCCCTGGATGTCTGAACAGCATAAAAAAACTTGAATTTATTTTCAGTGTTTGTTAAATGTCTTTGTGTTAAAAAATGCTGTAATTCGTCCCAACAGCATTTGTAGGCTGATAGTATACTGTTTGCAGCCTATCAAACCAGTGTTGATTTATTCATTGATAAAGCACATTTGTACCTCATTCTGGATGAGGGCTTCAGCCACTCTAAACGCTGTAAATGTAATCGTAAAGTGGAATTTCAAGCATTGTGGTGCCTTCGAGCTGCTTACAAATTGAAATGGCATTTAATCATTCATAAACAAATCTGAAATATCTTAAAACAGGTGCACACTGTGTGATTTTGGCCACTATTTGGTCATCTGAGACAAATTTTCAGGCTAAAATGAGGCTAAAATCTGTAGTCTTTGATCGGTGGTTTGTTCACAACACGATTGTGACTTCTTAAACCGAGAACCAATAGGAGCGCCGATCCTGACGGAGCGATTAGCACGACAACTTCAAACCACCTCAAGGAAAATGTGGAAACGAGCCAGGTGGACGCTACTTCAAGAAGAGAAACGTATCGAGTTATGAAGGACAAAAGCGTGTTTGTATGACGTTTTTATTATCAGGGCATGTCATGAACAAGGAGTGAGTGTTTTTGTCAATGTCGCATAGTCCGACTTTATGACAACTGAGATCTATTAAAAATCGCAGTGTGTAACACTGTGTAATACATAATACTGAGTAACAGGGTTGAGTTTTAAACACAGAATTAGCAAAATGTCACACACTTCATCTATGTAAAAATCAGCAGGAAACAAATGGTGCCTCGATTGAATTCCTCACACGTTTTAGCTGGTTTATTGCAACACCTTTTGGCAGCTCGGTTGCCCCTTTGGGTTTTGGTACCACGTGTCTGTGACACGGCCAGACCTTAGCGCTTCGAGAGTGGCAAAGCCGGCGCAGCTAATTGGCGAGCTCCTTTTAAGGTCGCTGACCTTTACCGAGTGGTGCGAGCTCTTATTTTTATTCATGTTTGACCACTGTGGCTTTTGCATTCCTATCAGAGCAGGTAGTCTGGACAGTGTCTTGCCTGGGTTGCGGCAGCACAGGAAGTTAGGAATGTCCTGGCTACTGATAAAGCTGTTAGCATTAATGTTAGCACCCATGTGTCCTCTCTCTTTGTCTCACGGCTCTCAAGTCGTTATCACAAGCCGAGAATTTGAGTGACACTGACATTAGGCAGTCAAATGAGGTTCTAGGGTTCAGGGTTTTTTTTATCTACATCACCTTCTTTGTTTTTGGGTTTGAGGCTGGTTGCCCTTGGCATATAATTAGCTCGCCTCAGCTCTCTCAGCTCACAAGGTTGCCAGGTTTGGGTCCATGGAGAGTTCTTTCTCTACTTCCTTTGTCACTTGGTCAAATTTCCTGTAAATTTTTAGCCCATTCGAAATAAAAAAAAAGGCACCACTCAGACGCTCTCAGCACAAGCCGTCATTTTGCACACTTTATGATGATAGTCATTTTCCAGCTCTAGTGTCTGCTCATGAAAACGAAGCCTTTTTTTTGGCGATATGATTGCAAAATGCACCTGTGCCAACACAGGAGGGGACGGCGTCACGGGACGAACATCTGATACGCCACGTTTGTACTTTGCTTGTTGTTTTGTGTCCGTTTTCTTTTTTTTTCTATGTACAGACAGAGCTTTCTTCTCATGCTGAGACACAGCTCAGCTAACCTACTCCACATTTCTCGGCGCTGATTTAGATTTACCTTCACGTTGCCGTGGAGAGAGAGAGTTGTACGACCCGCACGTCTAATGAGAGGGAGTAGAAATAGCAGTGCTGACCTGGCTTTCTGCTCCAGCCGAAGGAGATGGGGGAGGGAAAGCGGCAGACAAAAGAAACACATAGAGCAGCCTGGCACTTGGCAGACAGCAGATCAACACTTTTGCAGAGAAATGTTTATTCTAGCGAAAAAAAAAAAAAAAAAAATGCTTCCTTGTGTATTTTCTCTCCTCTGTATTCTTTCTCTGGTGTGTGCCCCCCCCTTCCCACGTTTGCTTCATCTCCTCCTTTTTTTATTCTTCCGTCAGGGGTGAAGGCTGTTTGGCTTGATCTTGTGTCTCCTCCTCTACAAAGAGGCCCAGTATGCTCTGCTCTGCCAGTTTGCCGAGCAACTCAATGTCCCCTTGTATTTAGACCTCTCTCGTTCGTTCTCCGTCGCCTCTGCACGATCTCCTTTCGTTCTTTCTTCGTTCTCCGTGTCTCGTCTCCATCGCTGGTCTTTCTCTATCTCTCGATCTTTGTATCTTCTTTTCCGTATACTCATGTAGACATGAAGGACGATTTAGAGAGCAGCCCACTTCAGTAATAAAGGTGAAGGTAGTGGAAGTTAAGTGTTGTCCAAAGATGGCCTTCATCAGCTGTGCAAGCAGAGCGCCTCTCGAGATGTTCATACCACCTACAGCTTTACAAGTGTTTTTGTATGTGTACAGGATATACGCATTAGAGTGGTGGGTGGTCTCGCTACAGTATGGGTGGATGGATTTATTATTTTTTTTGCTGGCTTCGCAGCTTCTTTGTGCGCTTCTGGAGCTTGCTTAGTCAGTTCTTTGAGAGTAAGGCTCGTAAAGCTCCATCCACGTATGCATGTTGTTAAATAGAAGCGTTTTCTTTAGAGTTTTTTTGTTGGTAAGTGAAAAAGCCCAAGAAGTTAATCATTTATGGATGATTGCATTTGTCATTTTAAAGTTAAAGGGCTGTGTGAAATTCTTTCTTTCGCATATCCCATACATATTACGAACATGGGTTTAGCCATGATACAGCACTTTTGAAGGTTTAAGGGCCTTGCCCAAGGGCCCCGATATACCAGTGCTTGGACCCCTGACCTTCCAATCTTTAACCCAGAGCCTTAAACACTGAGATACAACTTCCACATTAGAACATTCGGCCATGTTGGTGTTTTTTTTCGACATTTAATCTCACACATTTATAATAGATGAAGAGATCGTTGTATCTTCACATAGATGGGAAGTATGTAGAGAAAGTCAAAAGATGTGAATTCCTGGTTGCCCAATGAATAAAGTGTTTTCAATTCCATCTTTTTTTTCTACTTATGTTTAGAATAAAGACTTAAAGAAATTTGGAAGTCCTGCTGATTCTGGCTGCTGATTGCTGGAAATGTGAATGTAAATATACTGAATTACTTTCTGGCAGCTTGCTGCTGCCATTGATAGCAACCTTGGATTTAATGTTCTGCATTCTCAACTAGCTCTTCTCCCATTTCCCTATTTGTTCTCTAGCTTTCTTTCTCTCTTTTTTTTTTTTACTTTGGCTTGAGGCTTAAGATGGAATGCCTAAGGAATTACTTTTATATACAAGAACGATAAAAACAGCAGATTTTTACACATTCAACAATGTCGAGGTGAACTGTGGTATTGTAGTATTGGCTGTAGTTGGGGTCCCGAATCACAGGGCCACACACATCTATCCATCCATCTATCTATCTATCTATCTATCTATCTATCTATCTATCTATCTATCTATCTATCTATCTATCTATCTATCTATCTATCTATCTATCTATCTATCTATCTATCTATCTATCATCTTAAACACATTTTTTTGCTGTTCCTCTTTTTACTCGTGTGTTCCACAGCATCTCTCAGATCTCGGTTGCTGTCTCTTCAAGTCCTCATATTCGGCATATATAGAACGTCCGGCTCGCACTCATACCTCGCAGATGTTCGCGTATGATCTCTAACCCCATGCTGCGCGATGTTTCTGTATCTCGCGCCCCGCTGCTCGCTCCCAGGTTCTCTCGGGAACTTCTTTGCACCGTCTTAACCCTACGACTTCGATTGATCTAGCGGCTGAGTGCTTTGGTGTATAAAAAGAAATCTCTCTTTTTTTTTTTTCAAATTATTTTCATGTCTCTCGTGTCTTGCTTTCTTTTTTCCCTTCCCTGTTTTCTACCCATCTCAATGCTTATTGTGTAGGTTGAAGATTCCATAGAAAGCCTCCATTAAAGCATTGAACTAGAGAAAACAATTCAATCCCTGTGAATCCCGGGTCTTCTATTATTCCCCTTTTTTATTTCTTTAGCTGTGGTTTTTTTCTTTTGACAGGCCCAGAGCAGGGTGTGGCTCTGTCTTTGGCAACTGTTTGTTCTCCGAATATGGGCATCAGGTTTCCCCACTGGCACCGCCTGTCTCCTGTAGTGCTTGGATCTCCAGGCATGACACTCGCAGGACACAGGCTGCCATAATAAATCAACAATGAGCTCATCTCCTGGAAATGCACTAGGAGGAGGAAAAAGAGGAGGAGGTGGTGGTGGCTGTGGTGGTGAAATGGTGGGTTTCTCAGTCCTTGCTCTTGGAATGCTTTTGTCTTTCTCCCACTCATTGCTTTCAGCTCATCAGGTAATCGCTTTCCGTTATGAGCCGAGCCAGGTGTGGAACGAGGAGAAAATGCGACGGTGCAGAGAAATAGAGAAACTCGGATGGTAGCGGATGGTAGAAGATCAGCAATGCGTTAAGACTAAATGATAATACAGATGCATTTGAACTGAAAAGAGAATATCGCTCTCGCTTTTGTTTTTTTTTTCTTTTTAAACCGTGACAGGTTCAGCTGCTGTGCAGAGGTGATGGTGAAAGTGGGAGATGATGGTAATTGACCCCCGATTCAGAAACCACACTAACAAGGGTCTGCTTCCGCCATGGGAGTCACAGGTCCAGCGATCAAACACTTTCCACCCAGGCCTCGGGTTTCACAGCGGCATTTCCGAACCGGCGTGCTCGTCCTCCTCTTCTCTTTTCTCCAGCTCTTTTTTTAATCTTGGCATCCCTTTTTTTTCTTTTCTTTTTTTCTCTCCATCTCCTTGTCTCCTGTGATGGATTGTTCCTGCTGGCCTTCTGACCTTCATTCCTGACCTTCTGTGTCACTCTAAAGCCAGATAAATGACTGATGAAGAATAATTGATGATGCCCAGGATTGCAGAGAGATACCTAGAGGAAATTAAGAACGAAGCTCTGGGGGCTGCATCTAGAGTCGTTCTTCTTTTCACACGTGGTGAAGGTGGACTCTGTTGCCCATCCATTAATTCCTACGAGAGGCTATCGAGTCAGAAGGCTCCACTGGACGGAGAGAGCATCACGTTGATTTATGTAATAGAAGATTTTGTGTGTGTGTGTGTGTTGGCTGGAAGGTTTCCAGGAGCTTCGTCCCCAGCTCTGAAACCCTCACTTGTCAGTGCCTCCCTCTCTGTGATCTTTCATTTCATTTAATTTATTTAAATCTGGAGAGAACACATCAAGGGCAAGCTTTAATTTACAGCAGCGCTGCGGAAAAAAAAAAGAAAAGAAACTAACTCATGACAGACCATAATGAACAGCAAGGCCGTACGGATACGACGATACGATATCGACATTATGATACACGATGTCACAGGGCTTTATACATTATTGATAATGTATATCTTGTTTCATAGACACGCCTTTAATGTTTGTCTTCAGGGTTCATCAATTATTTCCTGACCGAACATGGGACCACGTACGTAGGGTTTTCTCAGGGTTGCAGTTCGAGCTTTATTGATTGACCTGGTAAAGGAAAACACACTCCTCCATCTCAAACTGATGTTACTGTGCCTCGTAACACAGCACTGCTGGCTTGACCGTTTACTGTGACACAAACCAGAGGCTGTGAGAAGAAAACATTACAGTATAAGTGTGTTTGGAGTGCAAGCTTCGAATGCACACTAGCTTGAGAAACCGTGATGGACCACATCTGCACAGTCTGGTATGTGTACGCTCCAATTACGGTCTAGGAGGCATCTAGCCAGAAGGGGCACTGCTTAACATCCTTTACCGAGCGAAAATGGCAACATAAATCTGATGTGGACCGCTCCGACGTCCCTTTTCTCCGCTACTAAACGAGACATGGCCTGAATTAAAGCCTCGGGGCCCACGCTATTAAGGCTCCAACTCCAGCTTTTGAGACGAACACTTTTGAGACGTTTCAAGATAACACACACGAGGCTCCTATTCAAAAGAACGCTTCCATACAGCATCGTTTCACGTCCTAACCGAAGCATTCGCGCACGGAGCGACGTAATTGTCCTTGTTTACGAAACGTAAAACGCATTCGGGTCGCGAGCGCAGCACAAGCGCCGGGAGGTAATTCGATCGACCAGGCGACGGTAGACGCGCGGAAAAACATCCAGCTCATTAAGGATGCAAAGCCTTCTCTCTGTTCTTCTCGCACTCCCACTCCTCCAACGCACACACTCATCTTCTGGATAACACTCTTCTGCTTTATCTTTATCTCCCCACACACACACACATACACACACATACACACGCACAAAACCCACCTCCTTTTCTCTGCTTCAAAAAAACTTTACCTCTCTCTCACTCTCTCTCTCTTTTACAAAGTGTCAACACACTTACAAAAAAGCTCCACCATATTCAATACGGATCTATGCAGAGTGTCTGCTATACGACTAAGTGGCTGCTATAGAAACGATAACGCATTGTGTGGATGAATGCGTTAATAAATTATGTTTATTAAATAATAAAAGCAGTAGCTTGTTAGTTAATTAAGCACCATTTTCCAACCAATCAGAATTCAGTTAGCGAAGCTTTCGATTTTTTTTCTTGGATACTATTTTTACATACTGTATTATATGTGCAAGATACCGACTATATATATATATATATATATATATATATATATATATTGGGGCGGGACTTATTGGCTTGACTGTCACCACTACAATGTTCTGAAAGCATGATGCGGTGATGAAAGCATTTGTCCAAACAGGATTTCGAGCTCCACCCATTTGGCTCTTTCGAGAACCCGCCATCAAAAGTGTTTAGCCGTGGTACTAGATCATATACAGGCCAAATGACAAGGGAAATAAAATGTGTAATGGACAATGGACAGACTGTGGAATGATGGATTTGTACAGTGAAAAAAAAAAACACTTTTATTTCTCTTTCTCCTACCTTTCTGTTCAACCCTCATCTCCTCTTCATTTCTCCCCTTTCTCTCTTTCTTTTATTCTCTCTGTGTAAAGACACCAACTGTAACCTCTGGCAGGCGAGGCTGCAGGTGCTAACTGGAAGACTTTAGAGACAGTTGCCTTCCATTAATTCGGGCGATGTTTCAGGCAGCCTCTCTGAACTTTTCCCGCCTGGCATGACTGACACAGAGAGTGGCCGGTTGGACCCGGCAGCACGGCTTGAGCAGCTTGAAAGCTCACCTAGGTCACGGCAGAGTTGCTTTTCTTAGAAACCTGTTCACAGAATTTTATGCCTGAGCAAACACGATATATGGAATAGCGTCCGTCTGAAATCGCTGCGCTTGGTAATAAGTGTTCTGGACCATCGAAAATGTTGGTGAATTAATCAATAATGTGATATATTTATTGACCGTTTCTACCGAAAGAGGCATATTATTGGATAGCAGATTAATTAAGCGAACGGCTAGGAAGAAACAAAGTGGATAGTGTTTAAAACGGGGACGTATTTTCCCCCAGTTCCATGTAAAAATGGGCAAAAATCCCAATTTCCCCTATTGTTATGTTCCCATTTATACATCTAGGGAAAGTGGGTAATGAGTGTTTGTTTTGTGATGGTATTTGGGATAAAAGGACATAAAAAAATCTATTAGCCAGTAGTAGTTTTTGTTTCTGTTTACTTTTTTTTTATGTGTATAATGCAAATTTATTTTGATAATAAACAGGACTACATACACAGTATGATAAGGGAAAGAGAAGAAACAAACAGCAAGGATCACTCTATGACGGTGCCGAATCAAAAGAAAAGAACGAAACGACTTTCCTGCTTAAATTAACGTCAAAAGTCAAAGTGTGCTTTTGAATTGTCATATGTACATTACAGCATAGTGAAATTCTTTCTTCGCATGTACCAGCAATGTTAGGAAAGCACCATGATGTAGCACAGGGCCTTAAGGGTCTTGCTCAAGGGCCTAAAAATGTCAGCGTGCCCATTTCTGGGGCTTGAACCTCCTACCTTCCGATCAGTAACTCAGAACATTAACACTGAGCTACCACATCCCACATTCACACATCCTAGCTAAAGTAGCTAAAAATACAACGGGTGGCACTCGCGTCTAGCCCTGATGTTATCCAAAGATTAGCAGAAGAATAGAATAGCCTTTGTCACATATACATTACAGCATAGTGAAATTATTTCTGCGCACATCAAGTTGGGGTTAGACATGATACAGCATCCCTGGAGAACAGAGGGTTAAGGGCCTTGCTCAAGGGCACAAGAGTGGCAGCTTAGCTTAAACCCCCCCACCCTTGTGATCAATAACCCAGCACCTTAACCAGCTACCACGCCCTGTACTGAACTTACTACTATTTCTACAGAAAACTACTGTCCATGCAAACCGCGTAGCGTAGCGTGTTCATGTTAGCGGTAATGGTAGATAAAAAGATAAGTAGCTAGCTATGCTAACTAAAACTTTCCTACATACAAAGTTTTATTCGTCTTCACATTCTCAAACTTACCTCTGTCTCATTCTCTTGATTTGTGAAAAGTTTGTGGAAGAAGTGTCTCCAGTGTCAGGACGTCTTCTGTTTTTAGGACTTTTTGCCTAATTTACTTCTTAAACATGAACCTGTCACAAGGTAAAAAGTCTTGGAGGCTCTACGGCATTAAATCGAACTCTAAACGGATAATAATTGTAACACAATACAGAGTCTGAGAGACTTTTTTATGATGACACACACTGAAGTGTTTTGTTTTTTGACTTATGGCTCGCCGAAAGTAAAAACAAAACAACGAGCTTGTCATGGTTTAAGAGGTCATGAAAAAAAGCACGCGTGTGTCTATTTGTGTGTTTGTGTTTGTGTGTGTTTTTTCCATGTCTTTTCTTTGTGGGAGGCCACAAAGGAACGTGAACCCTCCCTCCAACCTACATTTCACAGTTCTCTGGCTTCCATCCCATGTTTACATGAGCTTGATTTCTTTCCTTCTTTCTTTTTTTTTTCCCACCCAGAGATCTCCTGTGTATTGGGTGTTGTTTTTTTTTTTTATATATATATACTAAAGGGGCGGTTTCTGATCTCGTCTCCGTTTTGCTTGTGGAAAGTGCACAGCTTATAGAGTGGATCAAGCAGATTTAACATGTGGGTATTGGAGGATTTAATGTACAGAGAGACGGATTTTTATAGCTGATTATCGGAGTCTTGCGAGCTTTTCCGAACCCTGTGCGCTAATATCGTGAGCGCAGTCATGACGGGAAAAAATCTGTAGTGGTGGATGTAGTTTACAGAGCGCGCTCCTAAAAAAAAAAAAAAGAAGAAAAATCTGCCACACACATAATTACTGCCTATGAGCCTTTGTAGCTTTTGCAAATGAGCGGTTTTCCTTGTGAGGCCTATTAAATTTCCGCTTGCAAATTGAATAAGTGGAGGAAAATGACAGATGCTGGTGGGCCGGTGGGCCTGCATTCCGTCGTGAGAGGCTTTTTTTTTTTTTTTTACTCCGGGTGTTCAACAGTGACCGCGTTGTCTCCGAAGGCCTGAGGTCAGTGGCACAATAACGAGGCATTGTGCTGTGAAAATGCAGTGGATTTCGCACACTCCGTTACTCCTCCTAAACTCTGAGAGCGCTGACAGGTGCATCAGAGGCAGCCATTTCCCCGAATTTATGATGCATTTCCATTTCCCGTTTGCCACGGCCGTCGATTTATTACTATTTTTTTTCTCCTTTCAGGATTTTATCACTGTAGTCAGAGAACTGTGGAATTTAAGGTCCAAAGCAAAGCTATTTACGTTGATCCGACCTTGACTGTCATGGCAGCTGGAAATGCAGACCAGGTGCAGTAATAGCATGCGTGCGCCCTTGTGTAAGGTGTGTGTCGCGTGTCATGCTTTATATTACTCAACTCAACTCAAGCTTTATGGTCGTTCTTCCACATACACGGTATACAAAAGAACGAAATTCAAGGTGCATAGAGAGTTAAACAGCGCGAGTAACATTAAACACAAATGAATAAAATGTAGACATTAGACATGGCAGAGTTAAGGTGTGATTTATATGAGGAAGGGATGTAGTAGGAAATGTCCAATGTGTAATGTCCAGAATGTACAATGTTCAGTGTGTAATGTTTAACAGAATGGGCGGATGTCTATAGCAAACACTAAGTCCATGAGTATAAATTTTATTTCAGCTTCTCCCATTAGGGGTCGCCACAGCAGATCTTCCGCATGTTTTAATTTGGCACATGTTTTTACGCCTTCCTAATGCAACCCTTCCAAATTTATCCGGGCTTGGGACAGGCACTGAAAGTGGCTGGGGTTGGCTCCCTGACCAGGGATCAAACCCGGGCCGCAGCAGTGAGAGTGCCGCATCCTAACCACTAGACCAATATTTTCTTTTCCTTACTTGGTCAGGCCCAGGATCCAAAAACAATGAATGAGGTCCTATTTTAATTTAAATTAAAATCAATAATTATTTATTCCCAGAATGCAGATTTGAAAAACACTGTTTTTCATTATTTTTTCCTTTTTCTTTGATAAAAAAAAAAAAAATAAAAAAAAAGATTTATAAATGTTCTTGCTATGGTCTCAAGGCATTGGCACAGACTTTCTGTTAAGAGAAACCCTCTGATCCTCACACACACACACACACACACACACACACACACACACACACACATGCACACAGGAATACATAATGTGTGGGGGATGTATGAAGTAAGGCACAGTCATTACCCTTGTTTCTCTAAACACTCTTTATTTCTCTAACACACTATTGGTGTTGCTGCTTTATCAGGCTCGTCGTCTCCTTGCGCATTCTAACCCGATCGGAACAATCCAAACACAGCCCTGTTCTCCTGAACACGGATGACTGATGTTCAGTGTGCGGTGCGAGTGCTAGTCGTTCATAGATGCAGCTGTCAGCAAGAGTAAAGCAGCACTCGTGCGCCGTCCCATAACTCCCCAGATGATGCAGTGGCTGCTCGAGTTCGGCCCGGCCGCGCCTCCCACGTGCTGATTTATGGATCCGTATCCTGGCAGGAGGTTGAACGCAATGGCCGTCCAACGGAATCTGTCTTAATCATCAGCGGGGAGGATACACAACCCAGGATACGGGCTTGCGCTTGAATCGCTGAGGTGTATCAAGCATGTGAAGGGACAAATAGTTTTGTACGCAGTCATTTTTCTGCTTCACACGTCACAGATCATCGACAAGTGGAAAATACACAAGATTGGTATTTTAATTGGGGATTGGAAAACTTCAGAAAGAGGATAGAGTGGTACCCTAATGTGAGGCAGAGTCACTTTTACAGGGCTGAGGTTGATTATTTTCCCTTAACAGCACATCTCGTAGTGATAGAGCATGACAACTGTTGCTCTGTCACCAGTCTATATTTTTTTTAAAGGATAAACATGCCGACTTGTTTTTTTTTTCTTACGACTGTTTGTGGTGGAAAATCTGCAGCTTGTTCTAAACCTCTGTACTGACACTGGAGGCTCCTTCCATAAATGTGTTTCATGAAATTAGCATCTCCTCAGAGATAACCATCTTGTACCAACATTGTACAGCTATTACTATGGAAATGATATGGAGGTTCAATTTCCCTGCAGCTGTAATTACTCTCAGAGCCGCTTTTGCCTTTCTAAAAGATTAATCAAGTACTCTCATGTGCAGCTGGGGATGGTTCCATATGAACAGCCTGAAGATCCACAAAGCTCCTTTTTGAATCTGGTTCCTCTCATGGTTTCTTCTTTGTGTAGTCTTGTGGAGTTTTTCCTTGCCATAGTCACCACTGGATCACTCATTAGAAACAAACATAATTAAAAGGAACAAATGTATAGTCACAAAATTCCACATTCTTTTATACAACTTTATAGCCTCTTTATTTCTCCCTGGTGGTCTAGTGGTTAGGATGTGGCGCTTTTACCGCTGCGGCCCGGATTCGATCCTCGTTCAGGGAACTAACCCCAGCCACTCTCAGTGCCGGTCCCAAGCCCGGATAAATGGGGAAGGTTGCGTTAGGAAGGGCATCCAGCGTAAAAACGTGCCAAATCAAACATATGGATGATCCGCTGTGGCGACCCCTAATGGGAGAAGCCGAAAGAAAGTTTATAGCCTCTTTATTTCTGCTGATCCTCGGGGGAAGTAGCTCAGTCGTTAAGGTTCTGTTTTCAAGATTGGAAGGTTGGATGTTTAAGCTCCACTATTGCCAATCTGCCACTCTTGAGGCATTTAAGCTATGCTCTTAGCCACTTTGTGCTCTTGGGGTGCGGTCCTTGCGCTCTGACCCCAGCTTCCTAACATCACTGGGATGTGGGGGAGGTGGTTGTTTAGTGGTTAAGGCATTGCATCCGAAGGTTGTGAGTTCAAATCCCAGCTACCCCAAGCTGCCACTGCTGGGCCTCTGAGCAAGACCCTTAACTGCTCAGTTGTATGAATAAGATGAAAACAGAAATCGCCCTGGACAAGGGCATCTGCCAAATGCTATGAGTGTAAATGTAGATATGTGAAGAATAAATTTGTTTGTAACAAGTGTAAAGCACCTTTAACTTTATAAAGTTGCTTTGAGAAAAAGCGCTCTCCGAATAAAACTGAATCGAATCGAGATTACGACATTGTATCCCTCAAAACTCAAGCATAACCTTTAGAACTTTTAATTAAAAGAATTAAGTTGTGCAAATTCCTAAGGTACATAATACCATGCTGGCAGTATCAGCATCGCAAAGGCCGACATTACAGTAATAATTAGCAAATTATATATTATAGAGCATAATGACCCGGTTTTCGCCTGCGGAAATCTGAAGCAAAAAAAAAAAAAAGAAAAGGTCAAAGGATTTTTGTTTGAGATATTTTAATAAACTAAAGCAAAAGCTGTATAGTGATATCCCACTGTAAAAGTCCAGGATTCTTGTTTGAGGCTAAATCAAATCTTTTAGGAAATGAAAACCAGCATGGCAGGCAGAAGAATGAAACCTCCTTAGCCAGCTTTTTTTCCTAACAAGTCCTGCGTGACTCTTAAAAAATCGAGAGAGTTAAGATGTGGGCTTGTCACTTCAAGTTTTATCTGTTTCTCTGGGAAAAAATGTGACAGCTGGACTAGAGATTGTCACTGGAGAGATCGAGTGAGAAAGTGGAACAGAGAGCAGAGAGTTATGAAGGGGAACTAAAGAATGGAGGACTCTTGAGAGGTAAAGGAGATGGTTGCTAGGCACAAAACAAAAATAACAATAACTTAAAGTACACACCTTACAGAATGAAGATAACATTTTTTCTGTCAAATATTTTTGGGACTTTCTTTTCCATGTAATTAATGCATAAGCCATGGGGAAAGTGTCTGATGTACCACAAATCCAGTTCCTGGTGATACCAGACGTTCAGATGTATTGCTTTCCTAATGGGACGTCATATTCCTTTTTTTTTTTCTCACACCGTTTGTGTATCTGTTGCATAAAAAAAGCTGTAATCACACCACACAAGGCGTTATGTCTTCTTCAAAGTCATTATATGAAATCCGGAGAATGTGCAGATACACCTGGAAGTTTACCTGAGCGTGAGCACATGCCTCCGCAGGTTATCTGCGATGAAACGCGAAAGGGTTTATTTTCAGCCATGTCAGCCGATCGTTATTCTCAGGCTCCCCACTCAGGCCTGGGTGGATAATAGCCACCCTGTAAACGGGCTGGAAGTGATCCTCTAACACCTCGACACACTCGTTTTGTTCCTCTCGCAGTGGAGGGGGCCGGCGGGAGCGCAGGTGTTAATTGGTCGAAAGGCACCTGTTGCAGAGAAGCACATAAAAGCTTGAAGGTGTCAGTGCAACATGTCGTCACGCTGCACTCACTTTCGAAGCAAATGGCTCGGCGGAAACGAGAACTTTCTCAGGGTTTAGAAATGGAGCTGGGGCTAGTGTTGGAGCTGGGGTTGGGGCAGGGGATGGAGTTGTCACTGGGGTTTGGGCTGGGGCAGGGGCTGGAGCTGGGGCAAGTGCTGGGCCTGGGGCAGGGGCTGGAGCTGGGGCTGGGGTTTGGGCTGGGGCTAGTGTTGGGGCTTCTACTTGGAGCAGGGAATGCGGCAGGGGCTGGGGTTTGGGCTAGGGCTAGGGCAGGAACAGCGATGACATTTTTATTCACTGACAGCTCACTTGAAGTGGTGTTTTTTTCTGCTGCGTTTGGTTTGTTACACACTTTAGCAGGCAGAGGAAGTCACCCCTATGGCTGAACATGGAACTGAAAGCAGGTTTAACCTTTTGTTAAAAAAAAAATCCTCTTTGCTTGGCAGTTACAAAATGTAAAGACCTTTTCACCCAGTGGTGAAAGAATGTGAAGGTTTACATGCGCCGTGGGAGAAATGCTTTCGCTTTTTGTTTGCTTTCCACAAGGAAGTGAGGTGCAATGAGTCAGAGCTGTTTGCCCTTAAATAGACAAAATTGAACTTTATGGGGGTGGGGGGAGGGCGCTTTTCCAGAGCTCAAATTTGAGTTAACGTCATCATCATCATCATCTTCATCATCCTACTCCTGTTGCTGCTGCAATAAAAATAATAATAACAATAATAATAAATTATTGTTATTATTATTCACTGTATATTTGTTTAATTATGAAATATTGTACTTTTTATATGCCAAAAAACATTTTTCACAAATTGTTTTTTTTTTATATTGAATAAAATTCTAAACCTATAATCTGTTTTCTTGCTCAATTTATCTTTACTTTGAGAATAGTATTTATTGCATGTTTCTATTTATTTTTATTTTATTTAATGTTTTTTAGAGTGCTTTATAGTATATATATTATCTATCTATCTATCTATCTATCTATCTATCTATCTATCTATCTATCTATCTATCTATCTATCTATTAACATGTATAAACAGAAAGTAAACAAATAAAACTACAATAAATATATTAAAATGCTCCAAAATAAATGAACAGCGATGACAGAAAGAGGAAACTACATTTAATTCAAAGAATTTGAGCTCGAATTATGATATAAATGCTATAGAAAGGTTGTAAATCTGCTAATGTTTATTGTTGATGTTTTAGGTGCATAAAAATGTGACTTTTTAAAAAGTTTTATATGTGCAATGTGGAGAAAGTTAGCGTGAACAAGGTGAGATGGAAATTAGAACCATACCCAAGTTCTATAGCTGTGTGAGTGTGTGTTTGTGATGACCTTGTAGGTTAGCTTTTTTTTTTACTGGCCTCCCAGGAGGAGTTGCTCAGCAAAAAAAAAAAAGACGAGTGTGTGTGTGTGTGTGTGTGTGTGTGTGTGTGGTGTGTGTGTGTGTGTGTGTGTGTGTGTGTGTGATAGAGAGAGAGAGAGAGAGAGAGAGACAGAGAGAGAGAGAGAGAGAGAGAGAGAGAAGAGAGAGAGAGAGAGAGAGAGAGAGAGAGAAATAAAGTCTATCCATCAGCCCCATATGGACTTCCCCCAGGCTTTCTTCAATGGATTTGACATGGATAACACTGTTGAGTTTGTAGTGTAGCAGCACTGGGCTGTTCGTACATCCAACCTTCTGCTTGATGAATGCGCCGCAAGGCAACACGCGGGTCGCTGGAAATATGGAAAAAGCAGCGGGTTGTCCGGGGCAACAGAGTGCTCTCATCTTGAATTTCCCTCCAGCTTTCTTGGCAGTGGGACTCAAGCTAATTACGAAGCAGGAAACCAAATGAACACTAGTGTCTATGAGTACTCATATTATGTCATGTGGGCTTCTTAAGTGCTCCAGGATTCAGTTAATTAAGGCTCTACATTGAGTTTAGATTTTCTCATAAATCAGTCCAATTAAACCTGGGCTTGTAATCCTTGTCAAGCCACCGGCCATTTGTAGTAATAGTACCTTAAATACACAGGGACTGTAGAAAATTTATAGCGGGACTGAACTAAACTAATGTATAAACCTCGGAGAACAAGGCTTGGCTTACTGCTTAAACCCCGGATGAGTGGTTCACCTCGAACAGCAAGTCATCATCATTGACATTGTTTACTATCCAGTTATCATTAAAAGAGCCAATCAGGATATATGGTAATTTGAAGAAAAACAGAAGGAGTTTGTTTCCTTCGAAGCCTGGCAAATGGAGTACAATTAAAGAACGGTTAAGGTGGGGGCACGGTGATTAGTTTATAAAAAATGCACAACTCTGAAATAACTTTAAGTATTGACCCTTGTCCTCGGAGTACTTGAGGACTTTTTTTTTTAAGGCTGTTCTCCGAAGGCAGTGGTAATTGCAGAAACTAAACGAGGGGGCAGAGACTCGTTTCTGCTTTCAGTTAATATGAACGCTAGCATGGTGCGCAGGGAGTCTTTAATAGCCATTTTCAAGTAGAGCTAAAGCAAATTAAACCTGATGGGCCTCCTGTCTCTTACGGCAGGCCTTAATGCGCTGGTGATGGACTGAAGATCTCGGCTTGGAATGCATCGAACGATAAATCCGCCTTTGCTCCCACGGCCCTTTTGCGCAGCCGGTAATTGCCCATTAGGCCAGCATGCAAGATGGAGGAGCCAGATGTCTGGGTAGTGGCCGGGACTCCGGGGCGGGTTGTTAAGTTGGGGAGGGGGGAATGGAGGTTGTAAAAAAAAAAAAAGAATATCGGGGGCTGGACAGTGTCCCTCATTAAACGCGATGGTGCCTACACTAGTGGGGACCATAAAAAGCAGTGTAATGATTTTAGCAGAGGAGCTGCTCAGTTTGCCCCCACACTTTGAGCTGAGCAGTAAAAGGAATGACCTAGCAGCAGAGGGGGGTGGAAAAAAAAGAAATTCCCCTAAGATCCTGAACTGTTGCTCACAGCTAGGGTACACCTGTCCTTGAGTATATGAAAGTACCTCTGAGTCCTTATTAGTCCTCATTCTCTTTGCCTCTTCACTCCCTGCTCTGGAGCATGTCCTTGTATTTATATAAAATGAATAGCTCCTTTTGGTCCAATCAAAAGCAGCCTGTCTTCATGTAAGGAACATCCATCCTAGTTCCTGATCCAGTGTGACATATGCAATGACACAATTCCTGGATTTGGATTGTAATCCCATCCTGACATGCTCTTTGCAAAGGGTTTTAAAATGCCCCTAAGGTTTATAATATTACCTACCAAAGAGGGAGCTATTCATTTGATCACACATGGCCATGGCATGCCAGGAAACAAAAGAAGGTTCTGCGTATATTTGGTTTAGTCTAGCAAACGCAAAGGGTCCAGTCCAAAGAATAACATTCAGCAAGGTGTTAAATATCCAGAAGCTGCTATCTATTTGACTCCACCACCCTAATTTGTTTACCCATCTCTTTTTTTTCGAAACCCAGGATAGACGCAGCTGTTAGCTGGAATGGTGACGGCTCCTCATCATAAAGGCCGCAGGGTAACACGTGGGCGATCAAAAACACAAATGTTTTCGGTCGAGGGTCCTCCTGACGTTCTGGGGTCGCCACAGCTGTCGCCCACACTTCTCCCACACGTCCAGCTCACTGCTCAAAGTACCAACTGGTGCTCGAGAAGGAAGCGGAGATATGTAGCGAGACACGAGGCCACTCGTTTGCAGCACGGCCAGAAACAAAGATCGGCTTTCAACGATTAGGCTCGGTGCTTTAGTGCTAGGATAACAATTGCAAATCCTTTTAGTGCCAATATTGTGTTCCCCATGTGCTTCCTATGTCTCATTGGGGCAAATGGAGGTATTATGAAGTTTTTTCTTGGGGGGGGGGAGTAAATTACCAGTTAAGATGTTCAGGTCAGGAAGTTCATTGTCGAACAAAAGGAACAGATGTAATATTCACGAATGAGTCCGAGAGGGAACAGACTGCCCCATTTCCTGGATCAGGAAGCATTTATTCCAACGAGCTGCGTTTAGAAATGAGCCCCAAACAGGTGCTGTTTTGAAACACAGCTGTTTAGAGTCTCGTGACTCCATACAGTGATCGGCTCATACATTATATTTCAAGCAGTCTTGCTCCATGATTCTTAGTTTAGATGACGTTTAGCTCAATTTTTGTTGTTCAATTTTTGTCGCCTGGCCCTTTTGTCAAACCTGATCTTGTTTTTTTTTTTTCATGCTATAGTTTGCTTTGTTCTTGCTCCAAAACTGATCTCCGCAGCACAGGGACCTCCGCTCACATTACAAGGCAGATCATTTTCAAAAGTAGCCTGGATAATAATGATACCGATACGTGTTTGTGGTGTCGGTGGGTGGAAGGGTGTCTAAAGACACATCGCTTTAGCTAGAACACTAGCAGAGATACTGAAGGCGAATAGCACCTTCTCATAAAAAGGGCATTTCTGTGGGTTGGTGAATTGCTTCAGCTCTCATTGATCTTCCATAGCTTCCTTATGGAAATGACATGTTTTTGAACATGTGTGTGCTACTGGTGATGTAGCCAAATCTAAAATGGACCAGATAAAGAATGGCAATGAGTTATTAAACTGGAATTACCCCAATTGGAACCAATTGGTACATTAAAGATTTACTTAAGATAATTAAAATAAAGCATATAAGCATGTACATTTGTATTTGTAAAGTCGATGTCGGTATGTAAAGGTCACAACCATAATGCTTATGGCCTGATTACATGAAATACATTGCCAGTTAAATCCACTTCGAGGTGTAAATGCCAGTTGTATAGTCTAGAATGCTATTTTTCCCTCGGTGCACAGAGCCTATATATAAGGTAGAAATTGCACATCACTTGCATATGCATGACATCTAAAGGGATTTTGTTCCCTCTTTTGTTCCCCCTTTAGTGCTTGTTTGAAACATAAAAGAAAGAAAAAAACAAGCTGGAATAGTGTATTCTAGTAAAAAAAAAAATAAAAGAAATCGTTTTTTCTTCCTTCAAAACATACGCACAGTCTTTCAGTCTTCCACATTAAAAGACCACATGAAACCCCCAGTCTAAATGGCTCCATTAAATGCTGAACTATTCAATGTGCAATAATATATCTATTTTTTATAAGCTTTTATTTGCAATGAATATCGTAATTCCAGTAAGTTTCCATTATTATTATTATGGAGGACATCATACTTCCTGTTTCACAGAGGACTTTAAAGCCTTCTATTATGTTGAGTTAGAAATGCCAGGTACTGTGACTCAGCCACTTGGTGTATAATTGAATCAGCTGACATGTTTGTTGCTGGTCATTGGAGTAACCGGATAAGCCCTTGTGCCCTCCCGCTGAACACTGTCATTGTGAGGAGCTGAATGATGGATTTGTACATGTTGACCTAGGGGACAGCATGGGCTTAGCACATAGTGTTTGGAGAAGGGTTAGTAGTATGATGCTCATTTCTGGGTTTTTCCAGTTTCTATGGTTTCTATTATAGAGAAGGGTTACTAAGCACAGTTTGTTTCTTTAAAAGGATCCTAAGCACCAAATACAACCCGATGGAGAAAATAGGTGGTTTTATAATGCTTATCCATTAAGAATGACTTAAGACAATTCAAAGTGTCACATGTACATTATAGCACAATTCCCACCAATGTTAGGAAGCTGGAGCCATGACACAGCGTCCTTGGTGCACAAAGTGTTAAGAGCCATGCTCAAGGGCTTGAAAGTGCTACCTTGCTAGGGGTAGAAGGTAGCTAGCTGGGGCTTGCTCTCTTCCAATCAGTAACTTAGAGCCTTAACCACTGATTTTCCACGTTCCCATCAAGTTGTCAGGAGTTGGCCATGGTACAGAGCCCCTAGAACAGATAGAGTTCAATTCCTTGCTCAAGGGCCCAACAGTGGTAGCTTGGCAAAACATGACATATACAATGGAAAGCCTTGTAGAAACAAGTTTCCAAAACAAGGCTACCACACTAAGATGCACTAACACTACCTACAGCCACTGTACTTTCAGCTCTTTTGCTACAATATTTCTTTAAAGAATTAATTCAGATCCTGAATAATTTTTAATGGTCTGTTTCTAGCATCTGTTCCACCAATTTATGACCAGTGTCTCAGGGTGCTGTCATATCTACAGTAATAAATCCACTGTAATCGAACCCTGGTGTGTTTTCTTTAGCCAATACAGGAATCGCATATTTGGGTCTGGACCAAGACATCTGCAGGGTGGTCTCCATCCACTTCTAAGAGAACTAATGTTGATTTGTGAGAAAGTGAATGGCAAATCGCTGTGGTTTTGGGGTGCAGCATTTTTGGTGTTTGGTGTTACAGGAGGTAACGAGTCAGTGGTTATGATGCAGGACTTCTACTCAGAACATTGGGAGTTCAAATCCTGGCACCACTAAGTTGCCATTACTGATTCCTTGAGCAAGGTCCTTAACAGGCAATATTGTAGAATTGGACAAAGAGTAAGATGTTCTGGATGAAAAGTCTTCCAGATTGCTGTAAAACCAAACCATTTTCTTAAAATATGTGAGAAGCAGTACTGGGTCCAAGAGAGCCAAATGCTAGCCAACTATCATCCTGTAAAATGTTTTGGGGGTGCCGTCCAATAACCATTCAAAGAAAACCAAACTTGTCAAATGTAACACTCCAAATGCTTTAAATCAGTGAGTTAACCACAGGGCCTTTCCTGTTAGGAATCCTCCTAACAGGGAGGATTCCTATTACCCCCCACACCCACTCCAAAATGACTCTGCCCTCCAATCACCATGCTCCACCCTCACACCATACAAATCATTCACAATTATCTATAAAAAAAAAAGGTTAAACAAATGTAATAATCGTTGCACAATTTCATGCATTCAAGTATGAAAACATATACCTTATATTAAACGTCAGCAGACAAAAACGTCAAATGTGCGAGACCAAGGACTGCGGTGGGGCAGGGGGCCTTCACTGCCGCCCAAACCCAGGTGTACCCCAGGGCTCGACTCTAGGAAGATTCTATTATTTGATTTGAATGTGTGCGCATGATAACAGATAATGACGGATGAATGGAGGGTATATAAGTGGTACTGGATGATGATCGTCTCTGGGTCTTGTTATAAAGGAAACCTGCAGCCACAACACCAGCACAGCTGGAGGAAATAACTGTTTCGGCTGCTTTCTTTGTCAGATCAGGGTTTCCTCCTCCCTGTGCTCGCATTCTCTCGCCTCAGCATCATCTTTCCTTTCTCTGGGTTGCGCCCACTTGCCAAATGTAGGCATTGTTTGATAGAAAAAGAAAGGATACAAAGGAGACGGATTGCAGAACATTTATATGCTATAGTTGTAAAACGATTCCAGATTCAGGCACAATAGAATGGAGTGAGTGTGTGAGTGTAAACAAGAGATAGCTTTCTAAGTGGGTGTGTCTGGATACAGCGATATTGGAACAGCGTATAAACGATAAACGGTATACACAGGTATAGATATATACCTATCCCCGGTGGATGCTTATTTATTTATTATTTCTTACCCTCAAATGACATTAGCCATATGGAGTGAGAGATTACACATGTGCATTTAATGTCACTTCTTACATCTTCCACAAGGCAACTGCTTGGGAGTAATTAAATAATCAAATAATCAAATCATATCGAACAGCTGATGGATGGCTTGATGTAATGCTTTTTTCCATTTTCATATATATCTTTTTCTTTCTGACGGCCATCTGTTTTGGAATTTAGTCACTGCATTAGTCAATAAGTGGGTCAATATTTCAGCATTTCCCCCATCCACTGATATGACTGCTGATTGGGTTATGGGGACGGGATTCAGTTAGTGGGGTTTTGCACAATCTCAAGTGCTGTGTTTTTTTTTTTTTCGTTTCTCTCTCCCTCTCTCTCTCTCTTTCTTTCACTCTCTCTACTTTTTTTTGGGAAAGATGTCAGTTTGAGGCTCAGAAATAGTATTTCAGCCATCTGGAACAGAGAAAGACAGCAAAGTTGCTTCATTTCACACTCAATAAACATCAACTGCTGTATAAACATTTTGGAAAATGAACTGTAGCCAAATGGGTTAAAAAGCAAATGTGGAAAATGAAACAGTAACTTTTTTATATATACAGTAATAATAATATTGTATAAAAATGATATTATGATAAAGTAATAGTCAGTTTAGTGATTTATAGTGTAAAATAAATATAATGTACTGAAAATAGTAAAACAAATATTTGTAGGTTTTTTTTTCAAATTCCTGTTTTGTGCAGTTTAATGAAAATAAATGTAATTTTTATTTGAATTTGTCTTCTTCCTTACTCTTTCCTTTTTTCCTTCCTTCCTTCCTTCCTTCCTTCCTTCCTTCCTTCCTTCCTTCCTTCCTTCTAATAAGCACTTCTACATTTGTTACCTAAGGTAGGATTTCAGTTGCCTTCGTGTGTTTGACATCATGCTGCTATATATACTTTTTTTTCTATAAATAATGTCATTTGATTTCTTCTTTTATGCAACAATATAAAACATACCATGTGTTTGTTCACATTCGCAATAAAAGTGTGAGATAAGATGTGACTTTATCACAGAGTGAGCAATTACAAACCTAAAGTATATCCTAGTTCAGCTGAATCGCTTCAGAATAGACTCAATCCGAAGGATACAAATTGCTATTCTTATATCTGGAGGCATAGCAGGGGACACTGGGAAGAAAATGGGACACCACCTGGCATAGTTTAATCCTCCTGCTACCCCTCCACCCGTTTTTCCTTTCTGGAGGTTCCTCAGTTGCCTGGAGCAGGCTGTTCTTGCGTGATGCCAAACACACGGAGGCGATCGAGGTCCCGGCTAACCGGGGTAGGAGTACATTTTAGCTTCAAAAAAATGAGCGAATGAAGTGATTGATGTCGAGTTGAACACTGCTCTTTAATCAAGCGTTCGTTTTTTTTTCTTTTTTTTTTTTTGCTCTTGCTGTATTTGAATCGACTGTCGAGTGGTGGGAGGTTCAGAGAGCTTGAAGTCATGGCTACAGTTTTAGCAGGCACATGGGACACAGTGAAAACTCACTAGCTGTATCAGCAGAGCTTCGTGTTCGTGAGGACTTTTGTGGCAGGTGATAAGTCACGTCTTAAAATATGTACTTAAAGGAGCAAAGACATCTGAGCAAAGATGCAGTCCCCCCCCCCTTTTTTTATTAGTATCTGTGTCACTGTTTTAGCATTAGCAAAGGTGCTAATGCTAGGAAAACCTAACTAACATATTTGTACAGAAAAGCATAAACAGTCATAGTGACACATAGTGTATATCTGTGTATGTTTACGGCTTTTAAAGACCTCCACCATTCACGTCCTTGTACTAGTGGTTAGCATTGCTTCAGATCTGCCCATGCTAACACAGTGTTATGAACATAAACACCATTTTTAGGAGCAAATGTTCCAAACAGCATTAGCTAGCATAGTAAGTGCTAATAACTGTACTATCAATGGAAGCATAATTATGTACAGGTTACGAGCTGTAAATGAACTAAAAACACAAACGAAATGATATCAAAATGCGATTTGAGAAACTTGATAGGGAGGTGGGAGATAAGTGGTTAAAGCTCTGATTGGAGGGTCAGGGGTTCAAGCTGCAGTATTACCAAGCTGCCACTATTGGGCCTTTGAGGAAGACCCTTGACCCTCTGTGCGCTAGGGGCGCTGTATCATGACTGACCCCAGCTTTGACCCCAGTTTCCCATTTCTAGAATACTCAAAATTGCTATGCATCATGGCTGAAAATGGGGCCCTTGAAAAAGGCTCCTAACCCTATCTGCTCCAGGGGCACTTTACCATGGTTTACTCTGCACTCTGACCTCAGTATCCTGACAAGCTGGGATATGTGAAACTTGATGAGGACGCAGTAGCTCAGTGGTCAAGGCTCTGGGTTACTGATTGGAAGGTTCAAGCCTCAGTATTACCAAGCTGCCACTATCGGGCCCTTGAGCAAGGCCCTTAATGCTTTGTGCCCCAGGGGCGCTGTATCATGACTGACCCCAGCTTCCCATTGCGTTGTTATGTGCTGTAATGTACATGTGGCAAGTAAAATTTAAATTAAATCATTTAGATCCAGAAGCTTTTCTTTTCATTTAGATCCACAACACGTTTCTTTTAAACCCTGTGTTCCTCAAGAATATTTCGGTTTTAGTTTCTTTTGTTAATAAATTGTGATATATTCCAAAGCATCGTCAGATGAATATGCAAGTTGTGTAAAAAAAAAGTGATAATTGGATGGAAAAAAGCACTGTGTTGTCTGTAAGGTCAAAGGAAGCAGCTGGAAGTGGCAGTAAGTTTGGGAAATGATGAGTGTTCAGAGGTTTAGGGTGAAGGAGGAAGAGATGAAAGAGCTTTGAGGTTGTGGATTTGTCTTTTTCTATCCAGCCTCATGTATAATCACTCATCAGATGTGTGTGTGTGTGTGTGTGTGTGTGTGTGTGTGGTGCCATAGTGTATCTACTGTCTAAGTTTGAAATAAACAACTCGCGATTTAAGGGTTGCGATTTAACACCTGCAGTATCCGGTCTTTTTCGCCCCGGAGCGAATCCGGCACTTGAGATTTTTGTCGTACGTTTTTATTGACGTTAACTCGCATCGCTTTGGCTCCTCATCGATGCCGGTGGAACTCTCGTGAATCAAAAGTGCTTCGAATTGGATTGAACTGCATTGAAGTAGTGATTCCTGTCGTATTTGTTCTCATTTGTTCTCAAAAATTCTTTTTGCGTCCTCCCTTTTTCCTTTCGCTCCGAAGACATCTCGTCTCTGGAGTATCTCGAACGAAACGGCAAGCTGATCCATCTGAAGCTTTTCCCAAACACACTTCCTGGTTGTTCACCTCACAGGAACCGTTTGAAGATTACCAGGCGCAGAGTCGGAAGCGCCTCAGACGCACTCGTGCTCTGTCTCTCGTTCTCGGGGTCAGGGCGACTCGCCTCGCTAATGCATTAACGTGACATTTAGCAGCGTTGAGAAAGCCTTCGAAACTATTACCCCGGCGCTCCTGTGAGTTAGCACAGATTATCAGTTTTAACCCTGAGAGCAAAGGCCAGCACATTTTCTGTGTCCAGGCACATTTAGGGCTTTGTGGTTTTTGCACCCTGCTTGGAGAATGAAACAAGGGACAGATGGGGTTTAGTGACTCACATACACACCTACACACACATACACACATCCTGGTTCCTGGCGAGTTTGGTATTTGGTTTGCTGTTATAAATCACAGATGTAGAAATATGGGCACGGTCACAATGGAGTTGAATCTCAGCTGCTCTGGAGTGCAGATAAGCAAATAATAATAAAAAACAAATTTTTGGTAAATGCACTACGGTGCAAAAGTTTGTGGACACCTGACCATACGACAAGAAAGAAAGAAAGAAAGAAAGAAAGAAAGAAAGAAAGAAAGAAAGAATTAAACACTTGATTCATTTCCTATAAAATACTTTTCAAAAATTATTAGTGGAAACATAACTTCACTTCTAACCCAGGATTCCTGTACCTAACCCACCTCATGGCTCAGTTCCTCATTCCAGCGTTTGTTAGTCAGTGTGTAAAAAGTCAGAAATAAACAACTGGAAGCGTACAAACAGCTCTCGAATGTTTCAAATATAAAACTGAGTACAGGATAAAATCCCGGGCTGCTTTCTTGGCACCAGGTCACGAACAAACACGCATATGCACGTCCTTGATATTATATTTCTCAAACAACAGGTGCAGCAGGTCTTTCATGTTGTCAAAGTAATGCTAGGATCTACACAGAAAGTATACAGAGCACTTCTGCTGTTCTGTAAGACGCCGAAGCGGCGCGTACTCGCAGTCGAAACATTTTCCATCTGCTGTTTATAGTGGAGGATGGCTGGAACCTGAGGACCGGCATGAGCCTCGAATAACAACAGACCAACAGTTTTATTAGGCGCTGCGTAATGAATAATCCATCACTTCTTAATCGGGACGGCAATATCGGCCTTTGGAACAGGGATAGCTCAGACTCCGGCGGAACGAGCGCTCGGCTTTCCAAATGTTTTTATTGTTTTTATTGCGTGCTTATTACGAAAACCATGACCGATTTTTTCAGCCTCCATGCTCAAGCGTTTCTTAATCACGGCTTCAGCACGAAAACCATTTCCAGTCAAAATAACGCTGATTCGGCTGTAATGTTTATTCATATCTACATCGTAGGCAACTCGAATCTGATTGGTCAGAAGATACAAGGTTTCTACTGATTTACTGCATGTAGTATTCAATGTATCGAGACCATGTACAACGTTCTGAGGTTCTGAGAACGTTTATGGAAGGAGTCTTCAGTGTCAACTCTAACTTGATGTTTTCCACCACAGGAAAGTCTTCAGGGATGAGAATGGTTTTGGTTTAAATTACTTCAAAATAAAATTTGGGTGAGGAACAATACAAGAAACTACACAGACCTCCGGTACTATTACAAGGCATATTTAAAACATATTTTATTATTTTTTTAAATATGGTTTAATTATTTATTTGCTTATCTATCTATCTATCTATCTATCTATCTATCTATCTATCTATCTATCTATCTATCTATCTATGGCATATGGATCTATGGGCATATGGAAATTCACATTTTTATTTAAATAAATATATTTTTTAAATCTACATGAAATTTTTTTTCTCTGTCTCTATGATTAAAGGGTGATGTGAGAGAGAGAGAGAGACTTGTGATTGAACGACTCTGTAAAGCTGCTATAATAAAGCGAGAAGAGAAAGTAACCCGTTTCAGGGATGTTCCACAACATTAAGCGTAATTATAAATAGATATGAAGTGTGATGTGTCATGGTTTAATAAATAAAAAAGTCGTCATTGACAGATTGCTGTGGTGGAAGAGAAACCAAACACTTCAGGATGTGCGGTTACAGGGAACGTCATTACTTACATCACATTACTTACATAAACCATCAGCGATTATTTTTCTAAAGAATCTCACTTCCAAGTTATTGCTGCATCCAGGTGAATACAGAAAGTACCAGAAAATTCGTAGACGACTAGGATTATTAAAATTATAATATAATGCACATTACAAACTTTATTATTGATTTATTAAAAAAAACATGATTCTTTCAAAATAATTTTAAATTATTTATTTATTCATTTATTTACATATTTATTTATTCATATTTTTATTTTTGGCATTTGGACCACAATTGCTAGAGTCTAGCAAAAGGTTTAAAAAAATAAATTAAATAAAATTTAAATTAAAAAACATCTAAGCAGATAAAAAAAAAAAAAACATCATTTTTGTCATAATAAAAATTTTCATTAATGTTTTTTAATATCTACATTTGTTCGGTTCTCAATATGTCACATGACAAAAGTCCCCAAAAAAAAACCCCAACAGATGGCGGATGATGTCGGGCTGCAGTTGTTCGACAGCGATGTTAAAGGTTTAATTCACTTCGTACAACCTTCAGATCGCAGAAACCTTCAATAGCATCAAATCAAAGTAATAGAAGGTATGAAAGCATACATTTAAATTCATCTTTAAAACAGGGACGTGAGCTTCTCCAGATGTTTCAGTGTGGAGGACGAGTGGTTTTTGGAACCTGTTTGAAACCTGTAATGAATGGACCAGATGAGGATGGGTTCCCTTTTGAGTCTGGTTCCTCTCAAGGTTTCTTCTTAATGAAGTCTCAGGGAGTTTTTCCTCACCACAGTCGCCACTATATTTATTCGAGACCAAAGTGCTCTACAATTAATTGATTTGGAAACAGATTATTGTTTTTTTTATGATCCGGATTCATTTCAGTGTCACCTTGGTGCTTCAAAACCAGTGTTTTTTTTTAAAAGTAAGATTCCAGGAATTGGAGTCCGTGAGTGGGCTCTTCCTGATGGAGGCTTTAATTAGCAGCTTGGATGTAGTTTTTCAGTTTTGGTGTCAGAACTCTCTGTAGTGTAAACGCATGTTTTGCAAACACCGGGACATGTATTATGTTTTCGTCGGAATATAAACCGAGTGCTTCTGTGCAGTATTTTTTTGGGCGCCAGTGTGAGACGAAGGGAAAAAAATGCAAGTGTTAAAAAAAAGAAAAATTAAAAATTAAAACAACGGGAACTTTGAATCACTATGAGTCATCATCATCCAGTGTTATTATTAGTAAAAAAAACAACTAAAACAAATTACAGCATCAGCAATTGTGGGGTTTGGAAAACGGACCTGAGCCAGTAAGATCCGAACAGAGAAGATTTACGGAACATTTCTGCCGGAGGAAAAAAACAAAAAAAAAAAGGAGAAAGCGTCTTGGTAAGTATCAGCTCAGCCTCCTGCCTGAGCAATCAGTCATGCGTAAGAAAGCAAGCTGCTTTCTAGAATGAGTGAACTCTGTGTCTCACCACACCGAGTGTGTCATTGTGAAGTGATGGTGATGATGAAAGTTCCTCTTGTTAGAGATGACCAAAACGTTTTTTTTTGTCTCTCTCTCTCTCTCTCTCTCTCTCTCTCTCTCTCTCTCTCTCTCTCTCTCTCTCTCTCTCTCTCTTTCTCACACACACACACACACACACACACACACACACAAACACACACACACACACATACACACAAATACACCACACCAATTTTTTGCTAGACATGCGGTCGTTAGGCAACCGCAGGATCCCACCATTTACAGACACACACACACACACACACACACACACACACTCTCTCTCTCTCTCTCTCTCTCTCTCTCTCTCTCTCTCTCTAATTCCCCTTTTGTAAGCTTGAAAAAACCAAGTAAGTAGAGAAATCCATAGCGATACAAACAAATAGAAGCGCATGTGCATATGTTCATCAATACAGCAGGGAGAAAAATCGCGTTAATGATTACACCTACACAATCCTCCAAACGAGACAGGAAAAGAAAAACAAATAAAACTAATAAATAAAGAAAGAATTAACCACATAAATCTATATAAGTAGTTAAAAATAATACAATAAAATAAGCTCATCTATACATCTGCAGTATAAATGTATAAGGTGTTGAAGCTGTTATCATTATTTACCACCGACTACACCATTGGGGAATATTTACATCCGCACTGCCTTGTTTTACATATCCTGCATCAGGGATTCATCAAAAAATAAACACTGTGATGAATCGATTTTAAAAAGTGTGCCCCGGATACAAGTTGGCGTTTGTATCGTAATGCAACGTTTTATTTATATATGATTATGAGTAAATGCGCTTTACTTTTATTATTTCAAATTCTGATTTTATTCCTATGTGATTCATAATTCATATTCATACACAGTACGACATGTAGTGAAATGCTTTTTTCGACTGTCATGAAAATAAAAATAATGAAACTAAAATTAAGTAAGATAAATTAAAATAAAGTATAAAGGTATAAAGTATATGAAAAATATAAGTAGAAATATAAAGTACGGAAAAAAGATTAAGAATAATATACATAAACACACTAGTATATATACATATACATATATATATATATGTGTGTATGCATGTGACAGATATAGTACAACAACACTACGGAGATCGAGGCGTGTCCTGAGAGTCACATAGAATACAGATTAACATGGCAGAGGTAGATCTGCATCTTCCAGGAGACAGAACAGAAAAAGATCATCTGTTTTTTATATGTCTTTTTTCTTTTTTTCTATATGTGAAAGGGCCATGTGTTAGAAGTCATAAGGCACCTAAGCAAATTGATGATTTGCTGTCTGTCTGAACCAAAGAAATAAAAGTGAACTATCTGTACCATATTAAAGACTATACCTTTTTTTTTTCCATTGCATTAAACCGCATTGTGTTGAAACGTATCGCTTTACATCGGTAGCTGCTTCATACGTATCTTTAGTGTATCGTATTGTTGTCTATGCATCGAGATGCGAATCGTATCGGCCTCAGTTATGGAGATGCACATCATTTCCCTGCACAATTGTATAGTTACAATCATTATTTATTATTTAATATTTCTAGTTTCTAGAGTTTTTTCTATGTTTATAGCACCATGACTAATTCCTTGTACATGCAACCCATGAAACATGGCAACAAAGATGAATCTGTTTCTGATTCTGATCAATGCACCTCCGGTCTTGATCCATCCTGCCCGCAGATACACATAATTGCCGGGGCACGCAAAATACGCCCAGTATTTATCCTGTCCTACCTCTGTCCTCTCTCTCTCTCTCTCTCTCTCTCTCTCTCTCTCTCTCTCTCTCTCTCTCTCTCTCTTTCCTTTTTCTCCTGTTTTTGCTTTTGCTCTCTTTTAACTGCAGCTACTTTGCAGTAGGGAGAAGCAGAGAAATAAAAAATGCTGATCTCATGATAATGCAGTAGCCTGGGCTGTGACTGCTGAATGAAATCAAAGCAGGCAATGTATTAAACAGTAGATTTCTTTCATTTCATTTGGATTTTTTTTTGCTTTTTGCAAAGACAAGACTCAGGCTGATCTAAAGTATTAGTAAACGTTTTAGGGAGGTCTTCCATCGTGTCTGGCCGATGTTGTCTATGGTGAATGTAGCGATATCAAAACCTTGAATTCAGTACATGATCATTTTTATAGAAACCACTTAAACAGAGACTTTCATAGCGGGTGCAACAAACAAACAGATTTAATAATGTACGTTCCTGTTGATACAGTGCATAATTCCGAGATACGAAAAACCCTTTGTGAGATCTTAGTGACATGAGAAACTTTCAACAGAGAGAAAATAACTTGCAAAAACTCACTCGTTCCATGGAGGTGCAACACGATATGTAGCTCCAAATGATGAAAAGTAGACGTGCCGTTTATAAATGTACACATACACAGATATAAAGTGGGACATGATAATAAAAATCATTGTGTTTGATATAAGAGGACTAAAACATTAAGGAGCAGACTCCCAGAAAAAAATTAGCCCACAGTAATAGTTAATGCGCTTTAAGTTTGGGTCACAGCATATTGTTGATTATTGTTTTGAAGGATTTTATTTCTTTATTCAGTGCAGACATCTTTTACAAATAAATAATAATCGACCAAAAAAAAAAATCAACAAATAAATAAATAAAAACATTAAAAAAGTATATCCAATCAATAAATAAATAAATACGTATTATTATTATTAATAATAATAATTATAAAAATGTGAAAAAATAATTATTATTATCTTCCATTAGGGGGAGCCACAGCGGATCAGCTGTCTCCATGCTAATCTGTCCTCTACATCTGACTCTTTCAAACCAACTACCTGCATGTCTTCCTTCACCACATCCATAAACCTCCTCCTTGGTCTTTGGACATGTGCAGAGGAGGGACATGGGGTATATCAGTAGGAGAATGCTGAGGATGGAGCCACCAGGAAGGAGGAAAAGAGGAGTCCAAGGAGGAGGTTCATGGATGTGGTGAAGGAAGACATGCAGGTAGTTGGTGTGAAAGAGGCAGATGTAGAGGACAGGGGGGTATGGAGACGGATGATCCGCTGTGGAGACCCCTAATGGGAGAAGCTGAAAGAAGAAAAAGAAGAAGAGGAATTTTAAAACTATAACTATAAAATATAATCATCATAATTATAATGATAAGTAATGATAATAATAATAATCATAAAAATGCTCCCACAGTTAGTTCTTTCAGCAAAGTTTTGAAATATTTGAACGAAAATTGTGAACGATCAGTAAATACATTGAAGCCGGAATGAAGTTCCTAGAACCATCGCATTCAGGAGATGTTATTTTGGGATAGCTGGTCTTAAAGAAGAACACTACTTGTTTTCAGTCTCTTCCCTTCTCCTTTGTGCTCCTTGCTGTGTTGTTCTTTGTTGTTCTCAAACCGAATTCGAGCGGAGATGATTAGGAGGGGAGTTGGTCTGCGTGTGCTGTATGCATTGGCATCTGTTCTAATCCTCCCTCCTCTTCGTAAACCCTCCAAATACCCTCACACCACCCCTCCTATGTCCCACTCCTCCCCTAGCCTCATTCTCCCTCTAGTTTCTATTCTTCTTTCAGATAGAATTTGTCAGGTCCTTAGAAAAAAGAAACCTGGAAACATTTTTTTCCTCTTTTGTCTTTTTTTCTCCCTTCTCACTGCATTAAGAGGTTTGTTAATACCTGTCAGGTGCTATAAGCGAGACGACTCGAAAAGAAAAAAGATCAGGTGAAGTGTAGAAAAACAGGGAATATGAGAGACTGAAAGTTTTTTTGTTCTGCCTGATCTTTGCATAACATTTGTCCTGAAACACATCCATGCTTTTTTGGTCACTTTCCAAGTTACATACTGGAGCTAGATAATGTTTCCCTGAGGCCGTAAGGAAAACTGTGTCCTGATGTGATATTATAGCTGCAATTCCTGACAGGTTTGTCTGACTCTGGAAACGGCAGCAAACGTCTCTGTAGTGCAAGGCCACTTTAATACGCTGATCAAATCTGACAACTTGACAAGGATCAAGGTCGATTTGACCAAATTACATCACCTATACCGAATTAAAAATAGACTTTCCGGACATTTTAGAGCTCGGCCAAACTCTAGACTTGTTGGGAATTGTCATGAGCTCGCAAAATCTTTTTTTTTTCCCCCTAATTTTTATGCAATTATGGTGCAAAATGTAATTTAAACATACAGATAACAGTGTAGCAAATCATTGAGAGTTCACCAGCTCATTAGTAAGATAGCGTAGCGCTGAGGTTGAAGGTTTTATACATAAGGGATAACCTACAGCTACAGCTAAGTAACCTACACAATCTGTATGTACAATGTGGAGGTAAATAGCCACCTGAGACTAAGTACGGGTGCATTAAAATGCTGTAAAGAACATCAAGCTATGGATTTTCCTATTTATACAGTACCATGGTCAATTTCCAGCACTGGCAAGCTCTTGGTGATGTTTGCAGTTCAAAATTGGACTAAATGGATACAAATTAATTAATTAAAATAACAAATAAATATGTATTGCTTGTTTTAAATATACTGGTTTTTAGAGCTTGAATTACTTCAAATCATACACAAAGATAAAATAGTATAACAAAATTCCATTAATTTGAACTTTCCCAGTCTAATGACCTGTGGTCCAGTTCATGTCAAACAGAAATCAAACTTTTAGACAGACCATAGTTTAAGTATAAACAGATGGTCCTCCAGTTACAATGGTTCAACTTCCGAGTTTGCGATGACAATAGCAATACCACAAAATTGTAACAATATTGTACGCTTCATGCGGCAGGAATACGTAGCAGCGTTTGCTCCGCCTCTACATGTACATACATACTGTAAAGTTTATACATTACGCTAATTTAAATTACACTATTTTGCTATATGGTGTTAAATTATTAACAAATTACAGTATACTACCCCATACTGATCACTATTCTTCAAGAGTCCTGGGTAGAATAGGCCATGTGTCGACTTACCCATCGTGAGTCGGGAAATATTTGTATCCACAAATTAAAATGTGTTTTTTATGTCTGAAACAATTCCACCAAATGGAAACCTTTTCTAAAAGCTGTACAAAACTTCTTAAAAACCTTTTTGTCTTTGTAGAATTTGTGAATTTGTGATCCAAATAGATTTAAGTGAAAATGTTAACTCCACATGGTGATTAAGGCTCAGTGTTACTGATTGGAGGGTTGGCAGTTTGAACTCTTACACTCACCAAGCTGCTACTGTTGGGCCCTTGAGCAAGGCCCTTAACCGTCTCTACTCCATGAGCACCATATCATAGCTGACTTTGTGCTCCAGCACCAGCTTTCTAACAAGCTTGGGTTTGGAAAAGAGAATTATACTATATGTCTATATGTATCTTTAATATATGTATATATATGGCAAGTAAAACCTTTTTTATCTTCTAACTTTTTTATTTAGTTTTATAAAAAATAGTCGACTAAATAGTTTGCAACTTTTCTTACAATAGTTGTTTTTTTTTTTTTCTAGGAGGAACTTATTTATGTCCTGAATTTTTTAACTTTTTTTTTGCTCCTTGAATTAAAGAATAAATCAATAGAAAACACCCAGACTCTCATCTTCATTGAGCTTCCTCTTATACATTTCTCACTTTTTCTCTTCTGGGAAAAATAACTTCTTACTGCAAACTCTTGACCACTTCTTCATGCAGGCTATTGGATTTTGTGAGTCTTCGCCCTATTCCATGAGAAAACCGAGCTACTCTTTCATTCAGCGTTCTTCCTGAACTCTCATTCTCCACTGTCTGTTTGGCCAGCACTTTATTTCCTCACTCAGGGTCTCTCCATGCTGTCTCAACTCTCCTGGTTTTGTCTAACTGCTCCACATGGCTCCATAAAAAGCTCTAGAAAGTGGAGCTGCGGCTCTGCCGTGTAGGTCGAAGCTGTATATCTGCAGACACTGCTGATCATTTGTCCTGTATAAAGAGGACATCGGAGACATCTGTACTGTTCGGAGTGAACATACACCGAACTGAGCATGAAGACTCAGTTTACTCAATGCTTATTAACCAAGGATGCATAATTTAAAGCACCACTGGACATGGAATTAATCCATGTAGAATAATATTACGCTGTGTAATGTGTTCTTACTGACAAAGAAATTGCTAAAACATGCCCAGGAATGTTTCTTTTACCTCAGAATGTGCATGAAAATGGACATAATGGCAATTCTATTGCAATCAAGTCAGCTAACTGCTACTAAAATTGCATTTGTCACAGCTAGACCTTAAGGAGATCTAATCAGATTAAAGTTTTGATTTGGATTGCCAGCTGAATAAAATATAAAATTAAAATAACTCATTTAACCTGATATTTTGTTCACCAGCATTAACTTAATGTTACTAGCCAGCTCTTAAGCTAGCATGGTTGCCACAGGTCAACATGAGTGAAATTTTTGGTATCTGAGTTTATTTCCCTTCAGCTATGTATCAACAGTAGCCAAATACCTTAAAACGGTTATACTGTTGCTATATAGATTTGCTAGAGATTACAGAAATATAATTAAAGGCTGAATTATTTGGTCATCATTAACATTAGTTAGCATTTAGCACTAATATCAGAGTGAGGCGCTAGCTGAATTATGTGTGAGTTACAAGAAAACCATGTTTCATTTCTAGTATTAAATAAAGTTAGCTAACTGACCAGTTAGAAACTAGTTTTTATTTCATTCTATCTATACTATTCTATAGCTTTACTTCATCTATCTATCTATTATATAATATAATTAAAGATTTAAAGATTTTCACGTTTAATGATTTATGATATTAGAACTTTTACAGATAAACAACACCCACAATTTTATTGATGACTAACATTAGTTTAGTTAGCTAACTAGCTAGTTAACTAAAGATTCCTTTGTTTGCTATCTTTTATGCTATGGATTACAGAAATATCAGAAATTGTAAATTATATGGTCATTATTAACAGTATTTAGTTAGCTTAGTGTTAAAGTTACCGTAGAACTTTTTAAAATTATTATTTATAAATTGTATACATTAACTAAAGTTAGTTATTTACTAGTTTTATTTCATTTCCTGGATATTGAGTATTTGTACGTATATTTTAAATGATACAAATGCACTATGAAATGTCAACAAATTGGATTAGCTGTTTCAAAGTTTCAAACTTAAGGAAATGCTATAAAACGAGATTGCAGCACTGATGTTGATGTAATTTATAACAATAGTCTCACACTGCCCAGGCCTGGTTAGTATAATAACAGAGTTTAAACTGTACATAATGATACACTCTAGTTTAATGGATGAAATAATGAAGATGATGAAGTGCTCGGATAGGGAAATGTCTTCCAGGTCTTCCTCTTCGTCTAACCCAGCTCTTTACAGAATGCCCACTTGGCCTGTTATTCATAAGAATAGTGGTTGTACAGACAGCGAGGAAGTAGTGCATGTAATTGGAAATATTCGGTAGATCCAGCCACTAGAGCCTGAACTCTGGATGATGAACAGGCTTCTCGGGTTCGCTGGCTTGCCACGGACAGGAGGCCAGTTCCTGTAAACAAGTCCCACGCTGCATGAAAATCTCTCCAAGAGTATCAGAGTATCTTCATTATGAGGGTGGAGGATGACACCATGCATAATTCAGTGTTCATTCCAGCTACTGCAGGTCAGAGCAGAGGGTCAGCGAGGAAAGATTTTGGGTGTGCATGTCGCTTAAGCATAAACATGCATAGCGATAGCCTTAGCACATGCTCAAGTTTATATGGGCACAAGTGTGTGCGGATCCTTCCAGGTCAACGGGTGTTATTGTTGTTGCTGGATGGAGACGGAACGAAGGAGCGCAGGCTAATGAAGCGAACGGGCCCGGGGATCAGGCAATTTGTCAGCAATTTAATCACGTCCCAATCTACAAGCATGTTCATTCAATCAGAGAACAAATTATCTGAATTATAGAGGAGGGCTTGGGGGAGGGGGAAAGCTTTTGTCTTCCCGTAAAGCCTCTTTTGTCCTCCGCTGGCTTTCCGCACTCCGTTGTCTACATGTGTTTTTCCGGACGTTCAGACCGAAAATCGCCTTTGGAACGAATTTTTGCGGAAAATTAGAGCAAATGGATGAAATATTTAGAGTTGACGGTGACGGACTCACAGTGGCGTTTCCTGTCCCGACTTCAAATGCTAGTCTTACTTTAAGACCTCATTAAAATGGATTGACCCAACATGAAAATTCCTTTCTCAAACCGCCTGCTCTTTTTTTTCCCCATCATGTGACTCAGACTGTAAGTGGTGTAAGTAGGTGGTGGTGGTGTGTTTTTTTCTTTCTTTATTTCATTCTTTCTTTTCTTTCCTTCTCTCAAGAGGAGGCTTGCTGAGTGTTGGGTTTTTGCATCCTCCCAAATATTTATTAAGAACCATCTCTATTTTTCTCTCTCTCTCTCTCTCTCTCTCTCTCTCTCTCTCTCTCTCTCTCTCTCTCTCTTCTCTCTCTCTCTCTCTCTCTCTCTCTCTCTCTCTCACTCACTCACTCCTTCTCAAAAACACTGCAGGAAATGTCGGGAAGGACCAGGGCGATGCATTCAAATGGAAATGAATTGGAAGGGGTGGGCTGGGGGTGAATTGGTGTGTATGTGTGTGTGTGTGTGTGTGTCTGTCGGGGGGGTCGTTTGAGGGGTAGGGAGGGTACCACTAGCTTTGCTGGAATCCCCACAGATCAGCCTGTCAAGTGCTGAGCGTCGATGAAAAGCCGTTTGAGAAAAAGAGAGAAAGAGAATGAGAGAGAGAATGAGTGAAAGAGCGAGAGAGAGGCACTAGCTCTAAACTCTGCCTCTTTTTGAACCTTTTGTCTCGAAAGTGTGCAGCGGCCACATCGCTGTTTCGAAACTGTATGTGTTTCTGTCAAATCAGCAGCAACAGAATGTACATAAACACACTCATACACACACAGGCAGCTTGGGGATGAGATGCACCAGCTCCTTGTGCCTTATTTGAATAGCTCCGAATGCAAATGGAGGAAAGAGCCCATCCCCGAGCCAAGCCCAGATGTTCCCAGCTCTCTCTCTCTCTCTCTCTCTCTCTCTCTCTCTCTCTCTCTCTCTCTCTCTCTCACACACACACTCTCTCTCTCTTTCTCACTCTCGCCCTCTTGAGGCCACCATGTTGTCATCGCATCACAACTAGGAGGCGCTTATTGGCTTTTCATTTGTGGCCCGCCGCCTAATTTATGATAATGCAAGTGCTTGGATCGAGCGCCCGGGACTTGAGACCTGCACAAGTATCGATCGGCAGCCACACGAGCTACACGCTGTCAATAGTTAATCTAAACTTATTTAATTGGACATTTATTTGAATTTACTGCCTTCTGATGAGATTGCATAAGACACCGAGCTTTAACACCGATGCGCTCTATATCACGGTTTCTAATAAATTCCTCAACGTTCACGTAACAAATACGGTGACATTTTTGAACCTACAGGACGATACAGATTTTCTCTTTCTACCTCACCGTTGTCGTTTTTTATTCTCTGTGAGGACATTCCCTCTGTATATATTCACCTCAGCATATCTGAGCCTGAGGACATCGAGAAGGAAGCTGCAGTGCCAATGCATGTATTTTATTTGCGGAATCACGTTCAGTTTTTCTGCTCGGAGTAAGTTATGACCTGGTTCATACCTACATTAGCGTGATGGATCTTCTGTCATGCTAGGCTACTCGCGATTCGCCAGGCAGGCTGCATGGAGAGAACCAAGGAACAAATGAGGTCAGTTTTGTACATCAGTGTCAGCATTTGGCTTAAAAATAAGAAATAGAGAAACAATCGCAATTCCAGTACGGTGCTTGGCATTTACAGTATGGTACTGTAAAATTCTCCGTTTTTAGGCCATGTCTTACTTATAGATATTTTCAAGTTATGATGTGTCATGGAACGCATCTACCTCATAAGTTAGGGACTTCCTGTATTGACCAAACAAGTGAGATAAAATGACTGACCATAGTTAAGAGACTTTGAGTTTTTAACTGTTAAGTTTTGAACAATTGCACACATTTGTTTAAAGTTAGATGACATTAAAATAGTGTGTATCGATCACATCTTGCAAAGTCAAATTCCAAAACCAGAAAACAACCATTTTTAATGGTAAGCTGTGAACTAAACAAACATTAAAGCTTTTACTTAAAATTTGGTTTACAGGCAACCAAAATATATTAACGGTCGTTAGAATAATCAGTTTACTTTACAATTATCCAACTTTGTTCCAACTTGAAAACCGATATCTTATCTGTCAAGCTTCGAAAACCTTGGAAATTAAGGGTTGTAAATGAACAATTAATGCTTAGCTTGTCATGGTAGCTTCGTATTCTCTCCTTTGTAAGTATGTAATTTGATGTAGCTGGACTTTCCTTATGTTTGCTACCACTTTTCTAGGCTTTGTTTTCCAGGCAAACAAAATATAGAACTTGGAGCTTTCAGTTCAGTTGTTTCAGTTCAGTTCAAACGGTTCACTTGTTGATTTGTAGGTTTTACTGTTGAAAGCAAATTGCGCACTTGCCTTTGCATTTGACCCTTTGAGTGATTTTTAAATATTGCGAGTGCTGCACCAGTTGTTCCTCCGGAACCAGGCTCTTGGAAGAAGAGTTTCCTAATTATAATTGACTTCTAGTGGAAATGTAGCTGTAGTTCCTCACTCTCTGAAGCTTTGTGTGCTGGAACCATGCCAGTATACTCTCCTAAATGGTATAGTGATATACTTAAGATATTGATTGTTATAAGCCTAATAATAGTTCAGCATTAAGTGGAGTACTGCTGCATCAAAACCCTCTGCACCAGTGCGTCGAGCCAACGAACGGCAAAATGTCATTCCTTCTTTGGATCTATGGATTTTCGGGCTTATGATCTGAACGGCAACTGTTTCATGTCTTTGCTAATTATGCTGCGCAGCAACATATCCATTCGATAAATGCTAGTCGGTGCCCTTTCTTTGCTCTTTCCCCTTTTTGCTGTTGAGTGGAGTGAACCGTGCCCTCCTTCCAAATGCCATACACTGGAAAGTACAATTAATATCATGACCTTTGTTTAAGTGCATACATTGGGAATTGCATTTCCCAGCATTGTTGTTTGTTTTTTGTTTATTAATATTTTTATTATCAGATTACCCAAAGGTTGATAGAGAATTTTTCGGCTTCTCTACCCAGCAATCTTGTTTTGGCTTTAAAAAGAAGCACACAGTAGAGTTATATAGATTATTCATTTGGCAAGAACCCAGAAGAGGCGAATCGTGCGAAACCGATCCGATTCTTGCCTTTGATTTCTAGTGTGGTGCTACGTTTTAGTGCCTTCGGAACGTGAGTAAGAGCCACCTTGCTTGAGTTTGCAGCAATGGATTCACTTAAATGGAGTCTCAGAGCAAAAGACAGCATGGTTCCTATCCTGGTGAGCACTTCTTAAACGTGTTTTTTTTTTTTTATTCTCTATGTGCTTTTGTTTTTGTTTTGTGAATTGGTTTTTCTTCTAGTTTAGTCTCTGCCTCTGTTAACTCACTGGTTATCCTAATGTGTGTACCTGTTCAATGTTTTACTTAATATATAATATATTATACTTTACTTAGTTTGGCTGTTTATATTCTATTACTTTTTAGTCTTATCAGGCATTTTTGCATTGTTAATTAGGTACTGTTTTCTTTACTCCAGCCAGTGAAAAAATTGTAAGGTATCAGTATACCAACATGAACAAAAAGTTTAGAAACATTGTGAAGTAGAAATACCAGAATACATTTCTATAAACAGAAACAAGTCTAATGTCTGACTCCTCAATTTAAAAAAAGGACAATTCAATGATCCTTTTTATACCCTTTTCCGCAGGTCTAGGTGATACTATCACCTGTAATTGAGGGTATTAATAATCTTGCTATCTTGGCACTCAGAGCTTCACAGTGAGTTCAGTAGCAGTGCTTTCCACAGTCTAGGCAGGTGTTAATACTTCTGTCACCACTGACCTACAGACTGGCACACGAGCCGACCTAGAAGTCAATGAGCTGTTCATGTCTTGTCCAGAAAAGCCATACCAAGGGCCGGATTGTGAAGAAAACAGCCTTTGACATCTTGTGATTTCAACCCCTTTTTAATCCCTGAGTAAAGCCTCTCTATCGAGCAGCCTTCATCAGTGTGGTGGGAAGCAAATCCCGGCAGCTCCCAGCTGATAAGCGTGCGAGGATGTAGCTTACGTTTGTCAGGCCTCGAAAGCTGCAGTCTGTGATTCAACCGCTGGCTAATCTAGACAACTCACCGGCAAGCCGTCTAGGGGCCGAGAATTTATCCAGGACAACGAACTGTTGCACGCCTTCACGTTAATAGCGGAGTATTTATTTATTTCTGCGCCAGGGTGCAGAAAAAGGTCAATATTGTTTAGCCTGAAATGTTTTACTGTGCAATTACTGCTCATATGTTGTGTCAGCAGTAATTACATGGATGGTTAGTTGTTATTCTGGAGGCTTATTTAAACTAGCACACTACATGCTCACTTATCTATCATTATTATGACCCTCTTGAAAAAAGAACTGTTAAAAGGGGAATTCTTTCCAAAAACACATTTGTAAAAATGCTAAATGCTAGTTTTGCAGGTAAAGTCCAGATAAATCAAAACTAAACAAAAGTTTTTTCTTTTTTTCTTTTTTTTTCAAATTAAGGTTTGTTTATTTCTTAACTTTCAAAATTCAACAAAGGGGTCTACCAAAAGGATTACCTTGGGACTCTTTCCGTAGGGAAACACCCCAGCAAACATGCCTGTGCAGGCCCACCATGGGTATGGGTGTGTGGGTATACTTTGTGGCAGTGTGGGCAGGGTCCTGCTGTTTGGGCCCCAGTGGTCTGTCGGCAGTGTCCCCACATAAGTCAGAAATGGGCATGTTTGCTAGGATTACAAAGATCCAAGAGAGCTCTCCAAGATAGACAACACAACGCATGCTAAGCACATTTGCAAATGCTAATTGTAAGTCTTAGTTTTTGCTCCCTTCGCTGTAGACCCTCCATATCTGAAATTAACATGAGTAACTTCAAAATTTGGATATTTAAATGTTTTTACAATTGCATATAATGAAAATGTTGAGAAAACTTTATGACAGGAATGTCGAACCTGGACATTTTCCCATCTGGAAAAAAAACAAAATACACCCTGAGAAACACAGTCGGGTAAAGGCTAATCGTTAACTCACTTATTGTTTTTCTTTTTTGGGGCTCTTCAGATCATTCAAGTTTCTTTTGGTAGACTTTTGGTAAACCTTTCAATAAGAAATCTACTTCAACCCCCATTGTAATGAGGAAATACTACAGTACATGGTGTAGTAGGACATTTAGGTTTTTATTTTTAATTGATAAAGATGAATGCTGCATCCGCCAAAGTTGTACATGCGTACAAAAAATAAATTACGGGTTAAATATTTGTAATTTTTTGATGACAGCTCTGATAATCAACAATTCCAAGCCAATCCAGCTTTACTATTAGACAGTGTGGCTCCAGACAACAGAGAGTTAACAATCAGCATTATCGGACTCTTGAAGCTCACTGTTGCAGAATCTGATACTACATGTCTTTTGTATTTTCAGTATCATTGAATCCACAGGTCTGTGGGTCACCATTTGCCACACAGATGCAAGGTTTTGATTGCGGAAACCGATATGTAACTCTTCATGTTGTTTTTTTTTGGAGTGGAACCTGCAGTGCTGCACAGGAGGCTGCGAATCAAACGGTCCAAAGGCAAATCAGAAACTGTTGGTAACTGGGAGTTGTTTAGATGTCAGAGGATGTCAGCAAATTGATGGACAGACCTGTTAGTGTGGCTATGAATTTTGATGGAATTTATGGATATCATAGGCGTGCACATAAACAGATCCTGTCTGGAAATGGGCAGTTGGGAGGAAATAGGACTTGTCAGTAATGGGATGTGTCTAAGTGATGCTGTGATTGCCTCAAGGAGAAAGGTGGATTTGGTTTACGTGAAGTCTTTTCGTATCATTAGACACACTTTTGGATTGAGATACTAAACATGATGTATTCATTTTGTAAAGAAATGCATATTTACATTTTTCAATATAGATCTATAGACAAAATTCAAATGTTTAGTATTGTGCATATTAGAATTACAAATAATGTGACGAAAAAATGGTGGGGAGAATTATCGCTTTAGGATCTGAGTTTCAATCCTGATTTTGGGATGCTGTTTTTGACTGTTTTCCATGTTCTTCAAGTACCAAATAGGTTTCAACCAGCTTTGCTGTTGAATCTAGTTAGAAACTAGGGAGATAAATTCTCCTGGAAAATAAGCCATCCAGGGTGTATTCCCATCTTTCCAGATCTTTCCAGACCTTTCCAGAGGTTCCAGATCCACTAATATCCTGGTCACGATCTCTGTGAATCCTGACATCCACTGAGATAAATCTTAATTAAAACAAAAAAATAAGTATTAAAATGAAAGAGACATAAAACAGTAGTTGGCAAGTAACTTAAAAGTTTATGAAACCTCCAACGTTTAGCTTGAGGCCAGAATCTTAGAGTTCAGCTTGGAAACTGTGTGTGACTCAATTGGCAAGTGGTAGGAACCTTTACAAAACTTAGAGAAACACCAATTGTTTATAACAGGAGAAAATGTGTAAAAGCAGCCAGCTGAACAAATTTAGGTGTTAAAGGAGGTAGGAAACATGAGATCAGATAAAATCTAGGGTGTTGGTGTTGCAATATTTCCAAACACCGTTATTTAGATATAAATAAGTAAAAAAGTACTTTTGTAAAGGTGGCCTTTATTAATTTATTTCCCTCACAACCAATGTAAATGTCCTTAAAGAAGCCACAGAGGATTAGATGATGAAGATCCACCTTATCAGCTGTTTTTTTTTCTTCTAAATCCCGAAGCTCAGCAGGGCACATGGACCAATCAGAGGCATCTCTTGACACGGTAGCATGTGTTGCAAAACACCCACCAGCTCCTCTCTAGGGCAGAAAAGGGCGACTTCCCTGCCAAATCGCTGCACAAGCTGGATTTGGTTATCTGCGCTGTTGAATAATGCATCACACAGGCAGCAGTGCATCCTGGGCATGTCCTCTTTATCCCTGCCCCCTCCTCCGCTCAGCCTCCTGATGAGTCTCCTATCCAGGGCGTTATACGCCTGTCACTTCGCCTTTCCTCTGCTGGATGACTGGCGTTTGTTTATAACAGCATGGGGACTGGGCATAATGGTGATGATTTCAGCCCCGGCCGTTATAACATGCCAATCAGTGCAGATTTGAGCTCTTCGGGTGCTCAGTGCTGTTTTTCTCAGAGAGGCTGAACTGTTTTATTCACTGTTTAATTCACTTTATACCACAGGGCTTGTCGAATTCTTAGTTCTAAATGGTCACAAGGGTGTTCAGTAGGGGTTTGAAAGTAGTTCTGTTCAGAATTGATATCACTAGGTTAATATTAATGTACTTGATAAATTGTAGGAACTCCACATCTAACGGCAGGCGAACACTGTGCGATTTTTATAGGCGACGTCTACACATTTAAAATGGCGTTTTCGTCTAAAAACGCTCCGCACCCACACTTTCTTTTTGGTTGATCAATCACACGGAAACGTTTGAAAACGCTTACGCTCCTGGACCGCGCATGAGCAAAGCGTAAGACGCTTCAACTTACGTCATTTCCACGTCGTTTATTTACTTTCCCGCTCTTCGAAACATTAGCAAACAAAGACAATCTGTTACCCTACAGATTTTATTCGAGGGGTTTTATTTGATTTATTTTAGCTTAAAAATTTGTCTCAGACAACCAAATTGTGGACAGTGTGACCAAACGTGCACAGTGTGAGCTTGGCTTAATGCTTTATAGACATGTTTATTTCAATTATATGGATTTTTTTGCAATAGAAACCTTTTTTAAAGTTACAGAAAGAGAAGAAAAGGAAGGCTGGCGTAGGGAGTCATGTTTATAATTACTCTAATGTGTAAAATTATTTCTAATACAATGAATGTGACCAAAAATGGGCAAAAAATAATATAGTAAAAAGTGTTATATAAAAGACCTGAAACACTGCTGTTTTAATGGTTACTATAAAAACACCCCTGACTAAGTGATTCATTCCTAACTTGTTGCTTCTCTTATTTATCACTCTTCATGTCTTTCTTTTTCTCTCTCTCTTTTTGCCCATCTTTCCGGTCAGAGTTTATCGTGTAAGTCACATGATGTGAAACAGACAATGAAAGGCCCAGGCTATTGTGTAAGAGCTGTTGCTTGTTCGTGGAGGGATTTCATTTGTGTGTGCGGGTGTGTGTGTTCATGCATGTGGATGTGTTCTGAAAAGCCCCTTTCAGATAAAGCTAATATGGCCAGGGTGCAGGGCATTAGGCTGGCTCATGCCTCTGCTGACTCAGGACTTTTCTGGCTGCATTGGCGCTTCTGTATGAAAGTCTATAAAGAACTTTATCTCCAGCGGCCATGGTGGCGTATCTGCTGTGTGTGTGTGTGTGTGTGTGTATGTGTGTGTGTGTGTGTGTGTGTGTGTGTGTGTGTGAGCTTTGGAGCAGAGAGTGTAGTCTATGTTTGTGGAACGGGAGGATATCCCATTTATTTTTCAAACTCCTGACGGACAGAGATTAAACCTGAATCAGCGCTGTTCATACACACAATATGGACAAATCTAATATTAAACTGATGTATCATGTGACGCTTCTGGAATTATACAAATAAGATAAAAAAGGGACAGGTTCTCAGAGTACAGCGTGATGTACCGTAAGCAGAATTGCATTAGCTAACAGGTTAAGGCGTGTATGTGTAGGAGGAACTACACACACACACCATTTCATTACCGTCGGAATTTACGGTGTGTGTGGGGGATTTCTACAGTGGCGCCTTGAAGCTGAAGAGGCCTTCCCACAGGAGAAGAGTTGCCATGTGTGCCAAATCTCAGCCAGGCCAAGACTCTGAACACACACCCACACACAATACAATACAGGCAAGAATCTGCCAGACAGGATTCTTTTTTATAACACACACAGACTTACGCAACATGTTAGATTCAAACACACACACACACACACGAGATGAACACATAAAGGTTGTGACAATGCAGTCTACTCATTGTCTGTGCTAATCGAGTAAATATCCACTCCTGTGAGCTCCATAGACATCTTGAGCTCAGCATCAGTGTCTTGAAACAAAGCACGTGATCACAAACACAACTCCGAAACTTCAGCTCATGTTGTCAAACCCACAGATGGACAAATTCCTTTCAGCTGGCAATTACCTTGATGGTAAATCTGTAACGTCTGTGCATGTCTACTGTCAAGGCAACCGAACGTGGAGCAGTTAGCATGAGCTCAGCGGAGATCCAGACAGCGGTGGCGCTCAAATTCATTAATTCTCTCGCCATGTTGTTTTCATGTTCGGCTTCTAGAGAACACTCCGAAAACGAATCTCGACATGGCGTATAAACCGAATTAATTATTACACATAGATTTGAAACTGTCAATTTTATTCAACACGTCTTGCTTACACACACATGTACATACCGAAGTTAAAAGAGGCATTTATCTAATATTTTTCGTGATCATGCCATAACAAAAGTTGTTTTCTCGTGATCACGACTTGTTTTTTTTTTCGCGATCTCGACTTAAGTTGTTTTCTCGTTATAATGACTCAATCGTTACGTGATCTCGATATAACAAACTCTGTTTTCTCGTTATTATGACTTGTATTTTTCGTGGTCTTGAAGTAACAAAAGTTGTTTTCTCATTCTCAGGACTTCATTTTCTCGTGATCTCGATGTAACGGGTTTTTCCCGTTACGATGTAACTTCGTTTCCTCGTGATCGTGAAACACATTATTGGTGTTACCATTTCAATAACCATTAAACAGCAATAGTAAACCTCATGTTATTCTAAAATCTTAGCTCTTGCTATGTCAAGAAAATGAAGTTGTAATCATGAGAAAACGAGAAAAGTAAATAAACTAATGCATGGCCTCTCAGGACTTCCGTACGTAGCGATTGAATAAAGTAAAAAGTTTTACGGGCGGGATAAAGACCACGAAACGGCGTCTTGTAATCGCGTGACACGACGAGCGATGTCTGGGAACCACGCGGAACCTAATAAGCATTAAATGTAACGAGGGCTTTATAAAAAATGCAATTACAGGCAGGATGTGCGGAATAATAAACAGCCAGTCAGCCGTCCAAGGAAATAAGTCCGATCCAAGGCGGAGGACGTGTCCCCTTCTGATAAACTGCAGCGGCACTAGCGAGCTTTCAAGCCTCATTAAAGTCTTAGTTAAGCGGCGTTTGATTACACAGCTGCTCTTTTCCTGCACTGGATGAAGCTGCGGGTTACACGCCAACGATCTTACACACTAAAGTACATACACTACGTAATTCCTACCGTGTACTGAGGTCACGGGACACTTTAATCGCACACAGATCAACTCTATTCGGCCATTTTAGTTAGTTAGATAGTTAGTTAGTTAGTAAACCATGATTAATCAGGATGAAGGCCAATGAGATGCAATCTCTATTTTTGGAGAATGACCCAGCTAAGAAGATGCTCCCCTTTGTGACGGGTCTGATCTAATTCTGATCTGTTCATTTTGAATGAGTCTTTAATGTGACTCAGAAAAACGAGTCGTCTCAAAGGGTGGTTCATTTTCAGGTGGACGCACATGAGCAAAGCATCTCAAAACCTTCGTAGGATGTACAAGAAATAGTCTAACACTTGGCTCCTCTAGTTGGAGTCATACGTTCTTTTGCCACGTGACTCCCATATACGCTATGCATTTATATGTACATATAAATTATTAAACCTGTAGTCCGAGTTCATGTAGATGGATGTGTTTGTGGATCTGCTTATTAAAAATGTAACATTTTCTCTTCTTTCTGATTAAATGAATGAAATTAACTAAATGACTCGTTCAAAAAAGATTTGTTTGTGATTAGTACATGATTCGTGCACCAATTACTAAAATGTCTTAGTAAAAAAATAAAAAAAATCTAATCTAATTGAATTCATTCAAGTCTAATCTAATCAAATTAAATGTATTCCAATCCAATGCATTCTGATCGAATTCCATGCAATTTTCTTTTCAGTCTAATCTAATTTATTTGAATCTAATCTAATCTAATTGATTTGAATCCGATCTAATTACTTTGATCTAATCAAATTTTATTTACTCTAATTTAAGTAATCATTTTGTATCTCATTTATATAAATCTAATCCAATCTGATTTAATGTATTCCATTGTAATCTGATCTACTCTAATCAAATTTATTCCAATACAATCTAATCAAATTCTCTTCTAGTCAGAGTCACACGTTCTTTTGTCACGTGACTCCCATATACGCTATGCATTTATATGTACATATAAATTATTGGACCTGTAATCAGAGTTCGTGTTGGTGGATCTGCTTATTGAAAATGTAAAATTTTCTCTTATTTCTGATTAAATGAATGAAATTAACTAAATGACTCGTTCAAAAAAGATTCGTTTGTGATTCGTACATGATTCGTTCACCAATTACAAAAATGTCTTAATGAAAAAAAAAAATCTAATCTAATTTAATTCATTCATGTCTAATCTAATCGAATGAAATGTATTCCAATCCAATTCATTCTGATTTAATTTCATGCAATTTTCTTTTCAGTCTAATCTAATTTATTCAAATCGAATCAAATCGATTTGAATCCGATCTAATTACTTTGATCTAATCAAATTAAATGTACTCTAATTAAAGTAATAATTTTGTATCTCATTTATTCAAATCTTATCCAATCTGATCTACTTGTTGTTATGTATTCCATTGTAATCCAATCTACTCTAATCAATCAACTCGAAATAAATTCAATTTAATTTATTTCAATCAAATCCAATCTACTCTACGCTAAGTAAATGTATTCCTATCTAAACCAATTGAATGTAATTTATTTGAATCTAATCCAATCTAATCTTATCCAGGTAATTGTTGAAAAATGTCCTAATCTAGACGTTGTCATTACTTTCCCTCGTCGTGAGATCGGTCTGGCTTTTGTTCCTGACTGATCGGTAAGGCAGGTAATGGGAAACGTCAGCTCCTTTCTGACAGATTGAAGCCCAAAATTGCTGAAGGAGACGCAGTAAATAGTGTCTGAGGCTGTTTTTCTTTGTTGATTGTCAATGGCTCAGGGAAAGAAAGCTGCATGTGTCTTTGTGTGTGTGTGTGTGTGTGTGTATGTGTGTGTGTGTGTGTGTGTGTGTGTGTGTGTGTGTGTGTGTGTGTGTGTGTGTGTGTGTGTGTGTATAGTGAGGGGAAAAAATCATTTTTCAGGTGCCACTGACAGCAGTGTAGCTTTGTTTTGTGTCTATAATGAGTGTTGTGTCTTTTTGCTTTGTTTCCCTCCGTCCCTCCCTCGCTCTCTCCCTCTGCCTCTCTGTGGCGTGTGTCAGGGTGATAATCGCCGGTGAAATTACATTTGCTCTCAACTCATAGTTCTCGAAGGTTTTCCCAATTCCAGTGTCCTTCTCTGAAGGTGGAAACAGAGCCGGCGCTGGTGTCCCGTGAATTTGTTTACACCGACCGCTTTCTTTTTTTTTTCCCTCCTGCTTTCCTGCTCTCTTTTTCTCTCTGGACGTGTTATGAATAGAATGAAAGGAGACAGGGATGGTGAGAATGAGAGAGGGGGGGAGGGGGCACCAGGTAGACAGAAATAAAGAAAGAGAGTGAGCGGGGGAAAAAAACCTAGAAAACTAGCGATAGAGAAAGAAAGACTGGGAGACAGACAGGAAGAGAGAAATAGAAAGAGAGTTCTTTTTAGAGAGAGAAAGGGAAAGAAAAGGAAAGGGAGAGGAAGTGTTATAAGAGAGAAAGAGTGACAGACAGAGAGAGAAAAATCAACAAGAGTGAGAAATAAAGAAACAAATGAAATACTGAGAGATAGATAGAAAGAGAGAAAACTAGCGAGAGGGAGAGTGCTATAGAGAGAGAGAGAGAAAGAGAAAAGGAATGCTAGATAGATTTAAAGATGAAGGGAGACAGAGAGAGAGAGAATGAGAAACAAACTGAAAAATAGAGAGAGATAGAACTAGAGTGCTATAGATAGAAAGCAAGAGAGAGAGAGGGAGAAAGAGAGAGAAAATGAAAGAGAGCTTGAGAGATGAGAGATGAAGTGTTATATAGAGAACGAGAGCCAAATAGAGAGAACCAAAAAACTAGAAAACTAGATCTAGAGAAAGAAAGACTGAGAGGCAGACAGGAAGAGATAGATTAAAAAAGAAAGAGAGAAAACTAGAGAGAGATAAAATGTGAAGAAAAAAAAGAAAGAGAGAGAGAGAGATTGTGAGAGAGAGAGAGAGAGAGAGAGAGAGAGAGAGAGAGAGAGAGAGAGAACTGAAACACTTGGCCGTTTATGTGGCTTAAGTGAAGAAGAAATGAAAAGCAAAACAGCAGTCCCTGCTTTTCTTCTCTCTTTCCCTTCGTCCATCATCCTGTTTTCTCTTTTATATGAATTTATTTTTCACTTCTTATTGAACCATATTTCCTGATTCCATGCCACATCCCCAAATGTTTTTCTGCTCATAATTTTCTTCATCTCTCCATCTTTCCTCTCTCCGTACTCTCTATCTCTTTTTCTTACACATACACACACTCGCTGAAGCAGAACGATGACACGGTGCCCTGACAAAGTCTTTCTTTCTTCCTGGGCATGAAGCCCCTGGAGCAAGCATTTACTTTCGAACCAACTAGCCGCACGGCATCCGCGATCTATCAGGCTAATCTCTAATTCTCCTCCTTCTGCGCCGCAGCACCGCTAATGATCTCTGACGCATAATTAGAGCGGCGAGTTATTATTAAAAAACAGACGAAAGGCACTTCCTGAACTGCAAACTGGCCGAAAAAGTGAAAAAGCTGCTGAAGGTTTTTGTACTGAGGTTTTAATGGTTAAAAATACATTAGCAAAAACATAATGCTTTCTTTTCCCAAAGAGATTTTTTCTCCAATAATTCCTCAGTTCTATTTGATTGTGATTATAATATCTCGCAATATGTATTTATTTCTCCCACGTCTCATCAATTAGACAAAAATACAGACTTTTCTGTAGTTGGAAAACTGCCACTGGAGTCTCTTCACATCTTATCTAGTGTAGGAAAGTGGTAGCTCAGTGTTGGATTTCTGCAAATTGGCATAAATGTCATGTATTTAAGCTTTAAATATAAGTCTGGCTATCAAAACTAGCGGATCTGCTCATGAAAAATGAGTCGACTAATCAGATTTGAGAATTCGTGATTCGTCTTTTTCTAAGCAAACAACAAACGTTGAAAATCCGCCCTTAAAATATTACCTAGAAACGAATATAAACCTTATTATCAGACCTAGCATAACTGCTGTTATGGAAAATTCTAAACTAGCATAGAACTAGCATAGTTAGAGATGCTGTTAATAAGTCAACTAATCAGATTTGAAAGTTTGTGGTGCCTACAAACAAACAAACGTTGATAATTCCCCTTCGAAATATCACCTTGAAATGGATATAAACCTCACTATCACAACTAGCGCAGAGCTCCTGTTATGAAAAATGAGTCGACCAATTAGAGTTGAAAAATCGTGATTCGTCTTTTTCTAAGCGAACAACAAACGTTGAAAATCCGCCCTTAAAATATTACCTAGAAACGAATATAAACCTTATTATCAGACCTAGCATAACTGCTGTTATGGAAAATTCTAAACTAGCATAGAACTAGCATAGTTAGAGATGCTGTTAATAAGTCAACTAATCAGATTTGAAAGTTTGTGGTGCCTACAAACAAACAAACGTTGATAATTCCCCTTCGAAATATCACCTTGAAATGGATATAAACCTCACTATCACAACAAGCGCAGAGCTCCTGTTATGAAAAATGAGTCGACCAATCTCTGATTAGTGGAGAATTAGTGGTGCCAACAGACAAAACAAACAACACGCAAACAAACAAAGGTTGAAAACCAGCCCTCAAAATATCACCTCAGAAAGGATATAAACCCTACTATCCGAACTAGCATAGCTAGCATTACATTCCTGAAAAAAAACAAACAGGTCAACCAATTAGATTCTAGAATCTGTGGTGCTAACAAACGAAACACAAATATCTAAATATCACCTCACAACGGATAAATGGTACACTATGCTTTTTGCTGCTCAATCAGGGCGAATCAAACATGAGCCAGGATGGAGGTTTGGATGAGTTCAGAGTGTAGCCTAATTGACAGCATGGAGTGTTAATCTAGCGAAGATAGAAAGAAAGAGAGAGAGAGTGAAAGAGAGAGAGGGCTGACTCTCATCGTTGTGATTCCGTCTGCATCCTTTAGGGCTGCTCTTTTCCCACTTCCACTCTTTGCTTTTACGCTTTCTTTCTCTTTCATGCAGTACCTTTCCGGGGAAAAAAGCCCGTGGGGGTTGCTGAGCGCCATCCATAATGTATGAGCGTCACACTTTTAGCTTTTTTTTTTTTTTTTTTTCTCCAACAAATCATGTCCAAACCATGCATTTATGTTCTTAAAGACAGACAGACAGGAGCACACAGAGATACGCTGAGTGTCCCTTCGAGGAATCTTTCTCTCCCTCTCTTTTTCTCATTCACTCACTCTGTCTTTCTCTTTCCATTTTTGTCTGCAGTGAGGTTCCATGACTGTGGGCGAAGAGGACGAGTGCACTTCGAGTGCAGCCGGCCAACAGAATTCCAGATCGAGATCACCGGAGAAGACTTGGCTCTCAGAACTCTCCGGCCATCCATATCTCCCTCGTCCTCGTCTCCTCCGCTCCTTGTTACAGCGCGAGACGTCTCCACTCATGAGCAGTGGCAAACCGAGATCCGGCTTCGGCCATCAGGAGGCGACAAGTCACAGGTACGAACCTCAGAAAGTAAATCGCCACTTTGCTACTAACGGTTTGTTTATAATTTTGCTCACGTCACAGCTTTTATCGATCAGTGCTAATGGCTTACTCAGAGCCGATCTTTTCTCATCATGTCTTACATCCGCGTTTTCCTGCCGACTCCATAACCTGTTGTGACAGTGGACAGGCCCCCGGATGCGTCCCGAAAACCCGCTCACACTCACACCTTTTCTAAATCAATCACAGCAAGCGAAGGGAAAATGTCACGCTCCAGCTTCTGGAGGTATTTTATACAACCGTGTGGCTTCAACAGGTTGATTTGATGAGGATTTGAGAGCGGGGTGTCTGAACACTTTTGGGAAACCCTGTGCGCTCCTTTGACTGAATGAAGGCGGTGTAAACTTTTGCACACAGCAGTAAAGAGAGCTGTTTAACAACTAGAAAATGTTTTATCAATTGGTCAAAAAATGGCACGTTTGCAACTTTTACATCTACAAAAAAAAAAAAACGATACATAAAATGACTTTTTTTTAATATAAAACACTCACAACAACAACAAAAACGCCTTAAATGCAACTGTGACACATCTGTCCATGACGTGATGCACAGGTTTCTTAATTCAATTCAGTTTATTCAGTTTTATTTGTAAAGCCTTTTTAACAATCAACATTGCCCCAATGCAGCTTTACAGAGAAAAAGAGGTTGGATTGTAGAAGTTTAGCACCTGTATGTTTGTTCTAAATGAAGGTCCTTGGTGGTCTAGTGGTTAGGATGCGACGCTCTCAACGCTGCGGCCTGGGTTCCATCCCCGGTCAGGGAACCAACCCCAGCCACTTTCAGTGCCGGTCCCAAGCCCGGATAAATGGGGAGGGTTGCGTTAGGAAGGTGTAAAAAACAAACGTGCGGATGGTCCGCTGTGGCGACCCCTAATGGAAGAAGCCGAAAGAAAGTTTTATATTTGTTCTAAATGAGCGATATAGTGGCGACTGTGGCGAGAAAAAACTTCCTGAGACTTCATAAGGAAGAAACCTTGAGAGGAACCAGACTTAAAATAGAACCCAACCCCATCTGGGTGCCACCGAATATCCATTCATTACATTGTTGAGGTGTTTAATGAAAGACATTTAAATACAAAACCGCTTATGCAAACTGCGGTTTCAAGCAATTGTAGAAGAGCTTCGATATTAATTGCAGTCCAAATCATAATAAGTCTGTGGTTTTACAATTATAGCATGAAGTGTTTAACAGTCTAATATCACAATTGCATTATCATTATTATTATTATTATTATTATTAGAAGTAGTAGTAATAGTAATAGTAATAGTAGTACTTTCTCAGAATACAACCCCTTTGTTGTTCTTTGTTAAATAATAAAAGGACGTATATAGTTGTGTAGGTGGACTGTGAGGTCGAGTGCCAGTAATACAAGTTCCTGTGTACATAAAAGCGAACCACAGTGTAACCTCACTTAAAAAGTCTTTAGGGCTCACGTGTTTAAATGTTATACCTCAATTACGTCTTTGAATTTTTATAATGGGTAAAGTTGTGCATTAGTTTTTTCTGCTCGAACACAATGTAATAAAAAAACTGAATTAAATGAAATACATTATAAAGAAAGAAACCAAAAATAGACATTTTCTTTTTATCTGCTTTTCTGCAAGATTCAGCAAGACATTCTCCAGGCCAGCTGGTAGCTCATTTTTCCAGCTTCCTTATTACAAGGCTTGCATGATTGATAAATATTTGAGGATTTCTAATTGCTCGAGCAGCCTGGCGTTTGTTTTGGCAGCCGGTTGCGGGTCAGGCCGAGCAGAACTTTTCAGCAGGGAACCCTTGAAGCCATAAAGTCCAACGCAAATTATGGGTTTTTCTTTGTCCATGGTCCAAAACCATAATAGTTTAAATAATAATAATAATAATAATAATAATAATAATAATAATAATAATAATAATAGTGACTTTTTAAAATTATTATTATAATTATAATATTACCTATAATATATATAATTTATATATTTATCATTATTATACCTATAATTTATATAAAGGTTTTTGGTTTTTAATTTTAATAATAAGGGTTTTTTTGTTTGTTTGTTTGTTTGTTTTTTACATAAAATGTACAAATGACATTTTCAGAATCAAATAATAATAATAATAATAATAATAATAATAATTATAATAATAATAATAATAATAGTGATCTTTTTCTTCTTTTTATAAATATTATTATAATTTATATATAGGTTTTGTGCTTATTATATTTATTGTACAATTACAATTAAATTAATTTTTATTGCAATTCTATTTTGATTCTGCAATGTAATTAGTTTTTTTTTATTATTATTATTATTATTATTATTATTATTATTATTATTATTAATAAAAACTTGCACATTATACTCTGCACGGTAAATCATGTGTCCATTAATTTCCATTTTCTGCTGAGTATGCATCAAAAAGTAACTAGGCCCCGCCTTATGCAAATACCTGTTGACCAATGGCTAGGATGAGTAAAAGTGCACATTTGAACGTTTAATGAAGCTGAACAAAACCTTTATTTCACTATTGTGTCATATGGTTTTAAAATTCCAACTCCCTTTTATCCCATTCGTCAGCGGGTTCACCGCCACTCACTAATTACAGATGCAGAAAATTAATCAAATAAACATTTCTAAACAGCTGCACGTGACTGGTGCTAAACCTTAATCGGCCTAATAACAGTATAAAGGAAGACATTCCAACTGCTTACACTTCTATTGTTCAGTGCCTCCATCAGCATGACAGATTCACATCCAGAACAAGAGATGCTGATTGTTGATATAACTTTTAAGGAGAGACAGATAGAGAGAGAGAGAGAGAGAGAGAGAGAGAGAGAGAGAGAGAGAGAGAGAGAGAGAGAGAGAGAGAGAGAGAGATTCCTTCCATCTGTTTGTATTCCATGTTATTGCGCTTGAATTTCTCTTAATGGTCTTGGAGTGAAGAGGTGTTCTGACTGAGCGAATGGATGCACTGTGATTAAAATTTCAAAGTGTCAGTTTGTGGATGAACGAGAAAGAAAGAAAGAAAGAAAGAAAGAAAGAAAGAAAGAAAGAAAGAAAGAAAGAAAGAAAGAAAGAAAGGAAGAAAGAAAGAAAGAAAGAAAGGAAGAAAGAAAGAAAGAAAGAAAGAAAGCAAGGAAGAAAGAAAGAAAGAGAGAAAGAAAGAAAGAAAGAAAGAAAGAAAGAAAGAAAAAGAAAGAAAGAAAGAACGAAAGAACGAACGAAAACATTTAAATAAAAAAAGAAACATTTAAATTTAAATAAAGCAATAAAAAAACAAAGTATATAAAAAAAGCTGGAATTATTGCTTATTAGCTGGTGATTGTGCTGTACTGCTCCTCTAATGGTGAATCAGGGTATAGCAACAATTAAACAAATTGGTGATTAGAAGGTTTCGTGGGTAAGCGTTGAGGGTCACACTTTTCTAAGCCGAAACCTTTTAGCGAACACCTCAATCCAGAGAACTCTTAATGATACCACATTTACTACAAACACATGTTAGCTTTATGGCTTGTTCATTGACATCTATGGCATAATACCTTACAATTATCGCATTTATACAAATTAATAGTTGAGGAATAAGGGCCTACTCAAGGGTCGCAGTTTGATGGTGCTAGAATTTGAACTCGTGACCCTTTCAAGCCAAAGCCTTTACCTCTAAGCTACCACTTCTCTCATGTGTGTGTTTGTATGTGTGTGTTTTCTAGCTCAGTGGTTAAGGCTCTGGGTTACTGATCAGAAGGTCAGAGATTCAAGCCCTGGTATCACCGAGCTGCCACATGCTCTGACCCCAGCTTCCTAACATCGCTGGGATATGAAAAGGAAGGAATTTCGCTGTACTCTATTGTACATGTGAAAACTATAAAACACCTTTTATATTTTCTATGAGGGTTTCTGTTGTACCCTACACATTTTCCCTAATGGTGAACTAAACAATGTGGATCCGGTGTTTCAAAACTGGCCTTGTTCACTATATAGTGCACTGTATTCAATGCTCTGCCATTTCAAATCAATAAATAAATAGAAATCATATGTTACGATTTTTAATCCAATAATGCATTGCGATATAGTAGATCATTCCTAGCAGCTATGAAACACCGAAGTTATATTGTCTGGTGTATAAAATGGGGTACTTTATGATTTTGTCTGATTTCCTAGTGACGGTAGTTTGTTATAAATACTTTCGCCTTGAATGGCGCGCTGCATCATCCACAGGAAGTCTCTGCGCCTTTTTGCAAGCCACATGTTGTGTGGTTAAAGCTATGAGTGTGTATGTGTGTGTGTGTGTGTGTGTGTGTGTGTGTGTGTGTGTGTGTGTGTGTGTGTGTCATCAGCACGGCGTATGGAACAAAGCACGTTGTCGGATTCTATATAAAACCTGGCACATGCTTTTTAACATCATGAGGTGATGAACTCATTTGCACTTGTTCAAGTCTCCGAAAGGGGTGAGATCGTGTCTGGGTTTGTGCCGTGAGACGCTGGGGATCCTTTTTTCTTTCTCTCTCTCTCTCTCTCTCTCTCTCTCTCTCTCTCTCTCTCTCTTTCTCTCTTTCTCTCTCTTCCCTCCCCACACACAGCTTTAAATGGTGTAAATTGTCTGGGTTATGAAGAGTCGACTGTAACATCCCTAGTGGATTCTATTGTTTCTCCCTTGTCTTGATTGGATTCTTTCTCTGCCCTCCCTTTTTTCTTCTTTTTTTTTTTCATTTCAAAAACCCTCTCTGTCTTTTCTCAGCACCATGCAGCTGCTTTTCAAAAACCAATGGCTTTGTTAATGACTGAAATGGCTAGAAGTAATCGGAAGGAAACCATGTGAGGTTTTTTTATAGCTTTAAAAATGCTTAAAAACTAAAACTCAAGGTTTTTTTTTTTACAGAATTATCACCAGGACTTTCTTAACCAGACACTCCACTCCCTCGCTTCTGGTTCGCCATCCCATAATTTCAGTTGTCACTCTGAGCTTTGATTGCGAAACGCTAGAAAATAAATCTACATGACTATCACGCTGCATTCAAAATCTTTAAGATAAAGAGAGAAAATCATCACACCATCTAATTACAACTTGAAATATGGAAGAGAGTGACATAAAATATTGCAAAAACACAAAAAATTATTATATTATTCTTTTTAGTAACATATGGTTAAAAGGTTTGTATATGATTTTGGAACGACCGCTTAATTTAAAACATTGACTTCAAGATTTCTTCGTGTAATGGAGATCCCTGCTTCTGCTAATCCAACTTTCATTTTGTTCCCTTTAAAGAAGAAAAGAAAAAGAAAAAAATAACAAAATGCTGACTTGTGTAAACTGGACTTCTATCTGGTTTAAGCAGATACTCATTTGAGCAGCTTCTTCTCTTTGGCAGGATTCCACAAATTTGTATGTTCCAGGTTCGAGGATCCTCAATATAAGGCCAGTTGACATGGCTCAACTTTTAGATTACCGCCCCTGGATGAGGATAATCCAAAAAAAGTGCTACAAAGAACATTCAAGCTGTTACTAAGAATGAGTATATATATATATTTATATATATGTTCAGACGTTCAGATTCAAAGCTAACGATGTAATAGGTAACCCACATAATCCCATCCCATAAGTCCTTTGTGTTTTGTCAGTGAAAAGATATATATATATATTTTTTTTTTTCCATGGCCTAAAACTAGTCAGCGTAATGAATACAAGCTGCACGACATGGCAGCTCCTCCTCATTAAGCACAGCATCTCCTGCAGGTTTGGGCTTTTAATGATGTCGTTAATCTCTGTGCTCATTGTGTTTATAAGGACACGCCACCAAGTAAGACTGATATCCGGCCTCCTTGTAAACACGCAAGTATGAATATTAAGTCTAAACACGAGCGCTCGCTGACGAGACGCTTGCTGGATCCCGGGTTTGTCTCCGCCGCCGTTGTATATCATGTTAATTTTTAAAGCGACCGGATTTACAATCTGAACGAGGAATTATCTATAATGTTAGGGATGGTACGTTTGTCACGTGACATCGCTACATGCATTTGATTGGCATGTCTACTTAAATGACTTGCATTCATTGCACTTAAATTTAAGGAAGGGCCCCATGTCCCAGATGATGTAGAATTTAAAGGGTTAATCCCCCTAGTGGTGTAAATCTGGTATGACGGTAGCAGACTGGTTAAGGATTTGGCCTCTAGATTCGAAGGTTACAAATTAAAATCCAAGCACCACCAAGCTGCCACTGCTGGGCCCTTAATCAAGGCTCTAACCCTCAACTGCTAAATCGTAAGTCGCTCTGGAAAAGGGTGTCTGCCGAATGCCGATAATGACACGTCCAACATGAACTTCTTCGGCTCACACGATCTCCGAGGTCATGATTAATACGCGATCTCTGCACGCTTCGTTGTAAAATGTTTTTATCGCCTGGGCAGTTCGCTTCGTTATCAGCACAGAGACCAGTGCAGACCCAAAGGATGGCTGAAATCAATGACTGGCAAAGATTTCTTCATTAACATCTGCATGACCTCTTATGTCCGCACAAGACGCAACAACGCACGTCGCTTTCCCGGCAGGCCGTGAATAACGAGCAGATCAGGATCGTGGTTTTTTTCTTTGTCGTAATCAACCAGAATGTGAAATCGTGCTCCTATTGCACTTTATGGAGACTCAAAAACTATATGTCCTACATCGACGACATCTAAACCTCCACTTGTGGCTGGTTCTAGCTTTCAGGAGTAGAAACAGTAGCCTAGAGGCTTTGAGCCACCAGGGGGTCCTGTAACAAAGCATGATTTGTATATAGCAAAAAAAAAGATTTGCCTTTTAAAAGCAAATCTGTGCAGCGTTTTTTTTTTCCGTTGGTATCTATCTATAATAAATCGAGTTATCCAGTTACCCATTAATCTATTAAATTCCTGCATCCATTCATTCATCCATCCATCCATCCACCCATCCATCCATCCATCCATCCATCTATCCATCCATCCATCCATGAATCCATTCATCCATCCAGCCATCCATCCATCTATTCATCCATCCTGCCATCCATCCAGTTACCCATTAATCTATTAAATTCCTGCATCCATTCATCCATCCATCCATCCACCCACCTATCCATCCATCCATCCATCCATCCATCCATCCATCCATCCATCCATCCATCCATTCATCCATCCAGCCATCCATCCAGTTACCCATTAATCTATTAAATTCCTGCATCTATTCATCCATCCATCCATCCATCCATCCATCCATCCATCCATCCATCCACCCATCCATCCACCCATAAATCCACCCATCCATCCATCCAATTATCCATCCATCCATCCATCCATCCATCCATCCATCCATCCATCCAAATAGTTACGATCTGTGGTTAAAAATAGTCTCGAATTCTTAAATGCATGGAATGCACAAGACTTGAATGATTTTTCTTTTTATTCAGTGAGCCCATCCTGTCTATTACACAAATACACATAGCCTCATCCCAAAAGTTATTTTGCTTCAACGATTATATTAGGACGGTCATAAAAAGACGTTGAATGTTCGAGCTGCATTAAAGGCTCGGTGTGCAGGAGGGGGTGTTGGGGGCGGTGCTATAAATTGACTGACAAGCAACCAATCGAAGTGAAAATACACAATGTTTGAGATATTGGTTTAAAATTATTATTATTTTTTATGATGTTTCAATAAGAAACAAACAGAAACACCTATTTGCACTAACACACCTTTAAATGTGAAAAAAAGACAGTAAATATGAGTGACGTGTAAGTGTCAGGAAACACAAGGTCATGTAAAAACCGGCAGGAGACGAGCGCTGCAATGACGCCGCGCCACATCCAACCTGTCCTTATAGGTGCCCTTTTGTCTTTTCAGCTGGGTGTCGCTTTGTGTGCAGAGACATTTTAAAACACACACACACACACACACACACACACACACACACACACACACACACACACACACACACACACACACAGCCTTCCTCACATGCTGTTTTCACACCTGGAGCAGCCATGACAGCAGACTTCAACTTCATGAAGAGAGAAGGCGAAAATGACATGCACATCTTCTTTCTCTCTCTCTCTCTCTCTCTCTCTCTCTCTCTCTCTCTCTCTCTCTCTCTCTCTCTCTCTCACACACACACACACACACACACACACACACACACATGTACACACATACGCACATTGGAACAGGGCTATAGTAATATCCTGGGAGAATCTGCTCTGCCAGCTAATGATGAATTTTAGACTTCTTCATCAGAACACACACACACACACACACACACACACACACACACACACACACACACACACACACACACACACACACACACACACACACACACAGACAATTGTAAAGATATCAAAATTAACTCAGAAATACACCCAATAGATTTGAATAAAACTGTTCTTTAGACAGATGTGTCTTCGCTAGTTTAGTATTTTGCTAATTTGCTAATAAAGAGCAATATAACTGGGATATTGTTTGAGTAACTAAACTAGCTTGTAAAATTAGCTAAGCAATATAACTGGGTTACTGTAGCTAGGTTTGTAGCTAAGGGATAAACGTATAAGGGATACACTTATGGGCAGTTACAAGCAATAACATACTTTCCAAAGTTAAAAGTGTTACACATATAAAACTGATTTGAATTAAATATACATTGGCGATCCCTAAACTAGCTAGATTATCTTACTAATAATAACTGTTTGTTTATGGGCTTGTTTATGGCTCCATTAACATAAGATAAGTAAATATAGCTGGATTACTGTTTGAGTAGCTAAATTAGCTCGCTAGCTTTGGTCTAAATCTAGCTGGTGTTCTTGTATACATGCATACATAGTTTGTAGCTAAACATGAAGAACTAGCTTGTTCACACTTTGCTACAATAAGCTTATAAATGCACTTCCCAATATTAGCTAAGTTATCATTAGTACGGCTAAACACGAATAGCTGAACAGCTAGCCTTACAGTTACACTATACGGGACACCTAAAGATTTTACTAGTATATATTTCCCAAACCTTTACCACAACGTTTAAGGCAGACAATTATGTAGGATGAATTGATTATTATGTATTGATTAATATTCTTTCTGATCTGTTACTATGGTAACACTTACATACTAGAGCAATTGTATTCATAAAAACTTGTACATGGTTCTTTCTGTAAAACAAAAAACAAAACATAATTGCAGATGGCAAGGTGACAACCACGCTTAAAAAAAACAATATAAAACGTTGTTTCAAAAATAATAAAAAAATAAAAATTATTTTAAAAAATTGTTTATTAAAAAATATTTTTTTGTAAAAAAATACACAGCTATTTTCTTTTGTTTCTTTTCAGTTGTGAAGATATAATCATCTAGAATATAATGAATAAAATTATAAATAAAAAAAAGCATTTGTATGTAGTAAAGCCGCAGGAAATCAATAAATCGCATTTAGCTAACAGACTTGATAAAAAAAAAAAAAAAAGGGAAAAACATATGCATTGGTGTACAAATTCATAAGCATTCAGTAAAAAAACACAACAGTGACTAAAAATGATTGTTTACTGCTGCTGTTATTAGCTGCTATCAGATTCAGTGTTTGTTTGCAGCGTTTTAATTAAATCATCACCGTGTCATTAACGAGCGGATTGCGCAACCTGATGCTCGCGACTCACGACAGAACAGATCCAGTGCGACTGTCCCGAAGTTATAAACAGTTTACACGATAGCGCTTCATTAAACTGTATTATTTTCACATGATAAGGATTATACTCTGTTTCTGCTCACTGTGCTGATGATTCGTCTTCATCCGTGACACCAGTGTGTTTTCTTTTCCCATGCTCTTGCGTCACTGTGGTACTTCCATGCCACACAAAACTCAGCTTTGCATAACTTATAGGTTACAGTCTTCTTTGTTGTGTTTAATATAAAATACTCCCATGTCTTGGACCTGTTGACCTGCACTCTACAACATTTCGCAAGCGGCTGTGTTGTCTTGCCATCACGCAAACCGTAACTTGAGCAGCCCAACTAATCGATAATAGCATTCGTTGACAGAACATTTCATTATCAGTTATTATAGATCTTATCAATTAGTTGTTGCAGCCCTACTGGGACAAGGACTCGACACATTCTAGCCACACAGGATCTAGACTTCAGAAAACAATGTCAAATGGTGTCGTCTATCAGGAAATAATTTTCGCAGGATTCTGAGGTAAAAAAGTTAAGATGTTGGCTCCAGTTTTTTCAAGATTATTTTCTTGGCATCCATTGGTTAGGGAATGTTTTCTCTAGCTTCTTGTTCAGTTTTTTGTTCTTGAGAGACGTCAAAGCATTTTGAAGCATTTTGGGGAGTATTTCGCACGCAGGTGCTGTCAAACCTTTTTTTTTTCTGGTTGAATGGTTAGACGAATGCAAGATGTGGAGTCTGTGTGTCTGTGTGTAAGAAAAGTTCAAAGTGAAGCATATGAGCTTGTTCTTCTTCTTCTTCTTTTTTTTTTAAGAGCAGGCATTTTAATCCCTCTCAGCTGGCCGGAAAAGATGTGCATGTTTGCTTCACCTTAATACATCTGAGATTCTTCCTTGGATTTCCAAATGTAAATCCCAATTTCTTTTTTTAATGGTAATTAATTTTTTTTTAGCACGGCTAATAGATGAAGTGTGGAGACCGCGTGCAATGAATCCGAGTGCAGAATCTTATAATCGAATCGAAATAATCCGGGATTAGTCATGCAGATGAATCTGAAATGGGTTCTGATGAGACATAGATAATATTCTCACCGCTAATAGGGAAGCGCATCTTAAAGCAAGTCTCTGACACACTTCAGGATTTTTTTGGAGGATAAATGCTTCCTAGTTTCCCTAAAGGGTTGTACTTGAAACTGTCTCTGAGAATGATAGCTCAGTGGTTAAGGTGCTGGGTAACTGATCGGAAGGTGAGGGGTTCAAGCCCCAGTATCGCCAAAGCTGCCACTTTTGGGCCCTTGAGCAAGGTCCTTAACCCTCTGTGCTTCAGGAGCGCCGTATCATGTCTGACCCCAGCTTCCGAGCAAGCTGTGATGTGAAGAAAAAAATTTACCGTAATGTATATGTGACAAATAAAGGCTATTGTATTCTTCACATGAGGTTCTGTGTAGAATATTTAAGGGTTCTTCCTGAGGAACACATATAAAAAGCTTTTTTTCGGCTCGGATACATCAATTGCGAGGAGAGTGTACCAACAGATGCTATTGATTTATTTTCCCTTCTTTCTTTTGCTTACCTGTTTATATATTTATTTACTTATGAGATAATAATGGACACTTTTTTATGTGACACTTCATCAGTTTTTTATTTTTTTATTTTATTTCTGTCCATTTGTTTGTTCATTTGTTCATGCACTTATTTTTTATTTATTCATGATGCCGTTGGATACTGGATGCATTAGTACTGATTTTTGTTACATTTTTTTTTTTATGTAGTTGTTTTTATCATTGCCTCCTCAGCTTCTTTATTCTTTTATTTCATCCTATTCTCAGTTCTCGGCTCTTTTATCTAATTAATCGTACTCATGATTTACATCGAGCCTCACAATAATAATCGGTTAATTACTGACTGTACTTTATTTCTTTAATGTGTAAAACACAGACGTTTTGATCTCAAATCCAAAGTGCATAATTTTTCTTATTATAATTACAGCTTGGAAATATTAATAATTACACACAGCAATTAATCTGCTTTTTTAATTTTTATTAGTACATGTTTAGATCGGGTAAAGGTCAGATTTCTTCCATATTTACAAAGTAATTGTTTGTTTTAATGATTGTTTTAATCAGACTGTCAGAAATTCTGGATCTGACATATACAGTTATATATAGCTATAATTATATGTTTTATACATTTATACGCATATAAAATATAAATAATTACGAAGACTGTTGAAATCGTTCTGAGTAATTCAGGAATGATTTGCTAAAAAAACAACAACAAAAAAAACAAAGTAAAGTAATATAAAAAAAACTAATTTGTCTAAAAAGCTTAATATTGAATAATTGGGTTTTTTTTGGAAAATTAATGATGTGAATACAGAGATTCAGAGAAATTGATGTCTTTCTACAATGAATAAGTGCTTGAATGCAAGATAAAAAATAAATTGAACTGATAAAGATTAAATTAGATTAGATTAGAATAGATTAGATTAGATTAGGGAATTTTTCATTGGGCCCTTAAGAGAACTTAATTTCACACATATACTAATTCATTACAACTAACTAACTACAATTAATTCGCAAATACATGCAGATCTGTATAAACAGCATGGGAACAGTAGAAACCAGGAATTGCTGTTTCCTGTAAAGTGCATGAAATTGTAATCGTCTTGAGTCTGATCCGCATTGTGTTCCTCTGAATGTTGTGTGATGTGCAGGAGACGCTCGGGTCCCGGAGCCTGCCGGAGATTATAATCCCCTCACGGCAGGTGAGCAGCCAGCTCAAACGCATGAAGAGAGACTGGGTTATTCCTCCCATTAACGTCCCAGAGAACTCCAGAGGCCCTTTTCCACAGGAGTTGGTCAGGGTAAGTTCTCTCTCTCTTTCTCTTTCTCTGTTTTAAGTTTATTCTCTTTCACACTCACACACCCCATTCAAGTGTGGATGATTCAAGTCAAAGCAGGCTGCAATGCCATCAATTTATTATAAAGCCTCGCGTACACGTTCTATCAGAGCCTTACAGCCTGCTTTAAACATCTTGGCTCGTCCCACGCGTGCACGCACAGCTCGCCCCACAGACAACATATATATATAATCCCAGTGCACTCCAGAGCACCCACACAGTTCACACACACACCCACACACACCATCTGCTAAGGACAAGTCAAAGAAGACTTCTTGACGGCAAGAGAGGAGCCTTGACTCCAGAAACGAATATCGGGAATTTGTCATTAATTTCAGCATGAAACCGGAGAACTCAATCCGCCTTGGAGCATCACATGTGCTTCACTCCTATATCTGTGTGTGTGTGTGTGTGTGTGTGTGTGTGGTGTTTTTGTTTGTATAGATCCGCTCAGACCATGATAACAAGGTGAACCTTCGCTACAGCGTGACCGGCCCTGGAGCTGACCAACCACCCACCGGCATCTTCTCCATCGACCCCATCTCAGGAGAACTGACCGTGCTCAAACCACTCGACCGCGAGCACATTGCCAACTTTCACGTAAGTACACATTTATTCGAGTAAATATAAAAATATGTAAGCAAATAAATAAATAAACGAACGCCATTCGCTTTCGGCAAAGCAGTGTTTTTTCATTCCATCGACTCCCACGGCATGTGCAAGCCTTCACCGTGGAGTCCGTTCCCTGTGGAGGAAATTAAATGTGGCTGAAAATGCTTTGTCATCAATTTAGCAAACCTGCGACTTGACTTGTGAGAAATTTCACATACCGAGCACGCCTCTCTCGGATTTGTGAATAATGCTGCGTTCATCTCAAGTCTGAATATGGAAAGCCATTGCAGTCAGCTTTCTGAAATTCCACATGTTTTTTCCACTGACACACACACACACACACACCTTTCCACTCCCTAGATATCCACAATCCATGGGAAGTGGTACCTCACTGGTTAAGCCATTGGACTTTGGACCAGATGGTCATGAGTTCAAATCTCAGCACCACCAAAATCGAGCTGCCACTGTTGGGCCCTTGAGCAAGGCCCCTTACCTGTCAACTGCTAAGTTGAAATTGTAAGTCGCTCTGGATAAGGGCGTCTTTTGCTGAAAATGTAAAATGATGCTCAAATGTTTTCACACCCCATCATATCTCTCCAAACTCTACTTAAGCCCCTCCTACTCATTCCTCTGAAGATTCCAATTAACCCTTACAGTTCTTTGCAGTTGTCCACTTACCAATGTCCAACAATCCCTTATGAGTTCAGCATCTATCCGCTGAACTCCACCCTTTAGCTCCCTGAAATCTTTACTGTAGCCTTACACCATTATCCACATAGCTACAATTATTTAGTTGTTTCCAGTCTATCCAGGTAGCTCCACCCCTTTTTGTTTTCTGGAACGGTATATTTAGCCCCACCCCTTCTTGAAACCGTTTATTAAATCCTGCTGCAAATGTCCACACAGACACACCTTTTCAGTTTGTCTATGTAGCCCCGCCCCCTCAGCTATTTTCGAAGTGCGTAAATTTTCGTTTATTAACACAACATGGCCATGGATTTTCTTTTTTAATAAAAACACCGAACACTGTACATTTTTTCTCTTATGGGAGAGTGGATGACTTATACATATACATGTGTAAACAGAAAATTAGAAATTTTGTCCGTGTGTTTTATTTAACGTCCTGTTTGCCAGCGTAGAGATATTAGAACGAGGCGCTCGATGTGTTGGTACCATATATAGTGAAGGAGCGGTGTGGGTTGGCAGGCTCTCTGTCTGACACATACATTTGTTATGTGTGTGTTTTACGCTGCCCGTTTCAGTGCGACCCGAGGCAGTAAAAATGAGGCATATTCCTCGCCGCCTCAAAATGGAGCGCGCATCGACACGGCCGTATCTGCAAATTTACTGCCACAATTTCACAGCTAGAAACTGCATCTTCAAGCATTACTCTCAGCAAGTCCTCACTGAGCACATAAGTCGATGGCATTTCAATTAACATCTCCACCAGCTTCCCTTCACCGCCACCACACACTCACACACACATATACATGCAAATGGGAAGATGTTCATTTATATCACTTAAGACCTCGAATAATTTTGCAGGTTGAGAAAATGAAGGCCTATAGAAACTAATCTTCGCACTAAAATGTTTAGTGTGTGTGTGTGTGTGTGTGTGTGTGTGTGTGTGCATGTGTGTGTGTTAAGTTTTCCTTAATAGCACTTTAACGGTTATACTGCTGCACATTGCAATGCTAATATGCCTATTAATGTATATCAGCAAAGTGTTGAAGCTGTAATGTGTCGCATTTATTAACATGCTCATTGGATTAAATGTTCAGACAACAAAATATTTTTACGCCTTCATTTGCATATCAGTTTTTCGAGATAAAAAAATAACACAAAGAAAACAATTTTCAGATATGCTTCAGAATATAAAAATGTGTAATGTATGTTTTTGTGGGTTTTTCGGGTAAAAATAAATAGATTTTTCTATTTTAATAAAGACTTTCAGACATGCATCCTAGCAGACAGGGGGCAATAGAGAGCACCAAAGGGGGACATGTCTCAAATTTGACTTTTAACACTGGACCACCATTTGCATAATGTCTACATCATTTGCTGCACTACCACAGATAAAGTGTTAACACATCTATTTCTAGATATCAACTTGAACAAAAAATTGCAACATGAACACCGAGTACGCATTTATGCAATATACTGAATTTGGTTTTAGGATTGCAAAATAAACTTGTAATTGCAGTCAGGATTTAATATTGAACTTCAGATTTCTTATTTATGTGCTTATGTACCACATATTCAAGCGTCATTTTCTAGCTTTATTATTATAATATGTGTAATTCCTGTAATGACCTTTAACAGTCACGAGAGAATTGGTAGCATATGGACATTCCTGCACATATGATGCCTTTTCATTGATTGGATTTACAGCAGTTTGAATGCAGGGAAGTCAATAGTGTGTGTTGTGAAAGGGAGTGTTACTGCTGTTGTAAATGTATGTAAATTTTCTGAAAGTCGGTTCAAACTAGTGCATTCATGTGTGTCGTCTAGACCACTTTAGCTCTTGTAAACTCACCATTAGTCTAAAATTATGAATCCTTAGAGCCTCTGTGGGTACATTTTTGTTTTATTTTTGTAAGCCACTATGGATGAAAGCACAGTGCCAAATGCCTAAATGTAAATGTGTGTTGTGTACAGCTGAGAGCGCATGCAGTGGACCTGAACGGCAATCAAGTGGAAAACCCTATTGACATTGTGATCAACGTGATAGACATGAACGACAACCGGCCCGAGTTTGTTCATCAGATCTGGAACGGGACTGTACCAGAGGGCTCAAGGCCAGGTGTGTGTGTGTGTGTGTGTGTAAGAGAGAAAGAGGGATATACACATGCATGCATTGAGCCTTTTGTGGGGACCAAAAAGGTTCAAAAGGTCCTCACAACGATAGGAAAGTGTCAAATATCCTCACAATTACCCAGTACTAACAAAAAAGGAAAAAGTGGTGTGTTTCGGTGTGTACATGTATATATCCCTTTGTATGGACTAAAAAGATCGGATGTCTTTATAATGATAGGAAAGTGTCAAATGTCCCCACAACCATCCAGTCCTAATACAAATGTTTAAAAAAGGTATGTGAATGTACATTTATATATATATATATGTGTGTGTGTGTGTGTGTGTGTGTGTGTGTGTGTGTGTGTGTGTGTGTGTGTGTGTGTGTGTGCGTATATGCATTTACACCATTTTGAGGGCCATAAAAGGTCCTCACAACAATAACAAAGTGTCAAATGTCCTCATAATCCCAAAGTTCTAATACAAATGGGGCAAAACGTGTGTGGAGATGGGGTGAAGGAGTCTTATATACTTAATGTACATATTTATGTACATTATACCCCTTTCTGGGGTGTAAGAAAGACCATAAGTCCTCACAGTGAGAGGATAGTGTCAAACTATCACAAACACAATCACTACAAAAAAAAAAAAAAAAAAAAAATTGTGTTAATATGATTATTTGTAAAAAGCAATACAAATCTAAATATTAATACTGGTTATTGAGGTTGTAGTTAGTTGCAATCATTTTATTGCAAGGTCCTCACAAAGGTAGAAAAGTGAACTTGTATGTGTGTGTGTGTATAGTGGAGGGGTTGTTATTGATTATTAATGTTTCTTTGGCTCTCCTGTAAATGGCTCGGTGTAACAGAGCTCATTAAAAAGTTTTTTAGGGTGATAAACTGATTCAAATTGCTGCTGCAGTCATTAAGAAAAATCTTAAATTAATAATCCTAACTACATTACCTTATATTGTGCGTTGATGAAAAACCGAGACGGAAACATGACCAGAATTGCTGGCTAATTTTTATTTTTTTTTCCCAGGCACGTCTGTAATGACGGTAACATCCGAGGACAAGGACGACCCGCGCACACACAACGGCCAGCTGCGCTATAAGATCCTGTCCCAGAGCCCCGATAGCCCCAGCGCTAACATGTTCACCATCAACAACCGCACCGGCAGCATCATCACTGTGGCAGCCGGTCTGGATCGTGAGGTAAAAAACCAGAAACACAGCAGCTATTAGAACCGTCTGAAATCCTGCCGACTCCATGCATGTTTTCACAAACAGTGAGGGTTTTTAGGCAGCACTGTGTGAGTTGGTTGTCAGGAAATCAATCTTATCATCAAACATGGATGACACGCTGGCTGAAATAAATTTCAGGTATATTTGTTGTTTACAGCAAATACCCAGGAGCCTCGAATAGCCTTGAATTCAGTAAAAATAATTATGTTTTGGAAGTGGGAGTCAATTTGAAGAAAAAAAAACAAAACAAGAGGCTCCATTTGTGGCTTATATAATAATAGTATTCTTTTTTCTTTTTTTTTTCACTTTTTGAGCCATTCTGGCTACAGTTCCAACAATCTTTGGAAGCCAAATACCCTATTTAACAGAGTGTAACAATACATTTAGGAAACTGTACAAGAACATTCAATGCAACAGTATATTTAGAACAATATATACAGTACAGAATGAATATGAATTAATGAATATATTGTTTAACAAAAGCAAGTGGGACAAAAAAAAAATCCTGGTGCTTAATAAACGTACATTTCTAATTCTATATAACTATAGAATTTCAGGAATATGAATTTGTCCTGTCAGAGTATGTACTTCCATGTACTCCCATCATTCTAACTTAGTACAAAAACTGTACAAACTTTGAAGTTTCAAGAAAATATTTTTCAACATTGTTGCAACCAAAATCTTTAAAGATCGTAATATGTTCCTAAAATGTTCTTATAACCTAAAATTGTTAGTTGTTAATTGTTCCAGTTTCAGCTACGCAGGCGGAAATATACTATACTCTGTATTCATATTCCTGAAAGCTCCACCTCCTGCACTAGAAAGTACTTTTTGTCCTCAGTTTTTTCAATTCTCATTATTCTTTATCATAATTCTTAATAAAATTTGCTCTAGTTTTGGAAAAGATACTCACTGTAATTGCATGTTGTATTTCTGTGATTGTGAAATACAACATGCAACATGAAATACAACACTACCTAAACCTAAATGCGGTTAAATAGCAATTCAGTGCGGAAATGATACACATTTCTCTAAAAGTCGGCTTTCTGTCTCTCTATATAATAGATTATATAAAGATATTTCTGCATTATTATCATATTACATGCAGCAGCTTCACAGGAATTAAAATAGCAAACAATGTAATGCTCAGAAGCATTATTTAAATTTGTGCAAATGATCAATGATAGTGACGAAAAAAAAAAGATTTTCTTATTTATATGAAAAAAAAAGCTACAGAAATAATCATTGGATTCAGATCACACATATAGACATGTAGTGAGAGAGGTTTTTTTATTTTTTTTCCAACACTTATTTCGGCTGATTAGATAATTATAAAGTCCTCATTAGTTGATTCAGGTGTGCGACGTCTGGAATTCTAAACTCGGAGAATCGTGTAAGAGAAATTCCGACAGCTTTCTGCCTTCAGTCTTGTTCCTTCTGGCACCTAATGAGGCTTTTAATGGCAGAGTGACTCGTGTCGGAGAAAATGTCCGCTGCTGATGATTCGTCGCCATCCCAGAGTGGGAACACATCAGCTATGAAAATGGCGAAATGTTTACATTGATATGCATGGGAACTTACAAACTGGTGTGTGTATGTGTGTGGTTTGTGTGTTGACGTAGTTTGAGTAGGTATATGTGTCTGACCTACAGTACTCTGAAGCCCGATTAATTAAAGTGAACTGCAAACTGAAAAATAAAATAAATAGATGGTAAAATGCTAATAAGGTACGCCCTTGGTCAATATATTCCACTCTGTAGCCTTGGTAATGTATGCAACTGGGCTGTTAATGAAGCCAGAATGCGAAACGGAGTAACGCTGTCCACCGCCCACCACGCGTTATTGACACTGGCCTTGCGCAATGTTAATAGGGTATTAAATATAATGATTAGTGCAGCAGCTTCACTCTGGGAGCGCAGCGGCATGATGGACCGATTGATCTGGCTTGCTGTATGGTCAGAAAATAAAAGAGTTTGGGGAAGACTCTATTAAAGTGTGCAGAGAACTAAAACGCAGACATCCTGATGTTCCTGGTGCAAATTAGGCAGCGGCTTCAAGGCTCGTTTGTTCAAAACAAATCACTGAGGAGGAGGTTTTTAATAAGAAGCAAGAAATCATGGAAAACACTGAGTTATGATGTAAATGTATCTTATTCTTATTGAGACTGAAAACGATGACATACTGGAACCTAACATTTGAGGACCGTGCCAAATAAATCACCCTAATATGAAATATCCAAATTATTTAACATTTACTTCTGAGCGAAGCCTTCAGCTAATTATCTCTCTGATAAATGTGCAGCATGCTGGGAAATTTTCGACTGTAGTGTCGACTGAAGCGAAGTGCTCGTCTCTCTTTCGTTTTTTTGTGCGTCTTACTGACAAATGCTTTTATAACAGTTTCAATTTGGATAAAAAAAAAGATTTTATTTCTACAGTGCAAAAGCATCAAGGGGAATTTCTGAACTCTGGAATCGGATTACTAATTGAATTGAATCCATTTTCAAGTTAATCAAAACAGGACGTTGTGTGTGCAGGGGAATTAGACTTAGCTAGGAAGACAGACTGAGTTGTTTGTTAAGCTGTAGTAACAGGAAGAAGTTGCAGGATCTTGGCAGGAAGAAGTAAAGATGTAAGAGTAAAAATGAAAACATTTCTGTAACATTTCAGTGAAACGCGTTATATATCTGTATATTAACGGTTTATTAATAGATGTTTACAATAGTTCCTAATCCGATTGTGCTGTTTCTCTTTCCAGAAAGTTCCTCAGTACAATCTGATCATCCAGGCCACCGATATGGAAGGGAACCCGATGTACGGCCTTTCCAACACCGCCACGGCCATCATCAGGGTAACTGACGTCAACGACAATCCACCCGAATTTACCACCGATTCAGTAAGTCAAAGTTGCTTCGCTAAATATTTCAAACTTTATTAAGATAGTAGTAGTATATTGTAAGTGGCTGCACTTAGTCATGCTGCAGTAGATAGTTCAATTCAATTCACTTTTATTTGTGTAGTACACTATCTCCCTGAGATAGTATGAGGAAGAAACCTTGAGAGGAATCAGTCTAAAAAGGGAACCTGTCCTCATCTGGGTAGCACTGAATGTCCATCGTTATGTCCGTAGTTATAAAAACTGATTAGCTAATGCTAAGTTTTTAAAGTTTGCATCTTTTGTCAACGTAATTTAGTAATAATAGTAATTTAATGGTGCCTTCAACATTATTTTCAATCCTCCAAATAAGGTTTGAAGACCAACAACTTTTTTGTATGAGACCAAAAGCTTCTCATTTTGAGACCAAGGGCTTTTCTCTTTTCACCTGCTTAATTACAATTAAGATAATTGATCAGTTGAATTGGTTTCCGTAGAAATGGTGGTGGACACAAACTTATAATAGGTCATCGTTCCCACTATTAGTCTCCGTCCCTCCCTTTTTCCACCCCCTCTCATGTGTCTCTCTATAAGACAGGTCCATTATTACTGAGCCGCTTCGTTCAATAGTCGCTCGTTATACAAAACGGCCGAGAAGCAGCACGAGCGTGTTTAATAGAAGCGTTTGGAATAGTGTTGGAGGGAAGGACGTTTCTTATTATTTTTTATAAAGGGGTACAACAGCCAGGTATGTTTAAAGGAGAGTCTGGTTGTATTTGACAGCTGGTTCTTTATATATTAATGAGGACTTCAAAAACAGTACCTCTGGGTTTTGTTTAATCGGCGGCGGTATTAAGGGCCGTCTCGCCCGCCTCGGAGCAACTCTCCTTGCAAAAAGCTGTCAGACTGACTCCTCTTCGATCAGTCTCTCTCTCACTCTCTCTCTCACTCACTCACTTACTCACTCACTCAGAAGAACGCAAATCGCGTTTTCCAAACGTGTCTGATTCAATTACCTGCAGAGTATCTCACATTCACTAGCATGCCCAGGAAGTATTTCAGCACGATAACATCATTGGGTTTCATCATGTAGATTAAATTCTCGTTTGTAAAGCAGGTATGAGATGTTGGGAAGCGATTATGTGGTGGAAGTATTGCCAAAATTTATAGCCGGTTCAATAGTATCGCAAGGCCGGGAGGTAAAGATGGAGCTGCACAGCTTCAGGGGCAGTGATTTGATCATGTTATTGTCTGTGAGGCATCTCACGAACTTACTACAAGTTCTCTAGGTTCCTTTCATCCTCTAAAATGTGGCAGTACGTGAAAATTTGTAGCCCCGAATGCCCTGTGGGTATAAGAGAGTGTGAATGGCATCCCATTCAGGATGTATTCCAGCCTTGCACTCAATGCATGTGATAAGATCAAGATCGACCAAAATGATTGGAATGGAGTGGAATGTAAATTTTTATGTTTTTTACAGTTCCACGGTGAGGTGCCAGAAAACCGTGTCAATGTGATTGTGGCCAATCTGACTGTGACTGATAAAGACCAGCCCAACACACCAGCATGGAACGCAGTGTATAAGATTACAGGCGGAGATCCAACTGGCCGCTTCTCAGTCCCCACCGACCCCACTACCAACGAGGGACTGGTTACGGTCGTCAAGGTTAGCAGAAATGCATTCAGAATTCATTTTATTCCAGTTTCTTATCCTACTTTGAAATATTGGTACTGTCCAGATTTGTCAAGTCTTGAGAAGTCCTTTGTGTCCTTACCTGAAGAATTTCCACATAAATTGGATTATTTAATGACGTTCTGCCCCTTGCGAACAGCCCATTGACTACGAGACGACCCGGACGTTTGTGCTGACCGTCGTGGTGATGAACGAGATCCCACTAGAGCGAGGAATCCACCTTCCACGCCAGTCCACTGCCACTGTCTCCGTCCGAGTCATAGACGTCAATGAGAGCCCTTACTTCGAACCCAATCCCAGACTCATCAGGCTGGACGAGGGAATGCCAGCTGAGTCTGCCCTTACCACGTTCGTAGCCCAGGATCCCGACCGTTTCATGCAACAGAGCATCAGGTACACCTGCTGATGTTTTTAAACGGGATTACGAGTTTGTATGATTCAGTTTTTCCATTGAAGACACCAAAATCAGATAAACAAGTTAGTCAAACTCAAAGCCTTGTTAATGTGTAGCATAACTGAGACTCTTTATTCATAATACACTTCAATTTACTGCCTTTTTGAAAAGCATTCTTTAACACACAGTTAAAAAAGAAATTCTGTCCATCATGAAGTTAAATTTTTCTAAAATAATATTGAAAAGTTATGAAAATAACCTTGAGAAATTGCCTTTAGAAAGTGAAATGTTACCTATTCAAAAGAAGACTGGAGAAAAGCCTTTTGTGTGTAAATTCATAACTCGGTTGCTAGTGGAAACTTCACTGGTTGAAAGTGGGAGGTTTTATTTGATTGGTGGAAATTCTTCTAGGTTGAATGTGGAAAAATTTGTTGGTAGAAGGTAGAAATTTGTCATTAGGGCCCGAGCACCGAGGGCCCGAGGAGCAGCCCGATTATAATTCCCATGGCAACGCGTCAAACTTTACTTTTATTTCAGGCATATTTAAGCTCTTGGCATGCCTGTCAAAGGCTGGAACATAGGCGTGGCAATAGGGCTCTGTAGCGCCCCCTGAAATGCAAAAACAAATATCGGTGCACAGATCGGGCAAACATGTACGCACATGTAAGAGAGTTGGTATGCATATAGATCTCATAGACCCGAACAACTTTCACAATCAAACCTATTAGCTCCGCCCAACCAGAAGTCGGCCATGTTGGGTTGTTTTATAAGTGCATGCGGTGAACTTTTAAATACTTCTCCTAGGGAATTCATGCAAGTGACATCAAACGTGGGGAACATGATGCCGAGACATTGCCCTTGCTAAATTGTTAAGGGATTTTTGATATTTTGAACGGTGCTGCCATGGCGAGGCGACAAATTTATGGCGAATTCAGGGAAACAGGTAGTGTCTAATATCTAAAGCAAAAAAGTTCTTATTCGGATGACACGCAGTGTGTATGTTCGGCCAAGGATTCCGATCGCATCGATGTGTCTATTGTGAATCTCGGACATAGCGCCACCAACAGGCGCCAGGAAGTGTGTCAGTCACAAAAGGTGGATTTTTTTACAGTTGCATGTGGTGAACTTTTAAATACTCCTCCTAGGATATTTATGCGATTGACACCAAACGTAATCACCATGATGCCGAGACATGGTAGATGATAAATTGCAAAGTGATTTTTGATATCTCGAACGCCGTTTCCATTGCAACGCGTTAAACTTTACTTTAATTTCAGGCATATTTAAGGCTTTTAGCGTGCTTAGATTAACTTGAAATTTGACACATACATCACATTTGTCGGCTGTTAAGTGTGGACAAAAAGGTCGGACAACGGTGTGTCTCTTAAGTGGCTCACTAGCGTCCCCGTTTGTATAAAATGTTGGGTTTCTTTTACCTACAGTCCCCAAATGGGTCAGTAACAACATAAAATAGTCCACTGATATTTACCCACTTGATGCACTTGCCCACCGTGCATTGTTTTCTGGGGGGCACCGTATAGCGATACACAAACGTGCGAGGGCCCGCCATCGCTGCTTGCAGCTATATTTTGTTTTAAATTCTTACTTTTTGGTTAAAGGTGGAAATTCTTTCATTTGTTTGTTGAAATGTCATTTTTTGGTTAAAGGTGGAAATTATGAATAGGTTAGTTTGGGGTGAAAATTTCAATTTTTATTTTCATTTGGAAGTAGAAATTCCCCAGTTGGTTTCTTTTAAAGGCAAACTGTGTTTATTGGAAATTCTCAATTATTCAGGTAAAAATGGAAATATTCTTTTTGGTTAGTTGAAGGAGAAATTTCTGTATTTGTTGGTTGCACTTATTACACATAAAAAAGTGATCTTTACTTCTTCCTGCTTAAAAAACCTTCATAAATTCAATGTCGAACCGAACTTCGTAAGACTTCCATTTCAAGTTAAACTGACAAAAATGTTAAAAATTTTCTTGTCTTAGATATTCAAAACTCTCAGATCCGGCTGACTGGCTGAGGATCGATACTAACAACGGCCGCATCACCACCATCGCTGTTCTGGATCGAGAGTCCCCGTATGTTCAGAATAACCTCTACAACGCCACGTTCCTCGCCACCGATAATGGTAAGTTTAAACCGCGCAGTTTGTCAGACGTTAAATATGAAATTGTTTTAAAAAATGAGCTGACAATAAACAATTATGGTATAAAATCGAAATCTAAAAAAATTATATGTATCCTAAAAGAGATACTTTATTTCCTTAAGATGACACAATTATGCAAATTTATTTATTTATTTATTTTACACTTTTAACCCTGCATGCCTAGCAGTTTTTTGTTTGTTTTTGTTCACACCCACACATTCAGCTTAATATAGATGCAGGGGGGAAAAAAATCCACTGCACTTTAATTAAGAGATTTCTAATTAAACGAAAAAATAATAAAGTCTTGCAAAAGAAATGGAAACGTTCGACTCCATATGCAAAATATCAGCATGAACGTAACTAATAGTTTACAAACAACAACAAAACCTCCGAAAAAATGATTCGATTTCAAGATCCCTCTTCCTCTCATTTCCTCATTGATGGATGATTCAGCAGTTCTGTCAGCTTGACTCAGTCCTTTTTTCTTCACGGCTCATCCTCACCGCTACGTGTAATTATTTCATCCCCCGTGACTCACGCTGACTCATGGCATTATTATATTTTTTTCTCCCAGGTGAAATGTTTATCTTCGGAGAAAAACAAGGGCAGCGCTCAGCCCTGGAGCTCAAACCCAGACATATTGCTCGCGCTAACACGTTCTCCTCCTCTACACCACAGAGGTGCTCTCGGGTTTCTCACCCGGGAGGTGCCAGCGCTGCTCCATATTTAGCATCAGCAGCAGAGACACCTTAAGCAAGGTGAAAGCACGAGCGCACCTTATGGGCTCATTCGCTTAAAGAGCTAGCGTGCGCTGCTAATGTTAGCATGACCTCTTTTGCGAAGAGCTTTGGGCTAGTTCTCGATTACTTTGCCAGGTTGTTATTAGAGTGGGGCCAAATTTCAAATACAGGAATCTAAAACGTTTTTTTTAGTCATCTGGCTCGGAAAGAAAAAGTTTAGCTTTTTTATTTAGGAAAACTGAGACATTAGCCAGACCACAATGCATGCTGTTGGATTTTGCAGGGATTCGTTTTCGTTTTGAGCAGATTTATTACATCCAGCCAGGAATACAAATTAATCTCTTGCTTTGTAAACAAGGCTTGGTTCTCTAGCAGCGTTTAGAGTCAGAGTTGAGGCCAGTAATGACAAAACCTCTTCCAGTAAAAAGATTTGAGGTTCGAGATGTGGCGCGGCGTTGGCCAGGCACCGCGGCTTTCTCCGCAGCCTAAATAGCAAAAGCTTCTTACTGCTCAAGTTCTCAGACTGATTTAATATGCAGCATCGATGCTATACACACTGCACATCCCCAGCAAGTGGGATAAGGCGAGAAGTGGTCAGAGATCCTCACTGCACTGCGGCGGAGTTTGTGTACGGTCGCGAAAGCGTGACCACGGGGAATGAACAAGCGCCGCTCAGTGATAGTCGTTTAGCTGTATGCTGTACGTGTGTCTACACAGGGGTTCCTCCAGCCAGCGGGACGGGCACCTTGCAGATCCTGCTCCGTGACATTAACGATAACGCACCCCAGGTGTTCCCTCATGAGGTGGAGATGTGCGAGAAACCCGAGAACAGCGGCATCAATATCACCGCTTTGGATGGCGACCTGAACCCCAATGCTGGACCCTTCGCCTTTGAGCTGCCTGGTCGGCCCAGTGACATCAGGAGAAACTGGACTCTAACACGCATTAATGGTGTGACACACATACACACACACATTGTTAGAAAACATTGTAATGTCGCACTTGATTAATATCTAATTAATTTTTTATTTTTTTTATATTAGATTCCGAATTTTTTTTTATTATTAATAATAATAATAATAATAATAATAGCATCAGACATTTAATAATAGAACGAGAAAGAGGATACAAAAAATTCCCAGCAAAAATATATACAAATATTAAAGTCAAATATTAATAGGAAAAATATTCGAAAGTTGTAGATTATAAAATAAAAATCAC